>CM036757.1:67817068-68417068 GCA_020796225.1 Arion vulgaris
GTGACAGAAAGTAGAAACTCTCCAGATCCCGGCCTAGACTGATGAACCAACTTTTATCATGACAGAAAGTAGAAAGAAAAGTCTTTCCCTGAATAGTAAGAAGTTGAAAGCTCAAAAAAAGCAGATTTCATGCAAATGTACCATCGAAGTAAATGTGACGTTGTTAAGACAAGTCCATCATTTTTTTAAAAACACAAAAAAAACCTGATCACATCAAATGACAAATTTAGATCAGATACAAAGAACATAAATTGCCAGACAAAAATAGCATTCGAGGAAATGAAAGGCATTAAAAAGGGTTTTAAAAAGCATTATATGCAACAAGTTATTGTGTATGAAAGATAGTTCTTCAATGTTACATAGAACTGATACTATGTATATGCATGCAAGTACTGGACAATACATAAAACGTACATCGTTCTTCAATGTTACATAGAACTGATACTAAGTATATGCATGCAAGTACTGGACAATACATAAAACGTACATCAAACTCTATAAAGGCCGTACAGATTTTTACAGAAGAATATTGAGAAAACTAAGAACTGCTAATGTGAGTAATATTTGATGTACTGAAGTAAGGCAAGAAACGAATAAAGTTCATTATTAATATAAGAAAAAGACAGTCATCATTTCATCGTTAGGACATATCGTGAGAAAATAATGTTTAGAAGACATGGTGACATCTGGCGATATTAATGGGAACGAGACACATTACGACAGACAGAGCAAGTTCTGGGCAATCTAACATTATGAAACGGATTAATATCAACATCCGTATTGATAGTCATTATGCAGAGCAGACATTTGGGGATATACATGATCGTTTGCGTCAACCAGCATAGAACACGATGGTAACATGGCATGTGGTTGCTCATGATGCTGATGGTACCCTTGTATGGGGTTGCTCATGATGCTGATGGTACCCTTGTATGGGGTTGCTCATGATGCTGATGGTACCCTTGTATGGGGTTGCTCATGAGGCTGATGGTACCCTTCTATGGGGTTGCTCATGAGGCTGATGGTACCCTTGTATGGGGTTGTTTATGAGGCTGATGGGAGCAAGACATGTGGCTGCTCATGAGGCGGATGGTAGCAAGACATGTGGTTGCTCATGAGGCTGATGGTAACAGGACATGTGATTGCTCATGAGGAGGATGGTAACATGGCATGTGGTTGCTCATGAGGAGGGTGTTAACATGGCATGTGATTGCTCATGAGGAGGATGGTAACATGACATGGGGCTGCTCATGAGGATGATGGTAACAAGACATGGGGCTGCTCATCACGATAAGGAAAATAGTTTAGTATTAGTAGTAATATACTCTCTACAAGTTTTCATCAACACGAGCAGAAACAGTTGTCTGTTACAGGATATGGAATTTTAATCCACTTGCACTTGATATCCAGGGACTTCCGTCTTTGTTTCCAGCTCATTCTGTTCCAGTTTTCTGTATCATTACCATCAACTTCATCGTGTTTCTTACCCTTGACTTCTCCTCGTAGATTATCACTGTCTTCAGCTTGTTTGACACCACCAGGAATACTTGTTGAGTATTTCCATTTTTCTTGATAATCAAAGTCTTTTTTCTTATTAGTACGAGTCTGTCCGTTTTCATTTTTGCTGTTCATAGCCCGGTCTGAAATTATTCTTGAATTATCTCTTTTGTTCCTTTGTTTTCTTGTGTCTGCATTTATATGTTTTTTAAAACGGGTGAAGTGATATTGCGTAACATTGACTCCAACTTGATGATGTTTCATCGAATTTTGATTGTTACTTGAGAGTTGTGATTTCTTCGTGTCTTGGCGAGATGTGGTTGGTAGATTTTGGGGCGTTATCACCCCATGCAGTCGGAATCTGTTGAAGTTATTGAGAGCTTTGTTATGTCGACACTGCCAACGAAGAATTCGAAGTCTCTTTGCTTGGGCAGGAACACAGTGCATGCCTGGTGGCCAGGAACATGATGAAAACTTGGGTAATTTAGATACTGAATCAGATGACAGCTTGAATAACGGAGTGTCATTCAGTGAACACATTCCTCTTCGCACCCAACGTGGCCAGTAAAGTAGGCCAAGATCTTCCCATCTATAATATACAGGACACGATGCTGTCTGAACTAGCCATGATATTACCAAGCTTAAGATACCAGATGTTTCATCACTACCATCACCAGCATCATCACCACTGCTATTTGCGGTACCAAACTGTGTTTGTAAAGTGTAATCGAGGGCAGTGAGGTTTAGACTTTTTATCTGCTGGTACAAGGAATTATCCAACTTATGTTTGATGTGTGTCTCAAGAAGATCATCAGGAAGATCAGGTGACATCCAGAAGGAATCAAAGTCATTGCCAAGTCGTTTGATTAATTTGTGTGGCTGAGGAAGAAAGAAATAATGAAGTAAATAATCGAACAGTCACTGCAGTAATCTTTTATATAATCTTTGACCTCAGCAGTGGCGGCTCGTGATCGTTTTGTTGGTGGGGCCAGACACAAATTTTCGGGAAAATCATGACTTTGGGTTAGGTTATAATTTAATTTATTAAATAATAAATACACGTTACACATTATTTTTGGTGGGGTCCGGCCCTTAATGACGAGCCGCCACTGGACCTCAGTAATTTTAATTAGCCCTAAGGCTAATAGGTTAGCTTGGCAACCATGTAGCACAGATTGGTACTGTTTAGATTCTGGATATCGCACGTTGATTACGTATTAGGGTCTTGATTTATATATATATATATATATATATATATATATATATATATATATATATACAGTGGCAGCTCGTCATTAAGGGCCAGTGGGGTCGGGCCCCCACCAAAAATAATGTATAACGTGTATTAATTATTTTATAAATTAAAATTTAGCAACCAAAAACCATGATTTATCCGGAAAAAATGTCTGGCCCCACAAACAAAAATGATCACGAGCCGCCACTGCATATATATATATATATATATATAATTTTCTGTAGAATAAAAAATGATTTTCTTTTTTTTAATCTTGAATTTTATTTTCTAATCAGTTTAACTATCTTACTTCTTTATCTTTGGTAATTATTTTATTGTTTAATGTTTGCTCTTCTTCCGTTATTCTTCCAGATTTTCAATTGTTTCTCAGTTACCAAATATTTATCTCTGCCTGTCATATTGTTTCCTTTGCATGTAAACATATGTTACCTTGAAAGATCAGTACTTCCCTGGCCAGAGAAGGAACACGAGGTGGATGTGCAACGGTGGTTAGAGTATGCAATTAACATTAAGGCGGAGACCCACCCAGAACAACGGTTGCATTTAAAAAAAAATTTAATTAGTCATACAATTTGGCCACCTATTGCAAAAGGCATTGTTTTCGATGATACCAACGTTTAGTGTGTGTACTCTAATTAGTTATTTAAAAAATAATTAATTTTCTTGAAAATATATATTAAACCCCCTATTCATCGTGCAGTAGATTTCACAAATATAAGAAGTGCAAAGAACGCCAAACTGGCATATGATGTACATATCACCCATAGTTATAGCGTAAACCTCCACTTGTTGTCTAAACTGTATATAAGCAGAGATATTGCTTTTCTAATTTGAAATCTTTTTTTAATTTGGAAGGGTTACATTGAAAAAACCATATCTATAAAACCAATTGAGTTAGACATTTTTTGTTAAAAAGAACTAAAAAAGAACAACTGCGAATAGACAGTCAAAGGCTACAAAATAAAGAAGTAAAAGAGGAATATCAGCTCGAACTTAAGAATAGGCTCGAGTTACTCAATGGAGAAAAGGAACAGAACATTGAAGACAAATGGACTAAGATAAAGGACACACTATTGGGGGCAGCAAATAGTAGCGCAGGATTAAAGACGAAAGACAGAAAACCCTGGATAAGCGATGACACCTGGAAATGTATTCAAGAAAGAAGAAAGATGAAACTAGCGATATTTAATACTAAGGATGCAACAGATGAAATTCAAGCTAAAGAGGAATAGACTAAAAGACAAGGGAGTGAAAAGAGCGGCTAGAAGAGATAAAAGAGCATATGTCAATCGACTGGCTGAAGAAGGGAAAAGGCAGCTAAGACTGGAAACAGTAAAATGCTATACAACACACTAAAACAACTTACTGGAACATTTGTTTCAAAGGGTGGCCCAATCAAGAGCAAAGATGGTAAAGTTCTAACATCAGATACCGAGCAGACGAAAAGATGGGCAGAACATTTTGAAGAAATATTAAATAGACCTGATCCACCAGTACTACTCAAGTTTGACGAAGAGGCAAGAAACAGCTCTCTACCAATTAACGAAGAAATGATAAGTGTAGCTGAGGTCATGGAGGCAATCCATTCCTTGATAAACAATAAGGCAGGGATGATGACAACATTACTGCAGAAATGCTCAAAGCGGCTGACGATACAACTATTAGCCAGGTGCAAGAACTATTTAATAAAGTATGGGAAGAAGAAACTGTCCCAGATCAATGGAAAAGGGAATAATTGTTAAGATCCCCAAGAAAGGTGATCTCAAAGATTGCAACAACTGGAGAGGATCACCCTATTATCAGTAATGACCAAGACTTTCTGCAAAATCATTCTTAATAGAAACAAAGGAAGGAGCAGTGGACACAACCCTGAGAGAAGAACAAGCTGGTTTTAGACCTGGGAGAAGCTGATTAGACCAAATAACCGCCCGAGTGGTTACCGGGGCCCACATTTGGGGTGTAAAGAATAGAACCACTGTTACCTGCCATGCATGTCGTAAGAGGCGACTAAGCATGTTTGGCTGAAATCGGATGCATGTGTCCTAAACGTGTTGAAGTCTATGCGTTTAGGGGCCTACAAACCAATGTGCAACGTATACACGTTCTTGGCAAAGATCAAACATATCACAAAAGTGATTAAAATTGGTCGTAAAGAACGAACGCAAAGAAGAAGACCAAATAATTACCCTACGACTAATTTTTGGAGGAACATATTGAGAAGCAACAACCACTTATACTAAATTTCATTGATTTTAAAAAGCCTTTGATAGTCTACACAGAATCTCTTTGCAGAATATTCTGAGATGCTATGGAATACCAGACAAAATAATAAACATTAAGAGACTCAATGATGGTTCATAGTGTGCAGTTCGCACTGATGGTGGACACAGCGACTGGTTTATGGTTGAAACCGGAGTAAAGCAAGGCTGTATTCTATCTCCGCTATTGTTTGGAGTGGCCATTGACTGGGTGATGCGAAAATGTTGCAGGGCGAAACTGGCATTGATTGGGTAGAAAATAGTCAACTAGAAGATTTGGATTTTGCAGATGATATTGCCTTGTTAAGTAGAAACAACCAAGATATGCAAAGAAAAACAGACAACTTGTCATCTATAGCATCAAAAGTTGGACTGCAGATAAGCTATAAAAAACAAATATAATGAAGACACCTATGGCAACAATGCAGATATCACACTGGAATCTAAAATAATAAAAATAACAGAACAGTTCACCTATTTAGGTAGCAATTTTGATTGCACAGGAAATGTTAAAAAGAAATTATGATACGAATTGGCAAAGCAACATCAGCTTTTAAAAGTCTAAATAAAATATGGAACTGCAAGTTATATAGTATTAAAACTAAATTACGAATTTTCAATTCAAATGTTGTATCAATCCTAACATATGCCAGCGAGAGTTGGAAAAGGACTAAAGATATAGAAAGCAAGTTGAATGCATTTGAAAATAGATGTCTGCGTAAAATAATGAATATAAAATGGAACGAATTCAGGGGAAGTGATGAAATCAGAGACATGTCTGGTCAACCACTAGTGACAACTGTTATAAGAAAGAGATGATGGAGACATGTTGGACACACCTTGAGGAGAAATGATCAACGAATATCAAATCAGGCATTGAAGTGGGATGCAAAGGACTCAAGAAAGAGAGGTCGATCTAAGGAGACCCTGAAACGAACTTTGCTGAGAGAGGCAAGAAATATCGGTCTCAGTTCCATGGAGGAGATTGAGCGAGTTGCCCAGGATAGAGCGGTATGGAGAAATTACTTGCAGGCCCTATGTAACGTATAACGGTACGAGAGGAATTGTTATTATTATTTATTATCTGGAGTTACAGTTTAGCACAATATCAGATCTGACTGTTCGTAGGAATTCTGTCAGAACTGACTCATGCAAACATATCTACTAATATTTAAAACCTCTTGTTAAAATCCTGAAGAAAAAAAATCGAACAACAACATGCTATAAAGTGCAAGCAAGAATTCAGGTTAAATAATCCTCTGTCTTCTCTCGCCAGTTCCCAATATAACCTCGGTCAGACATGTTACAAATCTGATCTTCTGTCTCTGTTTATCCGTGAACTTGATCGAATGTAAACACAAAACGTGATCGAATGTAAACATAAAAACTTGCTTCATTTCAGTTTCATATCATTCCAGGTTTGTTTATTTCTATCCAAGACAGTATCCATTATTTGTGTGAATGAAATGTGCCATCTGTTGATTAATACCTGAGATTTAGACTCTACAGGTGTATGCAAGTATATCACCTGCCGATACCTGAGATCTAATCTCTACAAGTGTTTACAGCGTATAACCTACCGATACCTGAGTACTGGTCGATGTAAGTATATGAGGCGTATACCTGCGTATCTGAGACTGGTCGATGGATATAGTTATAGCGATATAACTGTGATCGTTATCTAGATACTGAGCCGTTGTATGTGTATGATGTGTATCACCTGTCGATACCTGAGACTGATCGTTGATATGAGTGTACACCCCGATGCACCGGTGATACCTGGTGTTGATATAGAACATATCACCGCCGATACTGAGGACTGGTCGGTGTAAGATGTGGTGTATCACCTGCCGATATTAACCTGTAAATGTATGAAGCGTATCTATTATACCTGAGGCCTGTTTGTATGTGTTTGATTGATTGTTCAATTGATCGACTGATTGATTGATTGATTGATTGATTGATTGAACCATCCCATTGCACTTCGGTGAATAACCATGTTCGATCCATTCTACACATAATTTATCACAGCAGACGAACTTCTAGCACATAGGGTCTAGATAAAATGTTGTGGATGGGAAAATATTTCGAAATTTTTTTTATCGTTATTTAATTTTGCCAGAAGAAGCTTTGTCATGCTCTTATCAATTTCAACGCTAGGGTTTTTTACCTGCTCAATTTGAACACGGGACTTATGCGTCCGTATCTGATAGAGCTAGGAACTTGATATCATCTACATTAAGATCAGAAATCTCTTTTTAAAATGCCAAATCACTCTAAGTGGAGAACGAACCGAGCACCTTTGGAGCAAGAGGCGAAATCTTACCTCTACGCCACAGAGAACCCTACTTGCAAGTGTATCAAGCGTTGACCAATTGATATCCCGAGATCTGGTCTGGTTGACACACACACACACACACACACACACACTATATTCTCCTTCAAGCTATGCCCAGAAAAGAGAGCCCATACACATTTTTGATAAGTTAATATGTGGCCTCTGATAACATAAGACCGGTGAGCTCAGGTAACAAATTCTAGGAAATAAAACCACAACCGTTACGTGACCTCACATTCCAATATTGTTGTATAAAGACGAATTCATTTTTAAAACGACACAACATGCTAAATCAAGGTTATATTATGTTACAAGTTGTTTAACAATAGGAATATCAACCACACAATATGCTAAATCAAGGTTATATTATGTTACAAGTTAAGTTTAACAATAAGGAATATCATTATTATTAATATTTGTCATCAATAAATAGCCATGGGGCAGGCGTCCCTAAGTCAGTATGTCACTGCATTTAATGCCATTCTGACACCTCTTGCTACTTCAATGAGGCAGAACCATATTGGTCTTGCTGTTCTCTTGGATTTGTCAGCTGCATGGAGAGGGAAGAATTACTATACGTGCAACACGATGTGCAGAAACTTACCTGCATCAGAGATTCTCCATATCAGATTGCTCATTTAGCGCCTAGTATCGGTCACGCCAGCTTCTCCCTACGGTGTCGACACTTAGTAGTGAATAATTGACTTTGCTTATGTGAATGATTTATTATTTGTGTAACAAATACATGTATGAATGTAACTACTTACCTTCAGATGGCGCTTGCGTGGTGTGAATCGTTTAAAATCATCAACATTGATGACGTTTGGTGGCAAAGTAAATAAACGATCTCCTTGTCCATTAGGTTTGTCTTTAGAAAGTGTCTGTATAAATAAGAAATTTTGGACACAGTCTTACTAGAAGGAAAGGTTGATATTTATACTTGAATGAAAAGTTAATGATTGTAACGAAGAATTAAAAGACAACACTGAAAGGTGAAAGATTACAATGGAATGTTGCAAGACAATACTGAAAGGTGAAAGAGTACAATAGAATGTTGCAAGACAACACTGAAAGGTGAAAGAGTACAATAGAATGTTGCAAGACAACACTGAAAGGTGAGAGATTACAATAGAATGTTGCAAGACAATACTGAAAGGTGAAAAATTACAATAGAATGTTGCAAGACAACACTGAAAAGTAAAAGAGTACAATAGAATGTTGCAAGACAACACTGAAAGGTGAAAGAGTACAATAGAATGTTGCAAGACAACACTGAAAGGTGAAAGAGTACAATAGAATGTTGCAAGACAACACTGAAAGGCGAAAGAGTACAATAGAATGTTGCAAGATAACACTGAAAGGTGAAAGAGTACAATAGAATGTTGCAAGACAACACTGAAAGGTGAAAGAGTACAATAGAATGTTGCAAGACAACACTGAAAAGTGAAATAGTACAATAGAATGTTGCAAGACAACACTGAAAGGTGAAAGAGTACAATAGAATGTTGCAAGACAACATTGAAAGGTGAAAGAGTACAATAGAATGTTGCAAGACAACACTGAAAGGTGAAAGAGTACAATAGAATGTTGCAAGACAACACTGAAAGGTGAAAGAGTACAATAGAATGTTGCAAGACAACACTGAAAGGTGAAAGAGTACAATAGAATGTTGCAAGACAACACTGAAAGGTGAAAGAGTACAATGGAATGTTGCAAGACAACACTGAAAGGTGAAAGAGTACAATAGAATGTTGCAAGACAACACTGAAAGGTGAAAGAGTACAATAGAATGTTGCAAGACAACACTGAAAGGTGAAAGAGTACAATAGAATGTTGCAAGACAACACTGAAAAGTGAAAGAGTACAATAGAATGTTGCAAGACAACACTGAAAGGTGAAAGAGTACAATAGAATGTTGCAAGACAACACTGAAAGGTGAAAGAGTACAATAGAATGTTGCAAGACAACACTGAAAGGTGAAAGAGTACAATAGAATGTTGCAAGACAACACTGAAAGGTGAAAGAGTACAATAGAATGTTGCAAGACAACACTGAAAGGTGAAAGAGTACAATAGAATGTTGCAAGACAATACTGAAAGGTGAAAGAATACAATAGAATGTTGCAAGACAACACTGAAAAGTGAAATAGTAGAATAGAATGTTGCAAGACAACACTGAAAGGTGAAAGAGTGCAATAGAATGTTGCAAGACAACACTGAAAGGTGAAAGAGTACAATAGAATGTTGCAAGACAACACTGAAAGGTGAAAGAGTACAATAGAATGTTGCAAGACAACACTGAAAAGTGAAAGAGTACAATAGAATGTTGCAAGACAACACTGAAAGGTGAAAGAGTACAATAGAATGTTGCAAGACAACACTGAAAGGTGAAAGAGTACAATAGAATGTTGCAAGACAACACTGAAAGGTGAAAGAGTACAATGGAATGTTGCAAGACAACACTGAAAGGTGAAAGAGTACAATAGAATGTTGCAAGACAACACTGAAAGGTGAAAGAGTACAATAGAATGTTGCAAGACAACACTGAAAGGTGAAAGAGTACAATAGAATGTTGCAAGATAACACTGAAAGGTGAAAGAGTACAATAGAATGTTGCAAGATAACACTAAAAGGTGAAAGAGTACAATAGAATGTTGCAAGATAACACTGAAAGGTGAAAGAGTACAATGGAATGTTGCAAGACAACACTGAAAGGTGAAATAGTACAATAGAATGTTGCAAGACAACACTGAAAGGTGAAAGATTACAAAAGAATGTTGCAAGACAACACTGAAAGGTGAAAGAGTACAATATAATGTTGCAAGACAACACTGAAAGGTGAAATAGTACAATAGAATGTTGCAAGACAACACTGAAAGGTGAAAGAGTACAATAGAATGTTGCAAGATAACACTGAAAGGTGAAAGATTACAATAGAATGTTGCAAGACAACACTGAAAGGTGAAAGAGTACAATAGAATGTTGCAAGACAACACTGAAAGGTGAAAGAGTACAATAGAATGTTGCAAGATAACACTGAAAGGTGAAAGAGTACAATGGAATGTTGCAAGACAACACTGAAAGGTGAAATAGTACAATAGAATGTTGCAAGACAACACTGAAAGGTGAAAGATTACAATAGAATGTTGCAAGACAACACTGAAAGGTGAAAGATTACAATAGAATGTTGCAAGATAACAATAAAAAATGGAATGCCTAGAACAAGAAAGGTTAAACTATTAAAATTAATGATTGAAAGTCGTATTAAAAAAATAAAGTTTAACGTTTTGCTACTTGGATGATTGTTGAAGGTCATATTCGAATGAAATGTTGAACAACTCAAATGAAAGATCCAAGATCGTAATAAAATTAAGGATTGAAATAAATAATAGAATAAAATAATAGAATAAATAGTTGAAAGTCATACGAGTACTTTGATGAATGGGATAAATCATGTTAGCATTATTTACATAGACGTTTGTAATTTACAGTAACTACAAAAGTAGCATCGCCTCATTGGCGGTTAAAGGAGATAAGGGTAGCTAGCTGATGGGCCTCACAATATCGATAAGTTATGTCCTTTCTACCTTTGCATGTCAAGACTGGATCGGGTTGACTTCACGAATGAGGCAACTAGTTGATTCTACGGGTAGAAAGGTGGATCACAGCATAGCGGTGTGGACGGAATAGAGCACGATGAGGCATGTAGAAAGCACTGGTAATAAATTACAACTAGTACTATGTACAGTCGTCTCGACTTGTCTTGCTCCTGGATACAGATATTCCTGGACGAAAGAGTGAAACTGACGAATATCACAACTTTTCCTAACTTAAATCCAAATACAGCGCTAGCTACAGCATCAGTTCACAGAAGAATTCGCCTAGTTGAGAATAGTGGTACTTCTGATTCGCAGAGAAAACGGGCTGCACAAAATGACAGAGCATATTTCCTTCTTCTTCAATGATCCAGCGACACTTGGGCTCTTGCCATTCTGCCCATTGCTATGTAGTGGTATCTGCATGTGTTTGTAAGTTGTTCTTTTGTTCTGTATAACATGTTCCATTTATCTGGGTTTGAGCAACTCGCTCAATCTATTTCATGGAATTAAGTTCGATATTTCTAGCCTCTCTCAGTAAAGTTCGTTTCAGGGTTTCCCTATGACGTCCTCTCTTTCTTGAACCCTTTGTCTCTCACTTCAATGCTTACTTTGTTATTCTGTGATCCTTTCTTCTCGACATACCTCCATCTTCTCTTTCTTATAACAGCTGTTACTAGTGGTTGACCTGACATTTCTCTGATTTCATCACTTCTCATGAATTCGTCCCATTTTATATAGAAATACCTGTTCACCATTTATTTATTTACCCCATATTCGTTGACTTCACCTGGCGTTCTGAGAACGATTTATTCACTTTGCATTGATAAGCTTTGTCAGCTTAAGTAGAAATTCCTCGGAGCTACAGTCTGTATTCTAAGATTGTTCATTAAGAATAATCAGACTATATATTTTCATACTTTTTTCATATTTTACTTTTGTAATTATTTCTCCTCCACATTGATGTAAGTATTTCCCCTCCACATTGATGTAATTATTTCTCCTCCACATTGATGTAATTATTTCTCCTCCACATTGATGTAATTATTTCTCTTCCATATTAATGTAATTATTTCTCCTCCACATTGATGTAATTATTTCTCTTCCACATGGATGTAATTATTTCTCTTCCACATTGATGTAATTATTTCTCTTCCACATTGATGTAATTATTTCTCCTCCACATTGATGTAAGTATTTCTCCTCCACATTGATGTAAGTATTTCTCCTCCACATTGATGTAAGTATTTCTCCTCCACATTAATGTAAGTATTTCTCCTCCACATTGATGTAAGTATTTCTCCTCCACATTGATGTAATTATTTATCTTCCATATTAATGTAATTATTTCTCCTCCACATTGATGTAATTATTTCTCTTCCACATGGATGTAATTATTTCTCCTCCACATTGATGTAATTATTTCTCCTCCACATTGATGTAATTATTTCTCCTCCACATTGATGTAATTATTTCTCTTCCACATGGATGTAATTATTTCTCTTCCACATGGATGTAATTATTTCTCTTCCACATTGATGTAATTATTTCTCTTCCACATTGATGTAATTATTTCTCTTCCACATTAATGTAATTATTTCTCTTCCACATGGATGTAATTATTTCTCTTCCACATGGATGTAATTATTTCTCTTCCACATGGATGTAATTATTTCTCTTCCACATGGATGTAATTATTTCTCTTCCACATGGATGCAATTATTTCTCTTCCACATTGATGCAATTACTTGTCTCCCGATACTAAAATCTTCATAGCAAACTATCGGTTGAAATGTCGGTTCGATGTTTATTGTTCATGTTATAAAAATGCCATTTATCTATTTCAACACACATTACCTGTATGAAGGTGGGCAGCTGAAACGTGCCCAAGACACCTTGTATGACGTGTATACCTAGTAGAAATGTTGGCGCAGACATAGACATGATGGATAAAGCCTGGGGAGATAAGATGTAGTTACGTTGAGACATGGCAATTGCAAACAACTAATATAGTAAGAAACAAAGACATAGTCGATAATATCGTATAGAATTGTATTGATCCAAATATTGTACAATCTCACATATATCACCATTTTAGTTTTGCAGAATAAGTAGAATGAAAAAAAGTTCAGAAATATATCACGAGATAAATACTGCTCTCAATAATTATCTCTACTTTCCTTTTTTTCCTATCCCATCTTCAGCTGTAGAGTTTTAATCAAAGTTAGAAGTCTTGTCACGGTATGCCATCTTCAGCTGTAGAGTTGGAATCAAAGTTAGAAGTCTTGTCACGGTATGTCATCTTCAGCTGTAGAGTTTTAATCAAAGTTAGAAGTCTTGTCACGGTATGTCATCTTCAGCTGTAGTTGGAATCAAAGTTAGAAGTCTTGTCACGGTATGCCATCTTCAGCTGTAGAGTTGGAATCAAAGTTAGAAGTCTTGTCACGGTATGCCATCTTCAGCTGTAGTTGGAATCAAAGTTAGAAGTCTTGTCACGGTATGTCATCTTCAGCTGTAAAGTTGGAATCAAAGTTAGAAGTCTTGTCACGGTATGTTATCTTCAGCTGTACAGTTGGAATCAAAGTTAGAAGTCTTGTCACGGTATGTCATCTTCAGCTGTAGAGTTGGAATCAAAGTTAGAAGTCGTGTCACGGTATGTCATCTTCAGCTGTAGAGTTGGAATCAAAGTTAGAAGTCGTGTCACGGTATGTCATCTTCCTAATTATGTAATTTCAGTAGTATAATATACGTAATCTTATTGAGAAACTGAAGAATGCTGAATTGTTGTAAGCTTTAAAAACGGTTAGAGACGGAGAAAAGTGAAGAACAACTGTTAATACCTTATACTTCCCGAGAAGTGGAGATTAGTAAGTTTTAGTATAACAATGACAGTATCGTCTGTAAGTATTGTACAAGTGTACTGTAACATTGTAAGCATAGACCCGAATACTATATCATCCACTGGTTGTTGGGGTTTTTTTTGCGTCTAATGAAACGACCCTCCCTGGGAGAAATGATGGTGTGTGAAGGAGCTCGAGCGCAATATTTAAAGTTGCGTTCTTGAGTTATATAAAACTGTCATGTCTGGGAGAACTGGAGTTGATGATGTTGACGAGCGCAATCGCCTGAATGGTTACTGGGGCCCAAATTTGGGGTGTAAAGAATAGAACCACTGTTACCTGCCACGCATGTCGTAAGAGGCGACTAAGCATGTTTGGCTGAAATCGGATGCATGTGTCCTAAACGTGTAGAAGTCTATGCGTTTAGGGGCCTACAAACCAATGTGCAACGTATACACGTTCTTGGCAAAGATCAAACATATCACAATGAGTGATTAAAATTGGTCGTAAAGAACGAACGCAAAGAAGAAGAAGAAGATGAGAGCAATATTTAAATTTGTGTTCTTGAGTCATATAAAATTGTCCTCTCTGGGAGAACTGGGGTCGATGATGTTCATGAGCACAAAATCAAAAGTTTCGATCTAGGCCCTAATGAAATTGTCATCCCTGTTTACTTCTGAAAGAAAAATACAAAGTAGAAACTTCAACTTGCCTGTTGGCAACAAAACGACACGTATCCCAGAATAGTTGAGAGTGTTCCTAATTCGGAACGAGCCCTCCGAAGTAAAAAAAAAAAATGGCAAATCATGAACATACTCTTCGACGTAGATCATTCCACAAACTGCATTGAGTCTTGGACATTAAATATTTTAAAAAGCCGAAAATGTATGGTATTGTTAGTTCAAACAAATCCAAATATATCAAAAGGTCGAAATTCACGGATGTACCTTCCCTATATGCAACGTCCATATTATTCGTTCGCACTCAGGGCCACAAAAATCCAAGAAATTATCGCTTGAGCGAACGCAAACTCTGTACGTCTGTTCGAACAGGTTGTTCACACTTACATTATATTATTATTTTTGGGGGAGGGAGGGGGGACTTAATCACATAAATGTCATAGAGAGTGATCAACGGGTGGATGTTCTAGGTAAATCACGGTAGTAGCTTGTTGGACTGGAATCACATACAGATTGCCAAGTGTGGCCAAGGGTAATGTTTCTAGACCGCCTACTACGCTGGGACTGAAAGGGTATTGCACTCATTACCAATAGACTCTATCAAAATAGAAGTTTCCACAACTCTAGGCAATGCACTACACTCCTAAAGTTGTTGAAATCTTCTGGTCTGCACAAAAGCCGGGCTTTCTCCCTGCTCTTAATAGGAAAAAGAGTGAATACTGTAACTCCTTGGGGTTCAGAAAAAACAATAAACCTTCGAATTTGCAATTGATCATTTTGTTGGATCTCATGTATGTATGAAAAAAAGTTCAGAGAAATATCGTCAACACTTCATATGAGAAAATGTAGACACTTAAAATTTCTTGGAATTAACGCTTACAACACAGCACATATTCTGCATCAATTAACACTTGTCTACCAAGTTTACAAGCCAGCCTACTTACATTCAAGAATGCACATTCCAACTATCTCTATTCGCTTTGATCTTCAGTGAAATAAGGTATATTTGGACACAGTAAAAAGCATCAAACATTGTTAAAACCAAAATTGAAATGGAAAGTTGATGGCAGAAGAGCAAGAAAAAAGCAGAGATACGATAGTTATAAATGATATTGAAACATTAAAACAAAATAATATGGAGGGAGAGAGCTGATACTACAGCTAAACAAGCTCTCAGAACACAGCTAAATTATTCTCCAGTGGATATCAGCCCACTGTGGCGTACCAGGAAATGAGAGAGCAGACAGACTGGCTAAGGAGGTAGCAAAACTTACACAACACAAACACCCAATGGCACTACCAGAAATCAAGACACATAGCAAGCGAAAGTATAAAGAGTTGTGGAGGCAACAAACCCACTGCGAACACCTACAAGATCCCATCAGCAGACTAAAAGAGAACATCATACAACATCATTTAGGGAGTCTCTGTGACTAAGTGGTTACGCCCTTTGCCTTGTGAGTCGAATGTCGTGGATTCGAGTTCGGACCGAGCCATTCTGTTCACGAGTGCAGTTTTTTCCAGAGACCCTAGGATTGTTGCTGGAGCTGCGGAGTTCGTGCTTTGTGCAATACGCTCGGCAGGTGGCGTTCCAGTTCTGCGGAGAGGGGCCGGGCTGTATGGGGTAAAACCCGGTGCAATGAAGCCAATCCTTCAGCTTTTAAACCCTTTTTTATCATACAAGAATCTTTCGCCTAAGAACAGGTCACTGCAGGCTCAACCATCACATGCACATAATAAAACCTGTTCAGACTGCACAGTGTGCATGTCAGACAGAAGCACAGACTCCAGAGCACAACCTTCAGTCATGTCCATCACACATACACCAACGAAACGAAATATGGCTTCATGAACGAAGCTTACAGAGCAAGCTGTGAGGAATTCTCGGGGAACTCCAACTGACATGCAGCTTCATAGAGGCAACCCATCTCATGATTTAGATGAGCATACGAAACCGAACGCAAAGAAGAAGAACCATTAAAAAATGGTCAGTCCATTTCGTTTCGCAGCCTATCATCAGGGCATGGTATACTACATAAATTGCTGAAAATTCATTGCAGTCAACCTTCGATGTTGAGGTGTCATATTATGACGATTGCACATGTGGAAATTAATCGTACAGAGAGAGAGATATTTATATAGATAGATGGAGAGAGAGAGAGAGCGCGCGAATCGTGAAATTGCTAATGATTCTGCTTGTAGCAAAGTGATCTCTTGTAGATTTTGTTACGTACTCAACTTGAATACATTACTTAAGTTTTATAGTCCGTCTCCGATAGGACTAGAAACTCCATCTCATGTTCACTGAGATCAGAGATATCTGTAAAATAATCCTGATCGCTCCACGCGTGAACCGAACCGATTACATTTGGAGCGAGAGGCGAACCCCATACCTCTACACCCCAGAGACCCCTGATATGTAGTCTGATATACTAGGACTTTAAGAAATGGGCAGGTTACAGTCTGGCAGTGTGCAACACCAAGCGAAAGACAGAGGATGCTGGAGATTCATTGCAGCCAACCTTGGATGTGAAGACGGCACCTGATGATGATGATACTAGGGCTAGCTACCCTAGTAAATAAACATCTGGCTGAAATCGGGTGGGCGGGCCTAGTCACCATGGGCGGGCCTAGTCACCACGGGCGCATAATCGCACAACGTAGATCAAGCGTTCTTGTCAAAGGATCAATTATATATCACAAAAAGAATGATAAAATTTGCCGTGAAGAATGATCGCTGAGAAGATGAAGAGAGAGAGAGAGAAGTCTGATATACATTAAGAAGACCAGCTGATATTATAGCAAAACGAGTCTTGTCCTGGAATGGAACCTACGTTGAAAGATAAACAGAAGAAGGCTAAAAAAAAACTAATTGAGAAGAGTACTAGAACAGACAGAATGGGATTGGATGACGTAGAAAGGATTGTGAAACACGTGCAAACAAAGTATATAGTTTTACAAAATACAGAACATGAAATAAACAGCACTGTTTCATGAATCAAGCTATTATCAAGCAAACGAATAAACAGGAGTGACAAATTATGTTTCATTTTAATTTGTCACTCCTGTTTTTCGTTTGACTGAAAAGGCTTGTTGTCGAAAGTTGACGTTTATCGTCACTGTTTCTGTATTTTGTAAAACATAGTACTGTGTTCGTACTGATTCACTATTTACCAAGTTTTACGCAGTCTTCCCCTATTTAGAAAGGATTGCATAGAACAGAATGATGAATGTTTGATAAGAACGTGTGCTTCAGAGAAAGAAGAATAGAATGATTATATGTCCGTTCGTATATGTTTTCTCTGTATGTGTATCTATCTGTGTGTCAATAAATGTGTTCTATCTGCCTACCTATCCCTAATCAGGTACACATTAGTGATATGGGAATAGTAATGATACGTTACTCGAATGCCAGTTACTGTCTTGATCCGAAAGTAACGAGTAAGAACTAAAAGATGTGCTCGTTACTTGCCAACTAATAGTGAACTAACATTTGCTCTTTATGATGTTAGTATTCGTGTCAGATTTGTATCAATTGATATAACTGGTTGCTACCGAGACATTAGAAGAATAGTCTGTTACTCGTTTAAGGAATATCAGTTAGTTGTCTAGGAATCATCTTCTTCTTACATATCGATCACTTGTTAAACCAATCTTTGTGATTTGTATGTGATCTGAGCCTAATAGCGAATTTGTGTTGTGCCAGTTATGCGCCTACAATTAGGCTAGCACATCCGATTCTGCGAAGCTTTTTATTTATTAGAGTAGCTTCCCTAGACCCCTACATCGTCGCCTCTTATGAAAGCCTTATAGGTCGCAGTGTTACTATTCTTGTCTCCCCTTGACAGCACCGGTAACACACAGGTAGTCGAGGCATCTTAAGCTCGCTGTAACATTTGATTTCATCTTCTAGTCTTCGAGTTTCTATGTAGAGTTACAATCTTTCACTTCCCAGGTTTTATTTTCATAATTCTACCAATCTCAGTTTGATGCCAGAAAAAAAGTTGCTGGTCAAAGTGTACCGGAGTGGTATTTACTACAGCATCTACAGTGTGTTGTTGGTCAAAGTGTACCGGCGTGGTATTTACTACAACTACTGTGTGTTGTTGGTCAAAGTGTACCGGCGTGGTATTTACTACAGCATCTACTGTGTGTTGTTGGTCAAAGTGTACCGGAGTGGTATTTACTACAACATCTACTGTGTGTTGTTGGTCAAAGTGTACCGGAGTGGTATTCACCACAACATCTACTGTGTGTTGTTGGTCAAAGTGTACCGGAGTGGTATTCACCACAGCATCTACTGTGTGTTGTTGGTCAAAGTGTACCGGAGTGGTATTCACCACAACATCTACTGTGTGTTGTTGGTCAAAGTGTACCGGAGTGGTATTCACCACAACATCTACTGTGTGTTGTTGGTCAAAGTGTACCGGAGTGGTATTCACCACAACATCTACTGTGTGTTGTTGGTCAAAGTGTACCGGAGTGGTATTCACCACAACATCTACTGTGTGTTGTTGGTCAAAGTGTACCGGAGTGGTATTCACCACAACATCTACTGGTGTTGTTGGTCAAAGTGTACCGGAGTGGTATTCACCACAACATCTACTGTGTGTTGTTGGTCAAAGTGTACCGGAGTAGTATTCACCACAACATCTACTGTGTGTTGTTGGTCAAAGAAAAACAGTGAAACTAACACCTTATTCTTCAATATACCACATGGTATTAAAACAAATTAATCATTTTAATTTCTAAATATTGTATATAGAGGACGTCTTAATATTGTTTTAGAAGGAGCGTCTTAATATTGTATATAGAAGGAGCGTCTTAATATTGTATATAGAAGGAGCGTCTTAATATTGTATATAGAAGGAGCGTCTTAATATTGTATATAGAAGGAGCGTCTTAATATTGTATATAGAAGGAGCGT
The DNA here is from genome assembly GCA_020796225.1 of Arion vulgaris. NCBI lineage: Eukaryota > Metazoa > Mollusca > Gastropoda > Stylommatophora > Arionidae > Arion > Arion vulgaris. The sequence continues at coordinate 67,836,459 of CM036757.1, forward strand.
CTTAATATTGTATATAGAAGGAGCGTCTTAATATTGTATATAGAAGGAGCGTCTTAATATTGTATATAGAAGGAGAGTCTTAATATTGTATATGGAAGGAGAGTCTTAATATTGTATATAGAAGGAGCGTCTTAATATTGTATATAGAGGGAGCGTCTTAATATTGTATATAGAAGGAGCGTCTTAATATTGTATATAGAAGGAGCGTCTTAATATTGTATATAGAGGAAGTCTTAATATTGTATATAGAAGGAGCGTCTTAATATTGTATATAGAAGGAGAGTCTTAATATTGTATATAGAAGGAGCGTCTTAATATTGTATATAGAAGGAGCGTCTTAATATTGTATATAGAAGGAGCGTCTTAATATTGTATATAGAAGGAGCGTCTTATATTGTATATGAGGAGAGTCTGGCCGAATAGATTAGAGCGCGGCTTCCATGCGGGAGACCCGTGTTCAATTCACGGTAAGGTCAAGGACTTATTCCTGTTGTCGGAATAAATGAAAAATTCTAACCTGAACAGCTTCGCGGCGACTGCACTCTCCATGCAGCCATTAAATTCCTCAGGTTCACGTCCCACTTGCCCTACCCCGCCCTAAAAAGAGGTACTACATGCAGTAACGACAGTTTTTTTATGGTTTTTTTAACATTGTATAAATTTTCATTTATTATACCAAGAAGAAGATGGCTGCAAGATCATATTAAAGAAACCATGAATATGACCATCGACGAAGTGGGTGAACTAACTAGAGACAGAGTGAATTTCAGATGGCTGCAAAGAGACAACGTCCTATAAAGAATACGCACCTTGATGATGATGATAAATTTTATTGTGTTCTCAATCAGATGCCTTCAATATAATAAAAAGTGTTAAATCTATGAATAAATACATTCAGGTGACTGACAATGAATTTGAGCGTCAGTTGTGGATGTAGTTAAGCATTGTAAGGAACGATAACGCAATGTGTGACAGTTGTTAAACTAGTATTTCTTCACAAGAGAAATACCATGTTGTATTCTGAGACGAAGTGTATTGACAACATCGCTAATTAATCATAATGAGGGCGTCCATTTCACTCTGTAATTCTCTTTTCATTTTTGTTTTATCTCCGGTCACATTTATATTACAATGTATTCTGAATCTTCCAGTATACTTACTTTGCGTCATCTTAAAAAATACCTAACGCCGGTTTATCGGCTCTGAAGGACGAAAGGGTTAACGAATAAATTAACGTTATACAATATTCTTGCTATAATTATGTAGCAATTATTATAGCATATGCAAGGTTAATCTGTTGAGTATAGGAGTATTATAATATTATATTAAAATAGCCTAAATTTGAATGTAGCACGTCGTATTATTATAATCACGTTGTTTTCTTTTGCATAATTCTTCTATATGTGTACTCATTTTACTGTAATACTTTTATAATTATGTTAGAATTATCTCGTTGAATATTATCTTTACTTTTGGCAGCTTATCAAGATGAAGATGTACTATTATTAGCTTATTACGCACAAGTCGTAGCCACCCGAGTGGTTACCGAGGCCCAAATTTGGGGTGTAAAGAATAGAACCATTGTTACCTACCACGCATGTCGTAAAAGGCGACTAAGGAGGTTTGACTGAAATCGGATGCACATGTCCTAAGCCTGTACAAGTATATGTATTTAGGGGCCTACCAAACCAATGTGCAACGTATACACGTTCTTGGCAAAGATCAAACATATCACAAAGAGTAATTAAAATTGGTCGTAAAGAACGAACGCAAAGAAGAAGAAGATATTAATAGCTAACAATCACAAAGTAACGAATACTAAGTAAAGTTTAAAAAAAAACTAAAGGAACCATTTTTATACCACGTGGTATATAGGGTAAAACGGTGCTAATCCTGTATTTTTCATTGGCTGTCGGCACACGATGGGTAATGTGATCAACATCAGCCGCCTTTACTTCCCAGAGTTTTACTGGTACACAATTGAGGCTTGGTGGACCTGAGAGCCGTTATGGTCGGGAAAAAATTCAACACCCACTGTGGGATTGAACCCGTACCACCAGTATAAGATGCGAGTTCACTAACTACACTACTGCGGCTCTCGATTACTAAGTAAATGAGTATTTATTTTTCAAAAGTAACGAGTCGTGACTGATACTTGAAAGAAATGTAGACACAAATCTCTAACACGCACTCGGCAGGGAGATTGTTTGTTTAAGCGCTTTTTTCATCTGCTGGTAATTTTCAGTGGAATATTTCCAGGAAATATGCCGATGACGTCAAGCAACTGTTGTGGCTATGACTGGGCGCACGTACCCAAGTCGTACACAATCGTATGAATTGTGAAAGAACACAAGTAACTGTTAGACGGGAAATGGAACGAATACATTGTGAAAGAACACAAGTAACTGTTAGACGGGAAATGGAACGAATACATTGTGAAAGAAAATACGTCTGAGGGAAAAAAATAATGGTTGTACATTTGTTGAAATCAAGAAGTATTTCATTCTAGATTTCGCCCGAGTGATTACCGGGGCCCAAATTTGGGGTGTAAAGAATAGAACCACTGTTACCTGCCACGCATGTCGTAAGAGGCGACTAAGGAGGTTTGGCTGAAAATCGGATGCACGTGTCCTAAACGTGTAGAAGTCTATGCGTTTAGGTGCCTACCAAACCAATTTGCAACGTATATACGTTCTTGGCAAAGATCAACATATCACAAAGATGATTAAATTGGCCTCAAAGAACAACGCAAAAAGAAGAAAGAAATCTAGATTTAATGAAGGTGGGTAACTTGTTTTAATGTTTGTTGGAATTTTCAATGGAGGTGATAAATGATTTTAATGGGGGGTTTTTGTGGGGGATGGTGGAAGGCGTTTTTGTTGTTATCTTCTTCTTCTTCTTTGTGTTCGTTCTTTACGACCAATTTTAATCACTCTTTGTGATATGTTTGATCTTTGCCAAGAACGTGTATACGTTGCACATTTGTTTGGTAGGCCCCTAAACACATAAGACTTCTACACGTTTAGGACATGTGCATCCGATTTCAGCCAAACCTCCTTAGTCGCCTCTTACGACATGCGTGGCATGTAACAGTGGTTCTATTCTTTACACCCCAAATTTGGGCTCCAGTATCCACTCGGGCGTTTGTTGTTGTAATATATTTTGTGAGAGCTAAAATATTAGAAAGAATTGATAATTATTAAACACGGCCAGACTAAGTCAAACAGCTCTCTGCCAGTGTCAGCAGGCGGCATAGACACAAGAGCATGTCCTGCAAGACTGCCCTCTCCTGGGGGAGCTGAGAAGCAACATGTGGTCACACCCAGTCGACCGGAAAACTAAGCTTTGGGGAAACCTGACAGACCTGAAGCTGACTGTCCAGTGTGTGGTCCACAGTAAGTTAAACGCATGACCAGAGATCGCTGAAGAAGAAGAAGATATACGAACAAAAAAAACATATACTTTTCATTGTATCATGTTCGTTTCTTCTTCTTTGTCTTCTTCTTCTTCATGGACTCGGCAACTCTTTGGTTTTTGTCCCTCTGTCGCCATAATGCCATGTTGTATCTATGTTGTGTATATATCATTTGAAAAACTATGTTGTGTGTGCGTTTTCTACATGCATAGAACATGAACACGAATTAGACTGTGCTAAAACTAGGGGACAAAATGTCTCTATGTGCCGGTTAATAATAACACACTAGTTAGGATTCATTGCCTTCATTTCCACTGTGTGGTACTGGGACTCGCAAGGGAAGAAAAGAATAGTAAGACTTCGACCTGCAAGGCATGACTGATGTAGGAGCCTAGGGAAGCTACTCTAGTAAATAAAAAGCGTTGCAGAAATCGGATGTGCTGGCCTACTTGTAGGCACATAACGGCACAACGCAAAATCGCTCTTAGGCTCAGATCACATACAAATCATAAATAGTGGTTAAGAAGTGGTCGATATGGAGATTTTGAAGAAGAAGAAGACGATTCTTGATGTTCAAAATAAATGAGACAAGTCTTCTTCTTCTTCTTCTTTGCGTTCGTTCTTTACGACCAACTTTAATCACTCTTTGTGATATGTTTGATCTTTGCCAAGAACTGTATACGTTGCACATTGGTTTGGTAGGTCCCTAAACGCATAGACTTCACACGTTTAGGACACGTGCATCCGATTTCAGCCAAACCTCCTTAGTCGCCTCTTACGACATGCGTGACAGGTAACAGTGGTTCTATTCTTTACACCCCAAATTTGGGCCCCGGTAACCACTCCGGCGAAGAAAAGTCATGTCTTACAGGAGGATTGATCTTAGTGTACTTTCTAGGTAACAACTAACAACCTCCCATCCCTGCGGACTTGGTGTCAGACTGCATGGTGCTCTAGGCAGCGCTAATTATTTTATACCTGCCCCTCCCACCCATCCCCTCTCCCCGGTCATAAAAACACACACAATGAGAATATAAGAGCAAAATTAAAAAAATAACAGGAAACTCAAGTTGAAATTGCAAGCAATGCGGAAGTTCTCAATAAACAAAACAAAAACGTGCTCTTAGAGCAATAAGCGAAGTGGGAACCATGTAGGTTTATTTTTTAATTCCAGACCCGTGTACTGTATGCAGATGGTTCAGATTAAATCAATGGCTACAAAGAAGGGGCAGTGGTTTACTAATCTTAGGCAGACGAGCTGCCTTTGATCCCCAGAAAGAATCTGAAATCCCAAAATCCCAATGAGAACGAATCAGAAGAAGAACACACACGCATACACATATATGTATACCCATGCAAAGTCTCCAGGAATGCTCTTAATATGCACCAATAGGCAATTAATTACATTTACACAAATTCCGAGAACCTCTCATTCGAAAGAATGAAGACGCTCGGGTTTTTGCACGTTTAACAGTACCTGGTTCCACCCGCTATGGCACTGTAGGGAATGGACCAGGGAGTGGGGAATGTATTATCGAACTGTGCTTAAGTGTACACCGGACCTAATTACAAGAATATGTAATACATCAATCTTTGAATATCTTTCTCAAATATAAAAGGCAATATGTTTTTAAAGTATTGCATTTAACTTCAAGCATCGCCCGTTTGGTGCCAGGGCGCGATGGAAGCAAAGAATAGTACTACAGCGACCTACACGGCATGTCGTTAAGAGGCGACTGATGTAGGACCTATGGGAGCTACCCTAGTAAATAAAAAGCATCGCAGGAAAAGGATGTGCTGGACTACTTGTAGGTGCATAACTGGCTCAAGGTTCAATCGCTCTTAGGATCAGATCATATAAAAATCACACAAAGTGGTTAGCAAGTGGTCACTATGGAGCGTTCGAAGCAGAAGAAGAAGAAGTAGAAGAAGAAGAAGAAGAAGAAGAAGAAGAAGAACTCTTAGAACTGATGAGAGAATCATAGCTCAAACAGTATAACTCATCAACATTTATGACTAACAGAAATAACATCAGATTCGGCTATGGTATACATGTGATAACAATATGGTCTGCCATCTACCTATTTAGCATGGCCATCTGCCAGAAGTTTAGTGCTAGCAAGCAAATAGACATAGACAGAGAACACAATAAAAAAAGGAAGTCTACAAATTAAGGATTGGTTTCACTGCACTAGGTTTCTCTGTATGACTCGGACACTCTTCTCAGAAATAGCACGTTCCCTGGCGAAATATTTCACACAACACAAACGTCGAAGTTTCCGCTACAATACTAAGGGATCTTCGAAAAAATGTGCTCGTGAACCGAACACGGTCAGGACTGGTACACACGATCTGTAGAACGCAAGACGCCCGTCTGCCCAGCGTGTTCGTAGTGCGTTGGACTACGGGTGACTATCCCTCTGTGTGTGCGGGTTCAATTCCGCGGAATGGCAGAAAAAGCCACAGATTCTCCAGATTTACGGTGTTCGTGGAACCGAACCGAAAGGTTACGATGTCCATGGCACCGAGCCGAAGAGCTGAAAAGCTCAAGTGCTTCTGGATCGGAAAAAAAAAAAAAAGAACGCAAGACAACTTCTTAACCACTTCGCCACAGACCCCTCCCCAACCACCCATTACCCAGGGAAACATTGAAATTATCTAGTATTGGTAAGTCATACATTTGTTAGTTATTATTCATTAATGACATTAATTTGGTTTGTCTTTTTTTTAGCTGGTATAATACAACTTCTACAATGGGAAACTTGATTGCATTGCGTAAGATATGGAAGTCAAAGGAGATTAAAACAAACACAAAGTTGAGAATATTTCAATCCAATGTGAAGTCAGTGCTGTTATATGGCTCGGAAACATGGAAGACAAGAAAAGAAACCATCAGAAAACTACAGACCTTCGTAAATGGATGTTTACGTAGAATAGAGGGACTGAGATGGTATGATAAGATTACGAACTAGGAACTCAGAGAAAGAACTAAGCAGATACCAGTGAAGAAAGAGCTAAGGAAGAGACGCTGGCGGCGGGTAGGACATACATTGAGAAGATCGACCGGAAACATTGCAAGATATGCACTGTTTTGGAACCCGCAGGGAAGGAGGTGTAGGGGAAGGCCTAGACATACCTCGAGAAGAAAGGTGGAGGCTGATATTAAAAGGATAGGTAAAATGTGAAAAGAAATGGAAGGGATGGCTAGAGAGAGGAAGAGCTGGAATGTGTTTGTTGAAGACATGTGCTCCGCTTGGGAGTTGAAAATGAAGAAGAAGAAGATAATACTACATCTAATAACAATAAAGTAATATTAATAGTAACATTAATTACACAAGTAAAAGATGAAAACTTAATCCTGATTACAAGTGGAATTTTTTTTTTTCTATCGTGCTTACAACAAAACAGAATCATACTGTTAATCAGAAACCTATTTTTCTTCTTGAAATTTTGATTTATATTAATTAAAGACAAGGAATAAAGTAGGACGACAGGGATGTATTAGTCGGGCGCCATGGCACCCGCGGACGCAGCGTTGAACAGCAGGCTCTAGATCATAGATTTTCAAACTTTTTCGGCCCACCGCTCACTTTGCACGACATAAGCTTTGTAACCCCTCCACATTATAACAGTTTGCCAACTTCCCCCTCCCCCACACATATATAAACATGCTCTATTTTCACTTTGACATAGAAAATTTATATATATTTCTGTCATACATGCTCAATTTTCAAATAATTATATGCATGAAATAGTAAATTGATGAAAGAATGGATCGTTTAAGACGGGCATAAGATGAATTAAAATGCACAATTCAAATTTGTAATAATTATTCAATCGCAAAATCACGAAAAAAAACTCTCCCCAAATGCTTCTGAACCCACTATTGCCCCTGGAAGGCTTCAGCGCCCGCTGGGGGCGATACCGCCCAATTTGGGAAACGCTGCTCTAGATGAAACAACCAGGCACCTTAATCTTACAAACATAAAGACCTCCATCAAAGTGTTACAATAGACTGCACATTTTCTCAATCCAGTGAATATAGATAGACAAACATGTCAGGAGACGCTTATGATGACGCAATACCCAAGTGACACAAATACACAAGACAGTTTTGTTTATGTTACTCACCCGCAAAAAATTATCAAGTAATTAGTAAACACGTTTTCATCCAAATGGCGGACTGCTCTCGTCTGCAAACAGAACGAAACAAACTTCACGGCAGACATTTGGCGCCCTCTCTCCCTCGCTGCCTAATCTCTTTCAAATATGTGATCTCGTAGTGTGGTGCGATAAGAGATTTCTCAACTTCCGCTTACAATGAGTGAATTCATTCCTTGGATAGAGTTTCTTACAGATCGTCTACCTGACTCTTACTTCGCCGGTGGCTAAATGGTTACTGATTTAAGATGCAATAAATTGTCGCCTGTGCAAGAAATAAATGATTGATTGATCAATGCACCTGATTTATCATTGCACTTGCATCTATAAATAACCATATGTTATTCTTCCTATACAGGAAGTTTTCAGCTGCAGTGCACAAACTCCGTTGCACCGCGTTGGTTCCCAGTGCAATTTTGGGAATGGGGAAATTTTGCATAAATGCTATTTATTTTGGGATTACTGATTTTTGCTTGGGCAACGGTTTTACAACTTACTCTGATTCTTGCTCGGGCAACGGTTTTACAACTTACTCTTACTGACTTTTAATTGTTAATGCTTCTTCTTCTTCTTTCTTCTTCTTCAAACAATCTATATCGATCACTTGTTAACCACTCTGTGTGATGTGTATGTGATCCGGGCCTAAGAGCGATTGTACGTTGTGCCAGTTATGCGCCTACAAGTACGTCAGCACATCCGATTTCTGCGATGCTTTTTATTTACTAGGTAGCTTCCTAGGTCCTACATCAGTCGCCTCTTACGACATGCCTTGTAGGTCGCAGTGGTACTGTTCGTTGCTTTCCTTTCGGGTTTTTTTTTTTGTTTTTTTCGTCCGCTTTCAACTCAGACGAAGTTTCATCTCTGAAACTGATTTTTGCGTGAAAATCCGTTTTCCAATTTCTTACAATGGCAGCAGCGTGCACATGTAAATTACTTTACACTGGCAGCCGTGGGCTCAATGTACTCGTAATTAGTATTCCCTCGCCATACAGGCAGATTTTCTCCGACTTCAGAGGTACTCAAGTTATCGTCCTGAGTAAGACCAGGGGACTCGAACAAATGCCGGACAGTAGGTTCGAACCCGAGCTATGAGGCGTCTCACAGCTAGCAGGCCGAGCTACTATCAACTACTCTAGGCAGTCCCCTTTCCTTTCAGTGACCGGCGCCACACGGGCACAGCAATGTTTCTTCAACTTTGCTCAACTGTAACACGTAACCTACGTTTTATCGTCCATCTCCGATAGAATTAGGAAGTCGATCTCAACTACATTGAGATCAGGAATTCCTCGGGGGAAAAAAGTAATGACGTTTCCGCCCGAGTGGTTACCGGGCCCAAATCTGGGGTGTAAAGAATAGAACCACTGTTGCCTGCCACTCATGTCGTAAGAGGCGTCTAAGGAGGCTGGGTTGAAATCGGATGCACATGTCCTAAATGTGTAGAAGTCTATGCGTTTAGGGGCCTACCAAACCAATGTGCAACGTATACACGTTCTTGTCAAAGATCAAACATATCACAAAGAGTGATTCAAATTGGTCGTAAAGAACGAAGGCAAAGAAGAAGAAGAATGACGTTTCACGCAGGACGACGCGAACCAAGTACTTTTAGAGCTTGAGGCAAGCACAATATCTCAATGTTACATCGATCTCCTTTCAATAACAATAAAACTGAGGACACTACCAATATATATATATATATATATCTTTAACTGAGCGGTCTGTCAGTTGCTCAAACGTGTAGGAATATGGTCTCATATGTGCTCACATAAATTTATGCAGATGTAGAGGCGGGGTGAGAAGCAAAATGAAAAAAAACGTGTTGATGTGTTGGTATTTTACTAGGCGGAAATGGAGAAGACTAGATTAGCACAAAACTTTTAACAAAAAGCCATTTTCCATTTTACCTCCCTTGCTTCCCCTTTGCCTTAACTTATGAACGCCCATGAATGGACTACGGCGTTTAAAAAAAAAAAAAAAAAAAAAAAGAGAGAAAATATATTTAAGAATAAATATGCAAGAGGTTATCAAATAAACATACTAAGAGGAAGACAGAAGATAAGCTAGAAAATAATCCCAAGAATTAAAGGTCATGTTTTTTGTTTTTTTTCTTTGCTCTTGTTTTGCCTTTCAGTGTTCATGGAATACGGAAACTTCTGGTAGGTATCATCGAGTACGACTTGTATATGGAGATGTCTACAACTTCTGATATTTATATGGTCCAGTGTTTGCGAGGACGGTCTCGGTCCTTGAAATTATTGTATCTGACGCCCGAATGGTTACCGGGGCCAAATTTGGGGTGTAAAGAATAGAACCACTGTTACCTGATATGCATGTCGTAAGAGGCGACTAAGGAGGTTTCGCTGAAATCGGATGCACATGTCCTAAACGTGTACAAGTTTGTGCGTTTAGGGGCCTACAAACCAATGTGCAATGTATACACGTTCTTGGCAAAGATCAAACATATCACAAAGAGTGATTAAGATTGGTCGTAAAAAACGAACGCAAAGAAGAAGAAGAAGAAGATTGTATCTGAAGAGTAGTAACCGCTGTAGGGTTACTGTTGGGTGGTAATCGTGTTACATGAGCGAACCATTTGGTTGTTTGTTTTTTAACATGATCTAGCACTGGTGTTGTTTCTGTCATGTTTCTAATAGTTTCTTCTTTTGTATCTTATCTCTCTTTGTACTTTCACTGTTTTACGCTTGCAATTCATCTCGGTTGTTGTAATTTTCGAGGTTTTTTTTCATTTGCTTTTAGTGTCAAATTTTGGCACTGGTAGCACACATTTGGGATATTATTTTTTTTCCCGATCCAGAAGCACTTGAGCTTTTCAGCTCTTCGGCTCTGTACCATAGACATCGTAATCCTTCGGTTCGGTGCCTCGAACACCGTGAATCTGGGGAACCTGTGGCTTTTCTGCCATCCCGCGGAATTGAACCCGCACTCACAGAGGGCTAGTCACCCGCAGTCCAACGAGCTACGAACACGCTGGGCAGGTGGGCCACATTTGGGATAAAGATCATATTATATAAGGTTCGTTTTGTGCGTAAAGATATCTTACTGCAATTGGGTATTTGTATCATATGCAGTGGCGGCTCGTCATTAAGGGCCAGAGGGCCGGGCCCCACCAAAAATAATATGTAACGTGTATTTATTATTTAATAAATTAAAATATAACCTAACCCAAAGCCATGATTTTCCCGAAAATTTGTGTCTGGCCCCACCAACAAAAACGATCACGAGCCGCCACTGATCATATGGTTGATGAATTGGCTTGCTTTGTTACATCTATGTTGTGCCAGTGTGTTGCCGGGGCCCGCATGGGAAGCAAAGAATAGTACCACTGTGACCTACAAGACTGTAAGAGGCAACTGATGTAGGAACTAGGGAAGCTACCCTAGTACATAAAAAGTATCGTAGAAATCGGATGTGCTGGTCTACTTGTAGGTACATAACTGTCACAACGTACAATCGCTCTTAGGATCAGATCACATAGAAATCACACAGAGTGGTTAACAAGTGGTCGATATAGAGCGTTCAAATAAGAAATATTTTTTTTTTTTTTTCCGCTTTCAACTCAGACGAAGTTTCATCTCTGAAACTGATTTTTGCGTGAAAATCCGTTTTTCCAATTTCTTACAATGGCAGCAGCGTGCACATTGTAAATTACTTTACACTGGCAGCCGTGTGCTCAATGTACTCGTAATTAGTATTCCCTCGCCATACAGGCAGATTTTCTCCGACTTCAGAGGTACTCACGTTATCGTCCTGAGTAAGACCAGGGACTCGAACAAATGCCGGACAGTATGTTCGAACCCGAGCTATGAGGCGTCTCGCAGCTAGCTACTATCACCTAAAGGCAGTCCCCCAAATAAGAAGTAAACAACTTTGTTGTATTTCGACATTAACTATACTATCTGTTGACGTTGCACTTCTCAAATACATGAAGACTTTCACTTGTGTTAGTTATTGTTTTCTGATGAAGAGATTCGCTCATTATTATCCCTAAAGTCTCTCTATTTAACTGACATTAAATGATGATCATATCAGCCAATTATTTGAAGTGCAAATGGGAATACGACATCACTGGGAATGTAACACCATTCTCTAAAAGCGTCTAAAACCGAAGGATTGACTTGCACCGGGTTTTACCCCATATGGCTCGGCCCCTCTCTGCAGAACCATTCTCTTCTTGATTGTAATAAATTGTGTGACGAGACAGACAACTGAGGATATATCTAGAGCAGCGGTTCCCAAACGTTGCATTACTGGGGACCCTCTTTTAAATATATTTTGCTGCCACGGACTTATAAAAGTTTCTATATATAAAAAAATCTTCTAGCGATGGAGTTATTATTTCAGCTGGCTCTAATTTCTCAGACTACAGGAAACTTCAACTGATCTTTTATTTTGTCCTTTCAGACATTTAGACTCCGGTCTGATCCGGGTCCTTAAATTTCGCAGCGGAACTTGTTTACCACTGTTTTTATTTATGTTTTTCAAAATTTTTTTTTTTTTTGAAATGTCAAAGATCATAATACTTATTCAAGAGCTTGAGGAACCCCCTCCCTTTACCTCCGTGAGTGTCTCGCGACCGGGGTCCTCGGCTCCAGTTTGGGAAATGCTGATCTAGAGGAATATGATGGACAATGTTTTTCTCGTTGAACGAATTAGTTTATACAGATCCCATCGCATTGCTAGCAAATTCCTACCAGCCTATTCAGAATAAAAACAAAACAAGTAGACTGCACACTTACAAAACAAGATGAACAGAAAATAAAACACCAAGAGAACAGAAGTGATGACGGTAAATTTAAACAATCTCGCGCTAGTCAAAAACAATGAACTAGAAACTGATAGCAACAGACACATTCACATATTTATGAAGCATAATAACAACTGATGGGAGTGCCGCCGTTCATGAGATATAAATAACAGAACAGATAACACCTGAATTGATGATACTTGAAACACTATTTAGAGATCTTTATATGATTCTAAGATGAAAACTATCAAGTATAGATATATGAAAGCTGCGCATTTGCAATACTTTTGTAAGGGTTTTAAAACCAAAGGATTGACTTCATTGCACCGGATTTTACCCCATATGCTCGGTCCTCTCCGCAGAAATGGTATGCTACCTGCCGAGAGTATTGCACAAAGCGCGAACTCCCTAGCTCTGGCAACAATCCTAGGGGTCTCTGGAAAAAACTCCACTCTTGAACAGAAGTCCGCGGTCCGGATTCGAACCCACGACCTTCGACTCGCAAGGCAAAGGGCTTAACCACTCAGCCACAGAGACTCCCTAAAATGTATGGATATGGTAGAACTTCTTCATCTTCTTCTTCTTTTGTCATCACACTGCTACCGGGTTGTTGCTCAGTGTCGTGTTTTTCTGTTTTTGTCTTGCGCTGTTCTGGTGGCTTGTGTGATTGTTATTTTTGCTCTTTCACAGGATTCTGCTACGCCATCTAACCATCTTTTCCGTGGTCTTCCTCTTGCCTTCTTTTCCAATGTTCTGTTGTAGAAGACTCTGTATACTGTGGAGTTTGGATGCATTCTTATTAAGTGGCCAAACCACTTCATTCTTTGTTTCTCAATATAATTCAAGCACGGTTATGTGCCAACTTTCTTTCTTATACTGATATGGTAGAACGGATTAAGGTAATGCATAAGCGTTCGTCTATCGACTCGGGAACAAGAGGGTTGGGTGTACAATCCCACACTCAACGTTTCACACGTGAGGAAAGGAATTGTTCCTCCTACCTTCTGCACACTAGGGTTCTAGAAATATGAAACGAAGTGACTTCTTTCCCTAAGGTCGGAAAAATCTGCAGGAAATTGTATTTTATTATTATTTTATTGATATCAATGCTGGAGAAAAATAAAACAGCAAACATGTAGACAGGGGTCTTTGTTGCTAAGTGGTTAAGCCCTTTGCCTTGTGAGTCGAAGGTCGTGGGTTCGAGTCCGGACCGCGCCATTCTGTTCACAAGTACAGTTTTTTCCAGAGACCCTAGGATTGTTGCTGGAGCTACGGAGTTCGTGCTTTCTGCAATACTCTCGGCAAGTGGCGTGCCATTTCTGCTGAGAGGGACCGAGTTATATGGGGTAAAACCCGGTGCAATGAAGTCAATTCTTTGGCTTTAAAACCCTTTAAATGTAGATTGTCAGAGCTCTATACCATTATCTTCTTAAGAACAATTCTGAGAATATTTTATCTGCACAAAATCAGCTACAAAGAACAGCTCAACAAGTGTATGCAGGGAGAAATGAAATGAACACAGTGATAAAAGACAAATGATGGAGCTGGATAGGACCACAGCCAACTCTAGATAACTAGGTCAGACAACTGAATGGGTGTTCCCTGACCTAGATCAGAAAAGGGGGCCGGAAAATATAGAGGTTTGATGAAGCTTTTTGTAATTTTACTCAATTCTGTCTATGATTATTTATTGTTGAAAAGTATTCATAATATTGTTATTCCTTATTGTTAAACTTAACTTGTTGCATAATATAACTTCGATTTAGCATTTTGTATTGATTTTAAAATGAATTCGTCTATATACAACAATACTGGAATGCGAAGTCACGTGGTGTAGTTGTGGTCTGATTCCCCATAATTCTTACCTGAGTCCGAAGGTCCGTAAGTTTATAGTTAGCTCTGATAGGGGACACACTCTAAAGATAATGATTTGGTTGTACACACCTGGAATGCTGGAGTGCCGGGTAATGAGCGTGCTGACTTTCTTGCAAACAATGCCCCGACTCAAGCGGGCAGAAGTATGGACAGAACCGATGTCAGCAATGCGGTGCGCGCTCATTTATGTGATATGTGCGAGTCTCAGACACTGGAACTACAGAGAGAATTCGAATTTAAGTTTGGACATGCCATACAGTGTCATCTTCGTGGTTGAGAGAGAAGATATACTAATCAACTTCTCGTGGGTACAGTGAACATTGTAATTACTGCTGCAGCGGTGTAAAGAATAGAACCACTGTTACCTGCGACGCATGTCGTAAGAGGCGACTAATCAGGTTTGGCTGAAATCGGATGCACGTGTCCTAAACGTTTAAAATGCGTTTAGGGGCCTACCAAACCAATGTGCAACGTATACACGTTCTTGGCAAAGATCAAACATATCACAAAGAGTAATTAAAATTGGTCGTAAAGAAGGAACGCAAGAAGACTGCTGCAGCGGAGGACTGAGCATGAATGGGAATTCCTAATGTATATGACGTCGATATAATAACATAATATAACTCCTGTGATCCTATATATATATATTCTAGGAGTTCCTAACACGGAACCAAAAAAATATTATTCTATTAAGAAATATCCTAATTTAGAAAGATCAAGACCGCCAGAGACTTGACGTAATACAACAGTTCTTCCTTCTTTTCTTTATTCCTGTTTTGTCTCACATCGCCAGGATAAGCAAAGATTCATAGAACAGACTTTTGTGTGCACTTAATAAATAGTGTTTTTCACCGCCTCTGTTATTTCTATCTCCATTTTATTGCGTGGACGGCCTTTGTATTCATTGTATAGGAGCAACATTGCTCTTTGAGGAGTACTGTCTGTTGGTAATCTGCTTATGTGACCGTACCATTTAATTTGTTGTTTCTTGATGAAGTTCAGTATTGATGTTGTACCCCCTTTGTTACCTGAAGTCTTTATTTCTAAACCGGCCTCAAAGTACTCCCAGCATTCTGCATAGACAGACACTTCATCTCTGTTGTGACTATGTTCTTCATTGTTGATGTGACTTCATCCTGTGTGACTATGTTCTTCTAGTGTTGATGTGATTGAGTTGATATATAAAACTATCATCATTGCACTTTGTGATGCGTTTTCTGATCTCTTTCTTACACAGGAAGATCTCAGCGGCAGTGCACGAACTCTGTTGCAGCAGCAGAGGTTCCTATGTAAATTTAAAGATGGTGAAAATATTTTGTATTAATTTTTATTTTAATGATTTCTAATGAATTTTGAACGTGCGGCGGCTTTCAAGTCTGATCTTTTCTATTTTGAACTGCCAATTGTTTCTTTCTTTTCTTTTTTCTTTCTTTTGTCCTTTCTGCTTTTTTGCCGCTAGGCGTAGCAGGTTTAACTGATGATCGGTTTCGGAGATAATGCACGCTCGGTCGCTTGATATGATGTGGTATTGTGGAGTTTTAAGATGTCTGTAACTCCATCAACCCATCTTTTCTTGGTCTGCCCCTTCCTCTTGATGATTCCATTTTCAGGTTGTACGCTCTTGCAACTGGTGTATTCGGGTTCATTCTGACCAAGTGGCCAAACCATTTGAGTCTCTGTTTTTAATTGAATCTAATAGCAGGTGTTGTTCCGACTGTTCTTCTAATTTCCTCATTTCTTATATGGTCTCTTCTTGTTTTATTTACTGCTTTCCTCAAGCATCTCATTTCACATGTGGTAATTTTCCTTTCTTGTTCCTTTGTCAGTGCCCATGTTTGGCTCTGGTAGCACAGTGTTGGTATAAAGATTGAATTTATAATCTGTCTTTTAGTCTCTACTGGAATTGCTGGGTGTTTCAAGATTGGGGTAAGCTGGTATGTAATGTTGTTGGCTTGCTGGATTCTAGTTTCGATCTCTCTGTCCAGTCTACTATCAGATGTGAAGATACTTCCAAGGTATTTGAATTTACTCACCTGCTTTAGCATTTGGTCATTTATTTGTATGTTGATATCTTTATGTTCTCTGCTTATAGTCATGACCTCTGTCTTTTGAATGTTGATCTTCATGTTGTATTTGAGGCAGCTATTGTTGAGTAAATTTATGTGTTCTTGAAGCTGTTCAATATTATTTTCTTTTTTTAATTGTTTCTTTACATGCTCAAATTTAACAGGTGACCTATGTTTTATTATCCGTCTTCGATAGGACTAGAAACTCGATCTCACCTACACTGAGATCATGGATCTGTGGGAAAATATCCAGATGTCTCCACGAGAGAGCGAACAGAGTATCTTTGAATTATTCATGACAAACTTTGAGACGTTTTCAAAAATATGTGGGTAGGATAAAAGCAAAGGAAAAATTTCCTTTTTCTGACGCAAATTACTCGGCTTCATGTGGCTTAGACCAGCAGACATAACAATTGAGCTCTTAAAGCTGTTTCTATTGAAATAGTTCAACATCCGTAAAGCATTTAATCTCTACAGATTATAATTTGAGAATATGACACCAGCGATAAGCTTAGATGTAAGGAGAATATGACAAAGGAAAGATACAATGCAGACAGATATAAAAATGCAATATATAATGAATATAAAGACAGGATAAAGAATGGATATGAAGATAGTATACGTCTGAGACAGAGAAATGATATGGAAGCTGTTAGAATGTGGTGTGTGAGGTAGAGAAACTATCTAGAAGCTGTTAGAACGTGGTGTGTGAGATAGAGAAGCTATCTAGAAGCTGTTAGGATGTGGTGTGTGAGGTAGAGAAGCTATCTGGAAGCTGTTATGACATGGCATCTGAGATCGCAAAGCGACCTAGAAGCTGTTAGGACATTGTGTATGAGATAGAGAAACTATGTGGAAGCTGTTAGGACATGGCGTCTGAGATCGCGTGGCGGTCTAGAAGCTGTTAGGACATTATGGCGTCTAAGATACAGAAGCGATCTAAAAGCTATTTATTGCATTATGACGCTTCTCTCAAGCTCATTAACCGAATAATAAAAATATACCAGAAAATGAAATAAGTATTATTCAAGAAGGATAACTCACCGAAATAGTTCAGATAAGATAAGAGATACGGCAATCATGTCTATTGTTACAAGATGAATTCTAACTGATTTATATCGATTACATTATAAAATCAATACTGACAACAAACGAAAACTGACGTGAACTATGAAACCTGTCACTCCTGTCCAGCTCATACTGTTACGGTGTATATAGTCATTCTGGAAATGAAATCTATTGTCTTTCCCCGAGTGTCTATTGTCTTTCCCAGGTGTCTATTGTCTTCCCTGATGTCTATTGTCTTTCCCGGATGTCTATTGTCTTTCCTGGATGTCTATTGTCTTTCCGGATGTCTATTGTCTTTCCCGGATGTCTATTGTCTTCCCGGTGTCTATTGTCTTTCCCTGGATGTCTATTGTCTTCCCGGGTTTTCTATTGTCTTTCCCGGTGTCTATTGTCTTTCCCTGATGTCTATTGTCTTTCCCAGGTGGATGATGGAATTGGTTGTCCACTCTTGCCGTTAGCGTAAGAGTGGGAACTTTAATTGCGCTCCAGTGCCAGAAAGTCGCCATTGTTGTGTTATATCCGTGTTTATTTAGTGTGATCTTGACGATGTCTATTCATCTTTTTCTTGGTCTTCCCTTGGATCTATTACCTGAACTCTTCTTATTGTATGCTGTTATTGGTGGTTGGTTCTTCTTCTTCTTCTTTGCGTTCGTTCTTTACGACCAATTTTAATCACTCTTTGTGATATGTTTGATCTTTGCCAAGAACGTATATACGTTTCACATTGGTTTGGTAGGCCCCTAAACGCATAGACTTCTACACATTTAGGACACATGCATCCGATTTCAGCCAAACCTCCTTAGTCGCCTCTTACGACATGCATGGCAGGTAACAGTGGTTCTATTCTTAACACCCCAAATTTGGGCCCCAGTAACCACTCGGGCGGGTGATTGGTTGTATTTCACTCTCATTAAATGTCCGAACCACTGCATTTGTTGTGTTTCAATGTATTCGACTCATGAAGATGAAAACAAGTCAACTGAAATATAGATAAATAAAAGACACAGATTGTTAGAATAAATGCAGCAGACAGTAACCAGATTATGCTAAGGAGACACAGTTCTACGCGACGTGGATTCATGATTATATATTTTGACAGCAGCATAGATAAGACTGGAGACAGAGATTCAGATATAAAAATAAGAATACTAAAGGCAAAAATATCTTTAAGTGCGCTAGTAAATACTAGCTTTCACCCTAAGGATTACAACTGTAGTAGTTATGTATATTTTGTTTATATTGCTGTTCGCCCGAGTGGTTACCCGGGCCCAAATTTGGGGTGTAAAGAATAGAACCATTGTTACCTGCCATGCATGTCGTAAGAGGCGACTAAGGAGGTTTGGTTGAAATCGGATGCATGTGTCCTAAGCGTGTAGAAGTCTATGTGTTTAGGGGCCTACCAAACCAATGTGCAACGTATACACGTTCTTGGCAAAGATCAAACAAATCACAAAGATTGATTAAAATTGGTCGTAAAGAACGAACGCAAAGAAGAAGAAGAAGAAGATATTGCTGTTAAGTTCAAATCCGATGTTCATTTTTGCTTTTTGTTGCCATTTCGAATATATATGATCTTAGTACTATGATATTTTTGTATCATATCTTGATTAAGTAGCAGAAGCTACAGCGGACGGGAGTACCTTTTAAACCCTGATTGAGGCATAGGCCCTCAAAGCAAATAACTTCAAATAATCCTATTTTTAGCTATCTCGTGTAGCTCCTTCTAGCTCTTCAATTTATTGTCAATCTATACCTCTAAATTTCTTCTCCGTGTAATTCCAGGTTTTCGTTTTTTGTTTACTTTGTGGGTTCCAGAAAAGGATCCTTTTAGTTATAATCCCCTCAGGTTTTCTCAATGTGTGTCCTTATCAGCTTCAGCGTCTTGTCTTCATGTCTTTGTTCACTGTGACATTGTGAGTGATAGCAAGAAGTAGTGAGTTATTTTGAGAATGAGAAAGAGAAGGAGTGAATGATATTAAGTGAACGAAAGAAGGAAATAACCAGAGGGATATAATGAGAATGGCAGAGATAAGTAGCGAAAGGTTGAGAGTGCGAGAGAGATTAAACACATATTTTGTCTCCAGCATGTTGATGTTGCTTGCCGCGTATCAAGTGTAGTGTTACTTTCTCTGCCCGAGTAAACAATGCTAGCGTCATGACGCTCAGGGATTAGAAAAACAAATATATACCCGGCGTGCACGTAAGCACTGCCTGCACTAAGCCGCCGTGTACCGGTGAGTTAGTGATAACGTTAACATGTGGTGCTTTTTATTTGCATTACGTACCAACGTTCCACAGCTGGAGTGAGTTAGTGCACTGTTTCAGTGAATCTCTTTCTCTCTTTCTCTTTCTCTCTCTCTCTCCCTCTCTCATATATATATATATATATATATATATATATATATATATATATATATATAGCATTCGCTTACATAAGTTGTATTACTTTCTCTCTATCTCTCTTCCTAGTATTCTCTCTATCTCTCTTTCTATCATTCTATTTCTCTATCGCCCTTTTCCTGTCATTCTCTCTATCTCTTTCTGTCATTCTCTCTATCTCTCTTTCTTTCTCTCTCTCTCTTTCTATCATTCTCTCTCTCTTTCTATCATTCTCTCTCTCTTTCTATCATTCTCTCTCTCTTTCTATCATTCTCTCTCTCTTTCTATCATTCTCTCTCTCTTTCTATCATTCTCTCTCTATCTCATTATATATATATATATATCTCTTTTCCTGTCATTCTCTCTCTATATCTCTCTTTCTATCATTATATATATATCTTTTTCTGTCATTTTCTCTCTCTCTCTCTTTCTGTCATTATCTCTCTCTCTCTATCTCTCTTCCTGTCATCATTTCTCTCTCTCTTCCTATCATTCTCTCTCTATCTCTCTTTATCTTCCTGTCATTCTCTCTATCTCTATTCCTGTCATTATCTCTATATTTCTCTCTCTATCTATCTTTCTGTCATTCTTTCTCTCTCTTACTCTCTCTGTCATAGACATATCTCTATCTTATACTCACACATTCTCTTACTCTCTATCACTTCCTATCTCTCTATCTAACATTGCTATATCTCTGTATATCTCCCTCCTAGTCTTTCTCTTCCTATCCCTTCTTATATCTCTATCTAACACACATTATATTACTATATCTCTATCTCAGTGGCGGATCGTGATCATTTTTGTTGGTGGGGCCAGATACATATGTTCGAAAAAATCATGGTTTTGGGTTAGGTTATATTTCAATATATAACATAATATATTCGTTACACATTATTTTTGGGGACCTGGCCCTGTCCCCTAATGACGAGCCGCCACTGCTCTATCTACCTTTCACTCAGTCTTATTCTTATTTATGAATCTACTATATATTCTCTACAAATTAATTAATTAATTAATTCTAAATTGTATCTCGGCTTGCTAATACCACCAATGGGTAATGGTTCGAATTCCGCTACTGTCGATGTTAGGAGAATCGTTTATTGAAACTGCCATGTGTTCTGAAGCTCACACTTCAGCTGAAAAACACTGTGCGCTAATACTAAAATAACACTGAGTTCATTGACGCCGATTATATCTGGAAGCTGTTAAAAAGTCAAGTAACCCACTTTGTGCAGTCTGTTATATTAAGATATACGATATTACACCTGCCAATTTCTTCATCAACAAATGAGCATGGATGGTGTGGTCTACATCACGTCTACCACTTTTATTTGTCACAGTTATTCTGGCACACTTCTTCTTCTCCCAACGCTCCATATCCACCATTTGTTAAACCACTCTTTGTGATTTGTATGTGATCTGAGCCTAAGAGCGATTGAAATTTGTGGCAGTTATGCGCCTACAAGTATGTCAGCACATCCGATTTCTACGATGTTTTTTTATTTACTAGGATAGCTTCCCTAGGCCCCTACATCAGTCGCCTCTTACGGCATGCCTTTGATACTTTATCTATTAATCTAGTCTATCCCATGATATTTTATCTATTAATCTAGTCTATCCCAATGATACTTTATTAGTAATCTAGTTTATCCCATGATATTTTATGTAATAATCTAGTTTATCCCATGATATTTTATGTAATAATCTAGTTTATCCCATGATATTTTATGTAATAATCTAGTTTATCCAATGATATTTTATGTAATAATCTAGTTTATCCCATGATATTTTATGTAATAATCTAGTTTATCCAATGATATTTTATGTAATAATCTAGTTTATCCCATGATATTTTATGTAATAATCTAGTTTATCCCATGATATTTTATGTAATAATCTAGTTTATCCCATGATATTTTATGTAATAATCTAGTTTATCCCATGATATTTTATGTAATAATCTAGTTTATCCCATGATATTTTATGTAATAATCTAGTTTATCCCATGATATTTTATGTAATAATCTAGTTTATCCCATGATATTTTATGTAATAATCTAGTTTATCCCATGATATTTTATGTAATAATCTAGTTTATCCCATGATATTTTATGTAATTATCTAGTTTATCCCAATATACTTTCTCTAGTAATCTAGTCTATCCCAATATACTTTATCTAATAATCTAGTCTATCCCATGATACTTTATCTAGTAATCTAGTCTATCCCAATATACTTTATCTAATAATCTAGTCTATCCCATGATACTTTCTCTAATCTAATCTATGATCTTACTCTATCATCATGATACTTTATCTAGTAATCTAGTCTATCCATGATACTTTATCTAGTAATCTAGTCTATCCATGATATTTTATCTAGTAATCTAGTCTATCCCATGATATTTTCTGTATTATCTTATGTTTATCTAGTAATCTAGTCTATCCCATGATATTTTATCTAGTAATCTAGTCTATCCCATGATATTTTATCTAGTAATCTAGTCTATCCCATGATATTTCATCTATAATCTAGTCTATCCCATGATACTTTTATCTAGTAATCTAGTCTATCCCATGATACTTTCTCTATTAATCTAGTCTATCCCATGATACTTTATCTATTAATCTAGTCTATCCCATGATACTTTATCTATTAATCTAGTCTATCCCATGATACTTTATCTATTAATCTAGTCTATCCCATGATACTTTATCTATTAATCTAGTCTATCCCATGATACTTTATCTAATAATCTAGTCTATCCATGATACTTTATCTAATAATCTAGTCTATCCATGATACTTTATCTAATAATCTAGTCTATCCCATGATACTTTATCTAATAATCTAGTCTATCCCATGATACTTTATCTAATAATCTAGTCTATCCCATGATACTTTATCTAATAATCTAGTCTATCCATGATACTTTATCTAATAATCTAGTCTATCCCATGATACTTTATCTAATAATCTAGTCTATCCATGATACTTTATCTAATAATCTAGTCTATCCCATGATACTTTATCTAATAATCTAGTCTATCCCATGATACTTTATCTAATAATCTAGTCTATCCCATGATACTTTATGTAATAATCTAGTCTATCCCATGATACTTTATCTAATAATCTAGTCTATCCCATGATACTTTATCTAATAATCTAGTCTATCCCATGATACTTTATGTAATAATCTAGTCTATCCCATGATACTTTATCTAATAATCTAGTCTATCCCATGATACTTTATCTAATAATCTAGTCTATCCCATGATACTTTATCTAATAATCTAGTCTATCCCATGATACTTTATCTAATAATCTAGTCTATCCCATGATACTTTTTATCTAGTCATCAATACTTATTAGTCTAGTCTATCCATGATACTTTATCTAATAATCTAGTCTATCCCATGATACTTTATCTAATAATCTAGTCTATCCCATGATACTTTATCTAGTAATCTAGTCTATCCCATGATACTTTATCTAATAATCTAGTCTATCCCATGATACTTTATCTAGTAATCTAGTCTATCCCATGATATTTATCTAGTAATCTAGTCTATCCATGATATTTATCTATAATCTAGTCTATCCCATGATACTTTATCTATAATCTAGTCTATCCCATGATACTTTATCTAATAATCTAGTCTATCCCATGATACTTTATCTATTAATCTAGTCTATCCCATGATACTTTATCTAATAATCTAGTCTATCCATGATACTTTATCTAATTAATCTAGTCTATCCCATGATACTTATCTAATTAATCTAGTCTATCCCATGATATTTATGTATTAATCTAGTCTATCCCATGATACTTTATCTAATAATCTAGTCTATCCCATGATACTTTATCTAATAATCTAGTCTATCCATGATACTTTATCTAATAATCTAGTCTATCCCATGATACTTTATGTAATAATCTAGTCTATCCCATGATACTTATTAATACACTAGTCTATCCCATGATACTTTTAATAATCTAGTCTATCCAGATACTTTATGTAAATCTAGTCTATCCCATGATACTTTACTCTAATAATCTAGTCTATCCATGATACTTTATCTAATAATCTAGTCTATCCCATGATACTTTATCTAATAATCTAGTCTATCCCATGATACTTTACTCAATAATCTAGTCTATCCCATGATACTTTATGTAATAATCTAGTCTATCCCATGATACTTTATCTAATAATCTAGTCTATCCCATGATACTTTATCTATTAATCTAGTCTATCCCATGATACTTTATCTAATAATCTAGTCTATCCCATGATACTTTATCTAATAATCTAGTCTATCCCATGATACTTTATCTAATAATCTAGTCTATCCATGATACTTTATCTAATAATCTAGTCTATCCCATGATACTTTATCTAATAATCTAGTCTATCCATGATACTTATCAATAATCTAGTCTATCCCATGATATTTATTAAAACTAGTACTATCCCAGATAAAATAATGCTAGTTTCATGTATTGTATAAGCTTGTACTACCAGATATAGAATGGCTGCATGTATTGTTTAAAGCTTATACTACCAGATAAGAGAATGGTATGCATGATATTTTGAAAGCTTGTAACCAGATAGAAGAATGGTGCATGTATTGTTGAAAGCTTGTACTACCAGATAGAAGAATGGTGCATGTATTGTTGAAAGCTTGTACTACCAGATAGAAGAATGGTGCATGTATTGTTGAAAGCTTGTACTACCAGATAGAAGAATGGTGCATGTATTGTTGAAAGCTTGTACTACCAGATAGAAGAATGGTGCATGTATTGTTGAAAGCTTGTACTACCAGATAAAAGAATGGTGCATGTATTGTGTGAAAGCTTGTACTACCAGATAAAAGAATGGTGCATGTATTGTTGACTACCAGATAAAAGAATGGTGCATGTATTGTTGAAAGCTTGTACTACCAGATAAAAGAATGGTGCATGTATTGTTGAAAGCTTGTACTACCAGATAAAAGAATGGTGCATGTATTGTTGAAAGCTTGTACTACCAGATAGAAGAATGGTGCATGTATTGTTGAAAGCTTGTACTACCAGATAAAAGAATGGTGCATGTATTGTTGAAAGCTTGTACTACCAGATAAAAGAATGGTGCATGTATTGTTGAAAGCTTGTACTACCAGATAAAAGAATGGTGCATGTATTGTTGAAAGCTTGTACTACCAGATAAAAGAATGGTGCATGTATTGTTGAAAGCTTGTACTACCAGATAAAAGAATGGTGCATGTATTGTGTAGCTTGTACTCAGATAAAGAATGGTGCATGTATTGTTAAACTGTACTACAGATAAAAGAATGGTGCATGTATTGTTGAAAGCTTGTACTACCAGATAAAAGAATGGTGCATGTATTGTTTGAAAGCTTGTACTACCAGATAAAAGAATGGTGCATGTTATTGAGCTTGTACTACCAGATAAAGAATGGTGCATGTATTGTTGAAAGCTTGTACTACCAGATAAAAGAATGGTGCATGTATTGTTGAAAGCTTGTACTACCAGATAAAAGAATGGTGCATGTATTGTTGAAAGCTTGTACTACCAGATAAAAGAATGGTGCATGTATTGTTGAAAGCTTGTACTACCAGATAAAAGAATGGTGCATGTATTGTGTGAAAGCTTGTACTACCAGATAAAAGAATGGTGCATGTATTGTTGAAAGCTTGTACTACCAGATAAAAGAATGGTGCATGTATTGTTGAAAACTTGTACTACCAGATAAAGAATGGGCATGTATTGTGTGAAAGCTTGTACTACCAGATAGAAGAATGGTGCATGTATTGTTGAAAGCTTGTACTACCAGATAAAAGAATGGTGCATGTATTGTTGAAGCTTGTACTACCAGATAAAGAATGGTGCATGTATTGTGAAAGCTTGTACTACCAGATAAAGAATGGTGCATGTATTGTTGAAGCTTGTACTACCAGATAAAAGAATGGTGCATGTATTGTTGAAAGCTTGTACTACCAGATAGAAGAATGGTGCATGTATTGTTGAAAGCTTGTACTACCAGATAAAAGAATGGTGCATGTATTGTTGAAAGCTTGTACTACCAGATAAAAGAATGGTGCATGTATTGTGTGAAAGCTTGTACTACCAGATAGAAGAATGGTGCATGTATTGTTGAAAGCTTGTACTACCAGATAAAAGAATGGTGCATGTATTGTTGAAAGCTTGTACTACCAGATAGAAGAATGGTGCATGTATTGTTGAAAGCTTGTACTACCAGATAAAAGAATGGTGCATGTATTGTTGAAAGCTTGTACTACCAGATAAAAGAATGGTGCATGTATTGTTGAAAGCTTGTACTACCAGATAAAAGAATGGTGCATGTATTGTTGAAAGCTTGTACTACCAGATAAAAGAATGGTGCATGTATTGTTGAAAGCTTGTACTACCAGATAAAATAATGGTGCATGTATTGTTGAAAGCTTGTACTACCAGATAAAAGAATGGTGCATGTATTGTGTGAAAGCTTGTACTACCAGATAAAAGAATGGTGCTATGTTATTGTTGAAAGCTGTACTACCAGATAAAGAATGGTGCATGTATTGTTGAAAGCTTGTACTACCAGATAAAAGAATGGTGCATGTATGTTGAAGCTTGTACTACCAGATAAAGAATGGTGCATGTATTGTTGAAAGCTTGTACTACCAGATAAAAGAATGGTGCATGTATTGTTGAAGCTTGTACTACCAGATAAAAGAATGGTGCATGTATTGTTGAAAGCTTGTACTACCAGATAAAAGAATGGTGCATGTATTGTTGAAAGCTTGTACTACCAGATAAAAGAATGGTGCATGTATTGTTGAAAGCTTGTACTACCAGATAAAAGAATGGTGCATGTATTGTCTTTTACGATAAAAATTGCATTATTGTAGTTGTACTACCAGATAAAGAATGGGCATGTATTGTTAAGCTTGTACTACCAGATAAAAGAATGGTGCATGTATTGTTGAAAGCTTGTACTACCAGATAAAAGAATGGTGCATGTATTGTTGAAAGCTTGTACTACCAGATAAAAGAATGGTGCATGTATTGTTTGAAAGCTTGTACTACAGATAGAAGAATGGGCATGTATTAACTTGTACTACCAGATAAAGAATGGTGCATGTATTGTTGAAAGCTTGTACTACCAGATAAAAGAATGGTGCATGTATTGTTGAAAGCTTGTACTACCAGATAAAAGAATGGTGCATGTATTGTTGAAAGCTTGTACTACCAGATAGAAGAATGGTGCATGTATTGTTGAAAGCTTGTACTACCAGATAAAAGAATGGTGCATGTATTGTTGAAAGCTTGTACTACCAGATAAAAGAATGGTGCATGTATTGTTGAAAGCTTGTACTACCAGATAGAAGAATGGTGCATGTATTGTTGAAAGCTTGTACTACCAGATAAAAGAATGGTGCATGTATTGTTGAAAGCTTGTACTACCAGATAAAAGAATGGTGCATGTATTGTGTGAAAGCTTGTACTACCAGATAAAAGAATGGTGCATGTATTGTTGAAAGCTTGTACTACCAGATAAAAGAATGGTGCATGTATTGTTGAAAGCTTGTACTACCAGATAAAAGAATGGTGCATGTATTGTTGAAAGCTTGTACTACCAGATAAAAGAATGGTGCATGTATTGTTGAAAGCTTGTACTACCAGATAAAAGAATGGTGCATGTATTGTTGAAAGCTTGTACTACCAGATAAAAGAATGGTGCATGTATTGTTGAAAGCTTGTACTACCAGATAAAAGAATGGTGCATGTATTGTGTGAAAGCTTGTACTACCAGATAGAAGAATGGTGCATGTATTGTTGAAAGCTTGTACTACCAGATAAAGAATGGCATGTATTGTTGAAAGCTTGTACTACCAGATAAAGAATGGTGCATGTATTGTTGAAAGCTTGTACTACCAGATAGAAGAATGGTGCATGTATTGTTGAAAGCTTGTACTACCAGATAAAAGAATGGGGCATGTATTGTTGAAAGCTTGTACTACCAGATAAAAGAATGGTGCATGTATTGTTGAAGCTTGTACTACCAGATAAAGAATGGTGCATGTATTGTTGAAAGCTTGTACTACCAGATAAAAGAATGGTGCATGTATTGTTGAAAGCTTGTACTACCAGATAAAAGAATGGTGCATGTATTGTTTGAAAGCTTGTACTACCAGATAAAAGAATGGTGCATGTATTGTTGAAAGCTTGTACTACCAGATAAAGAATGTGCATGTATTGTGAAAGCTGTACTACCAGATAAAGAATGGTGCATGTATTGTTGAAAGCTTGTACTACCAGATAAAAGAATGGTGCATGTATTGTGTGAAAGCTTGTACTACCAGATAAAAGAATGGTGCATGTATTGTTGAAAGCTTGTACTACCAGATAGAAGAATGGTGCATGTATTGTTGAAAGCTTGTACTACCAGATAGAAGAATGGTGCATGTATTGTGTGAAAGCTTGTACTACCAGATAGAAGAATGGTGCATGTATTGTTGAAAGCTTGTACTACCAGATAAAAGAATGGTGCATGTATTGTTGAAATTGTACTACCAGATAAAGAATGGTGCATGTATTGTTGAAAGCTTGTACTACCAGATAAAAGAATGGTGCATGTATTGTTGAAAGCTTGTACTACCAGATAAAAGAATGGTGCATGTATTGTTGAAAGCTTGTACTACCAGATAAAAGAATGGTGCATGTATTGTTGAAGCTTGTACTACCAGATAAAAGAATGGTCATGTATTGTTGAAAGCTTGTACTACCAGATAAAAGAATGGTGCATGTATTGTGTGAAAGCTTGTACTACCAGATAAAAGAATGGTGCATGTATTGTTGAAAGCTTGTACTACCAGATAAAAGAATGGTGCATGTATTGTGTGAAAGCTTGTACTACCAGATAAAAGAATGACGCATGTATTGTTGAAAGCTTGTACTACCAGATAAAAGAATGGTGCATGTATTGTGTGAAAGCTTGTACTACAGATAAAGAATGGTATGTATTGTTGAAAGCTTGTACTACCAGATAAAGAATGGTGCATGTATTGTGTGAAGCTTGTACTACCAGATAAAAGAATGTGCATGTATTGTGAAAGCTTGTACTACCAGATAAAAGAATGACGCTTGTATTATTGAAAGCAGTGTCGGCTTCGTGACCATTTTTATACGCAGGGCCAGACAAACATTTTCGAAAGTCATGGTTTTGGTTACATTATATTTTAGTATTTACTATTATTTGTATATTCCAGTAAGATATTCAACTTTCAAAACTAATCAGTATCACGTTAAAAGTAATAATTATGAAATAATAACTACATTACACATAATTTATTTATGGGGCCCGGCTCACTGGCCCTTAATGACGAGCCGCCACTGTTTGAAAGCTTGTACTCCCAGTAGAAGCTGACAGAATTATTACTGCTACGTTTGATAGTTTGATTACTACAAAAACCAACAACAACAACAGACAAGACATTTCTAGAAATGAGAACAATCTTTAAATCTTACATTCTAACATTGAATGCTATGTTAAATATAGGAGAACCTTGTTATATCTCAAGTGGGAAAGAGGAAAATTAAAGAAAGAAATTGTTCTAGTTACATGTATACTTCAGCTTTCCATATTTATTCTCTTCCTACTCCTACTCCTACTCATCTTTCAAATGTTAATGTGTCCTTGCTTTTGTTGAAGTAATCAAGATTTTTGCCAGAAAATATGTGAATGTTCTATTTTGGAACCACATGATGATGCTGTTAGTCTGCTTAATTTTTTTTTTACAGTTTCCGACTTTCTTATTACATTAGCAATATTGGCTCAAGAAATGAAAGCATATTTTCCAGCTGATGATTTATGTCTTCAAGAGGGCAGGAAGTTATTTCAGGTGGCCTGAAGGTCGATGACGTGAAGTTTTCTCTTTCTTCCTGTCTCTGTATCTTTCTTCCGTCTAAGTTATCTCTTTCTTCCTGTCTCTCTAAGTTATCTCTTTCTTCCTGTCTCTCAAGTTATTCTTCTTCCTCTTCCTGTCTCTCATTTCTCTTCTCTCTCTCTTCTCTCGTTCTCCCCTTTCTCTCTCTGTCTCTCTTCTCTCTCTCGTTCTCTCTCTTATCTCTCTCTTCCTCTTTCGTTCTTCACTTCTCTCTCTTTCTCTTCTTCTCTCACTTTCTCTCTCTTCCTCTCTCGCTTCTCTCTCTCTCTCTCTCTCACTTTCTATCTCTTCCTCTCTCTTCTCTCTCTTCTCTCTCTTTCTCTCTTTTCTCTCTGTCGTTCTCTCACTTTCTCTCTCTCTCTCCTTTCTTCTCTCTCTCACTTTCTCATCTCTTCCTCTCTTTCTCTCTCTTCTCTCTTGTTCTCTCTTTTCTCTCTGTCGTTCTCTCACTTCTCTCTCTCTCTCTCTTCTCTCGTTCTCTCTCGTTCTCTCTCTTTCTATCTCTAGTTCTCTAAGTTTCTCTCTGTCGTTTTATCTCTCTTTTTCGCTCTTTATCTTTCTCTCTCTCTCTTTCTCTCTATTTTTCTCTATTAATGTATCTCTCATACATACATTCTCACGCGTAGTCTAATGTGTATGTCTGCTTGTATGTATGTTCGTATGTATGTCAGTGTGTATGTATGCATGTAATGTACGTATTGTATGTATGTCAGTGTGTATGTATGCATGTAATGTACGTATTGTATGTATGTATGTATGTAATGTATGTAATGTGTGATGTATGTATGTAATGTATGTAATGTGTGATGTTTGTATGTAATGTATGTTTGTAATGTATGTAATGTGTGATGTATGTATGTAATGTATGTTTGTAATGTGTAATGTATGTAATGTGTAATGTATGTAATGTGTAATGTATGTAATGTGTAATGTATGTAATGTGTAATGTATGTAATGTGTAATGTATGTAATGTACGTAACGGATGTTATGTAGTTAAGTGAATTACAAATAAAAGTGCACCAAATAAAATCTGCATATTGTCCAACATGATACAAATAAAATCTGCATATTGTCCAACATGATACAAATAAAATCTGCATATTGTTCAACATGATACAAATAAAATCTGCATATTGTCCAACATGATACAAATAAAATCTGCATATTGTCCAACATGATACAAATAAAATCTGCATATTGTCCAACATGACACAAATAAAATCTGCATATTGTCCAACATGATACAAATTGGAACGGACCGGTAACGACCAGTTTCTACAAACAGAAACATCCCCCAGTTGAAAGTACCACATCTGGAGTTATAACTGTAGCATTGTATCAGAACTGATTGGTTCCAGGAATGCCATCAGAGCTGACATAAACCAGTACGTTTCTTTATTCTTACTTCATTAGCTAGAGAAGTATGTAACCAGGACGCCCATAAGAAGCTGAAGTCTGGACTAGACCCTTGTGTGTTCTAATCCTGGCGGTCCGTAAATGCCAAAACGACTCTAACTTACAAACGAACAAAATTACACACTATTGTCACTTGATATAAGTGTTACAGAAGAGTACTCCGTATATCATGGACAGAGAAGAGAACAAACAGATCTACACAGAAAGAACTCAAACTTAAAGAAAACTGGGACTGATGTTACAAATAAAAATGAGAAAATTGAAGTAGATTGGACATATACAGAGACACGAAGGGTTGGAGGGAGACACATCATCATGGAAGGAGGCATCCCGGTAAAGAAGAGAAGAGGAAGAACACGGAGAAGATGGATTCTGGATGTAACTGATGGTTTGAACATGACGGCTACAGAGGCGGGATATCTGGCCTATGAAAGAGAGAAATATCAAAGCACTGTTAGGGTTCAAGCTGTCAGGATAAATCATTGATGATGGTGTGGAGTATGACGACACAGAGGCAGGATAACTGACTTTGAGATGAGAGAGAGGAGGAAGGAGAAGAGAGAAATATCAAAGCACTGTTAGGATGTCAAAGCTCTGCTCAGGATAAACTATTTGATGATGGTGTGGGTATGACGACTACAGAGGCAGGATAACTGACCTATGAGACAGAGAGAGAGAGAGAGAGAGAGAGAATATCAAAGCACTGTTAGAATGTCAAAGCTCTGCTCAGAACAAACTAGTTGATAATGATGCTATTGTAGAAGAAGAAGAATTTTAACAAATAAATTCTCTTATTTACGAACGCATGTTTCTTTAGATAAATATTCCTAATTTGCTCATTTCTATTTATCATTTATTAGATTACAGCAAAGTGGTTTTTCTCCCCACAGAAAAAACTATTTTAGTCTTCATTCTAAATTATTTCATTTCCTAATTCCATGTGAGTTTTGAGCATTTTTATTAGTTTCTAACTCCAAGTTTACGTTTTTCTATAATCATTTATTTCCTTGTGTTTTTCCACTTCATTATTTATAATTAAAGAATTTATGAACACGAAAACGCAGTTATATAAATGGCTAACTTGAAATATGTTTTTAAAATTAACTCAGTTTCGTAAAATTGTATGATTTGTTTAAGTATATCCTTTCACTAAAATATGATTTGTGTAAACTTAGCAATTAAGTTTTGGATGTAAAGAAAAATTAGCATTGAATAAAATTTGTCAAATAGATTTCTCGTAGCTATTCTGTGATGAATATTGGAAGAAAACATAATAAACTAAACATCCATGTCAATTACACTACAATCTACCATGTGCAAGAATTTAAATACTTAGGAAGCATATTCACAGAAGATGGATACTGGACAGAGAGATATAGGTTAGAGTGCAAAAAACAAAATGTTGTAACTTACCAGCTATCCCCGATTGTTAATGAACCCAGAAATCTCACTGACAGCTAAACAACAGATAATCAACAGTATTTTCATGCCTACTTTGTGTTACCAAATCCAAACATTGACAATGAGCAAAGCACAGTCATAAAAAATAACTACATGTGACATGCGATGCCTACGAAAAGTTACCAACAACACCAGAAAAGACAGTCACCAACATCAGCATAAGAAAGAAAGTTGGCACATAACCTTATTCGAATGACATTGAGAAACAAAGAATGAAGTGGTTTGGCCACTTAATTACATAAAAACTCCACAGTATACATAAAGTCGTCTACAACAGAACATCAGGAAAGAAGGCGAGAGGAAAACCACAACAAAATGGTTAGATGGCATAGCAGACTCCTGTCAAAAAGCAAACAATAACAATCACCCAAACCACTAGAACAACGCAAGACAGAAACAGAAAAACCACAGGACTGGGCAACAACCCGGTAGCAGTGTGACAACAAAAGAAGAAGAAGGTTCTTTCATTTGTATCGACTCTGTAGGAAAATGGAAGAAAACATCAACATAACACAAGCTGGGCTTAGACAGAATAGAGGTAAACGGGACCATATATTTAACACGAGAACCCTTTGTACAGGTAAATCTGAAGAATAACAGGTTGAGATCAAACATCACATGCTGAGAAATCTTTTAAACAATTGCAGGTAACAACTAACAGCAATGAACTATTTTTGTCGACACTTCGAGAGCGATAAGTGAGAACAGACTATATGTCAGCTACATTCTTCGGGGACAATGACGTTTTCAAACAAGAATCAGTCTATTAAACAAGCAAATATAAAAAGAAGGGAGTTATAAAATATACATTTGCTGGTAGTTTAGATAAACAAGAATTTCAATAAGATAAGTTACAAAAATGGGAAGAAATGCAAAGAAAATCGCCCGAGTGGTTACCGGGGTCCAAATTTGGGTGTAAAAAATAGAACCACTGTTACCTGCCATGCATGCCGTAAGAGGCGACTAAGGAGTTCGGCTGAAATCGGATGCACGTGTCCTAAACGTGTAGAAGTCTATGCGTTTAGGGCCTACCAAACCAATGTGCAAGGTATACACGTTCTTGGCGAAGATCAAACATATCACAAAGAGGGATGAAAATTGGTCGTAAAGAACGATCTGAAAGAAGAAGAAAAAATACAAAGAAAATATAGAGAAGAAATCAGAAATGTTACCAGAGATCAGATGGGTGGGAAGAAGTATAATGAAGAGAGAAATTACAACATACTAGATTCGTGGAATGAAGTATAACAGAAACTATGTTAAAATTGGTCGTAAAGAACGAACGCAAAGAAGAAGACTATGTGGGTTGGGAAAAGTTCAAACCAGAGACACCAAGTTTGTGAGGAGAAATACAATAGAAATAGAAATTACCAGACCAGATGAGAGAAGTACAAGGAGAAGAGAAGATGAGGCAATGGATTCAAAGAATGCCATAGGGAAACCCTGATACGAACTTTACTGAGAGAATCAAGAAATATCGACATCTCATGACTTCGATCGTGTTTTTATACTGTGACTCCACGACTATGATTCATAAAGTTGAAACAGGACTGGTGAGAAACTGGATGGAGGTACCGGTACAGACAGTGATCAAAGAAGACTTATTTTGTCCCTGGTCACGCAAATTGTCAGGGAATTTAAACTGGATGGAGTTACGAGTAAGACAGGATCAAAGAAATGACTTTCATTTGTCCCTGGTCACGCAGAGAGTCAGATATTGAAACTGATGGAGTGACTGTCAACGTGATCAAAGAAATGATTCATATGTCTGGTAAGCAGGAGTGGTAGAAACTGGATGGAGGTACTGGTACAGACAGTGATCAAAGAAATGACTTTCATTTTTGTCCCTGGTCACGCAGGAGTCAGGGGTATTGAACGAGCTGACAGATTGGCTAGCATGTCTGCGGTAAACAGAGGAGCTGCAATAGACCGAAATGACATTCTTAACTCACTGAACTTCGAAACGAAGAGTTTCAGGGTTGCGAGTCCCACTCACTAACCAGATTGAGAGAGATGGGTGTCAATATTGGTACATCCCGTAAAGAACGGCATACTAAATTTGCAAAGAGACTGATTAATCAACCTCGAACAGACGTGTTGGGCCGCTGGACGCTGGTGTATTTGTTGAGGCGGAGATCGGAGCACATATGGACATGTCCGGAGTGCTATGATGATAGTCCTCTGATAACTGATCAGACTGTATTCTTTAGAAGATTTTGAACGAGGTGTACTGGATAGAGCGGCATAGAGAAATTGATTCCATAGCCTATGTAATGTACAACAGTACGAGAGGAATGTATGTATATAACACTGGTAAGTAAATTCTGTCAGAGTAATGATGACCACATCAGCCAGAGTAGGACGATGACCAATGATAAATACAGGCTTAACAAAGTCAATCGTTTAATCGATCATCTAGGACAGTACTTCCTTCCAGAGACCAAATGTGACTTCAAAGAGGGGCACGGAACAAAAGACATGATATTTGCAGCTCGCCAACTATTGATTTGCTTGATTGATTGATTGATTGATTGATTGATTGATTGATAGGACCATCTTCATTGCACTTCAGTGAGTAACCATGTGTGCTCCGATCTCTTTCTTACACAGGAAAATCTCAGCGGCAGTGCACGAGCTTCGTAGCACCCGTGAAGGTCCCAGAACTACAGAATAAACGTCAAGAGCAGCAATGATCTTTGTCGATCTAACAAAAGCTTTCAATACGGTCAACAGAGAGGGTCTATGGAAGATCATGGGAAAACTCTGTCGATTCTTGTGTTGTTGGTGACTTTGCGGAGACATCTCATTTCGCATGTTGCTATTTTCTGTGCATGTGTCATATTCATTGTCCATGTTTGACATTGGTAACATAGAGTGGTTATGAAGATGCTGTTGATCAACTATTGTTTAGCTGTCAGTGAGATGTTTGGATGTCTAAGTAGTCGCGCTAGTGTGGGAAATGGCTCCTTAACCATTTATATATATATATACAGGGTTGTGTCTGTTCTGAATGTCGCAGCTTCAAATGTGGACTCTCTGTTCTGTTTACAAGTGCTTTTATCAGAGACCCCTAGGATTGTAGTTGGAACTACGAAGTTCGTGTTTTGTCGGCAGGTACTCTCGGCAGGTGGCGTGTCACTTTTGTGCGGAGGGGCGAACTATATGGGTACAAAACCCTTTGCAATGAAGCAAATTTTGTAAACGGTGGCTTGGAACACTTAAGGATGTCCTCAAAATAATGAAACCGAAAAGCAACCTACTCATTGTGTCAGGAACAGATGTTGAAACAGAATCTATTAAACAAAGTCGACACGTTTACAGACCGGGAAATGGCATTTATCTTCTCGTTAACAAATAATCTCTTCGTATCGCCCTCGTCCTGTCCTCGCAGACTACAAGATTACAAGGAAATCTTTCTCTCTGTTTGTTACTGTTTATATTCTGGTAACCTTACACGTACCAGCTCCGCTTTACTTCTAGTTTCTCACCAAATGGTCTGTGTATAGGAACAAAATGCCAACAACGTAGTTTGAATAGCTTGTAGTATGAAATGTAATTTGTAGCATATCCTTACAAGAACGTAGTTTGAATACCTTGTAGTATGAAATGTAATTTGTAGCATATCCTTACAAGAACGTAGTTTGAATAGCTTGTACAAGTAGTATGAAATGTAATTTGTAGCATATCCTTACAAGAACGTAGTTTGAATAGCTTGTAGTATGAAATGTAATTTGTAGCATATCCTTACAAGAACGTAGTTTGAATAGCTTGTAGTATGAAATGTAATTTGTAGCATATCCTTACAAGAACGTAGTTTGAATAGCTTGTACGAGTAGTATGAAATGTAATTTGTAGCATATCCTTACAGAAGAAATCTTTCTGTTTGTTACTGTTATATTTGTACATATCCTTACAGGAACCTAGTTTTCTTACAGAATGGTATGAATGTATTGTAGCAATCAAAACGTAGTTTGAATACTTAGTATGAAATGTAATTTGTAGATATCCTTACAGACGTAGTTTGAATAGCTTGTAGTGAAATGTAATTTGTAGTATATCCTTACAAGAACGTAGTTTGAATAGCTTGT
This sequence comes from Arion vulgaris, assembly GCA_020796225.1. Lineage (NCBI taxonomy): Eukaryota > Metazoa > Mollusca > Gastropoda > Stylommatophora > Arionidae > Arion > Arion vulgaris. The sequence continues at coordinate 67,873,112 of CM036757.1, forward strand.
AGTATGAAATGTAATTTGTAGCATATCCTTACAAGAACGTAGTTTGAATAGCTTGTAGTATGAAATGTAATTTGTAGCATATCCTTACAAGAACGTAGTTTGAATACCTTGTAGTATGAAATGTAATTTGTAGCATATCCTTACAAGAACGTAGTTTGAATACCTTGTAGTATGAAATGTAATTTGTAGCATATCCTTACAAGAACGTAGTTTGAATAGCTTGTAGTATGAAATGTAATTTGTAGCATATCCTTTACAAGACGTCACCATCAACAATAGTAAACGAGTCTTCGATTTCTAGGCACCACTTATACGTTCAGTAGTTTACCATTGCTTTCTGAACGATGAGGTCCGTTTTTTACCGTTCATAAAATCCCACGCAAATAAATTTTCTTCCAAACTCTCTCTTACACAGGAAAATCTCAGCGGCAGTGCACGAGCTTCGTAGCACCCGTGAGGGTCCCAGAACTACAGAATAAACGCCAAGAGCAGCAATGATCTTTGTCGATCTGACAAAAGAATTCGATACGGTCAACAGAGAGGGTCTATGGAAGATCATGGGAAAACTCTGTCGATTCTTGTGTTGTTGGTGACTTTGCGGAGACATCTCATTTCGCATGTTGCTATTTTCTGTGCATGTGTCATATTCATTGTCCATGTTTGACATTGGTAACATAGAGTGGGTATGAAGATGCTGTTGATCAACTATTGTTTAGCTGTCAGTGAGATGTTTGGATGTCTAAGTAGTCGCGCTAGTTGGTAGGTTATTGCATTTGCTTTCTGGACTCTAGTTTCTATCTCTCTATCGAGTCTTCCATCCTCTGTAAATACACTTTCTATGTACTTGAATTCCTGTACTTGCTCTATTGTACTGCCATTGATGTTGATGTTTAGTGTATTATGTTTCCTTCCTATATTCACCACCTCAATCTTAGGAGGTTAAAATCATCCCCCAAGGTAAAAGAATCAACCATCTCAAACCTGTTGTTTGCTGATGACTGCGCCTACGCTACCAGCTGGGAACGATATGCAGACCTACATAGACAGTTTTTCCATAGCATATGATATGTTTGGGCTAACCATTAACACCAGGAAAGCTGAGCTCATGTTTCAGCCGGCCTCTAGAGAGCAGTACTACGCCCCAGTCAACAACATGAAACATCAGATATTATTATTCTATCGAACTAGAAACTTGATCTCACATACATTGAGATCAAGGATTGCAGAAAAAAAACAGCTTGATCACTCCAGGTGGAAAGTGAAAGTTTTAGCTTTGTTTTACTTTGTTTTAGCAAGACTTGACTATACTCAAGCGGAACGTAAACAACAAAAAATTAACCTTCAAACGTTCTCTTTCATCACTCAATCTGAGAGTAAACATGCTACATAATTCAGAAACCGATGTTAGATTATTTTGGGTTGCAATTTGTGTAAGATCAAACATAAACACGAACACATCAGAACAGTCAACATAAGACTAGACGCGGGAACGCAAAGAAAGAAGAAGATAAGACTAGACGCGGGAACGCAAAGAAAGAAGAAGATAAGACTAGACGCGGGAACGCAAAGAAAGAAGAAGATAAGACTAGACGCGGGAACGCAAAGAAAGAAGAAGATAAGACTAGACGCGGGAACGCAAAGAAAGAAGAAGATAAGACTAGACGCGGGAACGCAAAGAAAGAAGAAGATAAGACTAGACGCGGGAACGCAAAGAAAGAAGAAGATAAGACTAGACGCGGGAACGCAAAGAAAGAAGAAGATAAGACTAGACGCGGGAACGCAAAGAAAGAAGAAGATAAGACTAGACGCGGGAACGCAAAGAAAGAAGAAGATAAGACTAGACGCGGGAACGCAAAGAAAGAAGAAGATAAGACTAGACGCGGGAACGCAAAGAAAGAAGAAGATAAGACTAGACGCGGGAACGCAAAGAAAGAAGAAGATAAGACTAGACGCGGGAACGAAAGAAAGAAAGATAAGCTAGAGCGGGAACGAAAGGAAGAAGATGACTAGACGCGGAACGAAAGAAAGAAGAAGATAAGACTAGACGCGGGAACGTAAAGAAAGAAGAAGATAAGACTAGACGCGGGAACGAAAGAAAGAAGAAGATAAGACTAGACGCGGGAACGCAAAGAAAGAAGAAGATAAGACTAGACGCGGGAACGCAAAGAAAGAAGAAGATAAGACTAGACGCGGGAACGCAAAGAAAGAAGAAGATAAGACTAGACGCGGGAACGCAAAGAAAGAAGAAGATAAGACTAGACGCGGGAACGCAAAGAAAGAAGAAGATAAGACTAGACGCGGGAACGCAAAGAAAGAAGAAGATAAGACTAGACGCGGGAACGCAAAGAAAGAAGAAGATAAGACTAGACGCGGAACAAAGAAAGAAGAAGATAAGACTAGACGCGGGAACGCAAAGAAAGAAGAAGATAAGACTAGACGCGGGAACGCAAAGAAAGAAGAAGATAAGACTAGACAATCAAATAAATCGAGGCTTCAATAAATACGACCGGCGGGCTCAGGTAAAAATTAGAAAATAAGCCAACTGTCGCGTCATCCTGCATTCTGGTGTTGCTGTAAATAGATAATTCATTTTAATAAATAATACAAAATGCTAAATCAAGGTTCTATAGTTACAAGTTAAGTTTAACAATGAGGAATATCAGTATTATTAACATTTTTTCATCAATAAATAACAATGAACCGCATGAGAATGGTAAAATTACAACAAAAGCTTTTACGTTGTTCTATCAAGACATATACAAAACCAGTCCCCATTAAACAGAAATTTCGATTTCCCGTCCGAGCTAGCCGGCCTTATGTTGCCGGGGCCACGGATAAATCAATGTGATCTCTTCTCCGTTATTTTATTGCGTCAAGTATCATCGACAGAACACTTAAACGATAGCTCCGGCGACAATGCTTTCCCAACTCTGAGAGTTTCCTCACCTATTCTCAGTTGAGTAACTGGAGATTCAACTATACGGAGAAATGAACATCGTCCACTGGTGTTCTACAATAGAACTCTGTCTCATGTCAACCATCAATCCTTTACCTTTATGTTGCATGTCCTTTGCAGAACGCCTTTCTGAACAAATCGCGATGTCTAGCAAGTTCTCTCGTCTCATTCAACGGCATGTTCGTTTCTTTAGTGTCCTGTTGTAACGGTCGTCTTGGTCGTCCACTGCTTCGTTTTTTAGAAACTATGCTCTCCATATTAACTTGAAATCTTCGGAAATAGTTCATTCTAATTTTTCATGTTTGCTGGCTTTACTTTCTAGTGGTTCTCTAGTACCCAATTAACGCTGGTTAGGGCTAAGAGTAATTTGCTGTAAAGAAACAAAATAGTAACCATCCTAGGAATGGAACAGAGATCATTCACTTAGGAAACAAGTACACTAACGACTGTGCTACAGTGGCTGTTAAGTGAATGTTGTTGTACCTGAAAACAATCATGGAATGACTCGATTACAAAATATCAGCGATATATAACTACTTGTTTATGACATATTTCTTCTTCTTCTTCTTCAAACGCTCCATACTGACCACCTGTCAACCACTCTGTGTGATTTGTATGTGATCTGAGCCTAAGAGCGATTGTACGTTGTGCCAGTTATGCGCCTACAAGTAGGCCAGCACATCCGATTCCCGCGCTGCTGTTTATTTACTAGGATAGCATCCCTAGGGCCTGCATCTGTCGCCTCTTACGAAATGCATTGTAGATTGCAGTGGTACTATTCTTTGCTTTCCTTGCGGCCCCGGCACCACACGGTCAAATACGACAACAACATTATTCCTCTATAGTTTTCACACTTCTGAAGATCCCCTTTCTTTGGTAGCTTCACCAGGTATCCTTCTCTCCAGTTTGCTGGTATTTCTTCAGTCTCCCAGATTCTGCTAAATAACTTGTACAGTATTTCTGTAGATGCGTTTCTATTGGCTTTAACGCCTGCTGGATATACCATCAGGTCCTTTCCCATTTTCAAGCCAAACAAAATAGCTATTTCTTTTAGGTCACTACATATATTCTATTTGTAAACATCATAATTAATTCTTTGCAACAAAAGTTTCATGTTTTTTTTGGTAAGTTTATTTCATGGTAACTGAATGTGTCAATGGTATAAACCATAGTTTTCTAAACTTTTGTTTGCTCACCGCCCACTTTGCACGACATAAACTTTGTGACCCTCCCCATTATAACAGTTTGCCAACACCACACCCCCTTTCCACCTACATAATATCTACATGTTCTATTTCACTTTGACATAGAAAATTGATATATATTTCTCTGTCATACATGGTCAATTTTCAAATGATTATATATATGAAATAGAAAATTGATGAAAAATGGATCGTGTATACATGTAAGATGGGCATAAGATGTAAGATGGGCATAAGATGTAAGATGGGCATAAGATGGATTAGAATGCAGAATTCAAAATTTTAATGATTACTCAATGGCAAAATCACGAAACCACCCCCTCAAAGCGTCTGAACCACTATCCCCACCCAACTGGAAGCTTCAACGCCAACTGGGGCGGTACGCCACAATTTGGGAACCATGGTATAGACCATGTATGGCAGAAATATATATCAATTTTCTATGTCAAAGTGAAAATTGAGCACGTGTATATATATATATATGTTATATGGGAGGGCGCGTTGGAAAACTGTTATAATGGGGAGGAGCATTACAAAATTGATGTAATATGAAGTGGGTGATAGGCCGAACAAATTTGGGAGTCTATGTTATAGACGGACATAGAGCCATTGTAAGAAGGATAACTGGACAAAAATGTGATGAATCGTTCGCCTGGTCTGTGTGTATTCTAATCAAAATGACTGAAGTAACCCGTCTATGTCACTACAATAGAACATGTTACCACATTTATATGACAAATTGTATATCTTCATTCTCTCTGACATATAGTCACTATCGTTGACATATAGACAATAATCCCTGACATATAGTCACTATCGTTGACATATAGACAATAATCCCTGACATATATTCACTACCGTTGACATACAGACACTAATCCCTGACATATAGTCACTATCGTTGACATATAGTCACTAATCTCTGACATAGACACTACTCGTTGACATATAGACACTATCGTTGACATATAGACACTAATCTCTGACATATAGACACTATCTGACATATGACACTATCAGACATATAGACACTAATCTCTGACATATAGATCACTATCGTTGACATATAGACACTAATCTCTGACATATAGTCACTATCGTTGACATATAGACACTAATCTCTGACATATAGACACTATCGTTGACATATAGTCACTAATCTCTGACATATAGACACTATCGTTGACATATAGACACTATCGTAATTGACATATAGATCACTAATCTCTGACATATAGACACTATCGTTGACATATAGACACTAATCCGACATATAGACACTAATCTCTGACATATAGTCACTATCGTTGACATATAGCAAATCCGACGATATCTCATATCTGCTGACATATAGACACTATCTTCTGACATATAGTCACTATCGTTGACATATAGACACTAATCTCTGACATATATCCACTATCGTTGACATATAGACACTAATCTCTGACATATAGTCACTATCGTTGACATATAGACACTAATCTCTGACATATATTCACTATCGTTGACATATAGACAATAATCCGCTGACATATATCACTTTCATGAAAAAATACAGTACCACTAAAAGAAACATTATCAATATATAACGCAGCTTCTACCAATAACAAATCTCAACATCGTGATTACATCAGCAATCATCACAGGTATCCAGGTGTGTCAGTAACCTCGCAGAGTGTTACAATTAGGTAAATATAAACACATTTTATGATCCGCATTCCTTCCACAACAAGTCGGTAAAATCTGAGAGGTAACCAATTTGTACCTGTACCTGTAACAGTACCTGTAAAATATTTTCAGCTCAATAGTTAGATTCTTAGACTAAATACCAAATGTAACACATCAACAGGTATCTTCATACACACCTGGTTACTATTCGCACATTCATTGACTACTCACCTTATAAAAATGTCATCCGCCACAACAAAAAAGAATCAGATATGGTATCACAGATAAATATTCTCGATAAATGTTTTCTTTCCCAGAATCTTAAAAATAAGTTCTACCAAGTTATGTCTACACATCCAGCAAATGTTTCCTTCGCCAGATCTCTTCAAAATAAGTTCTACCAAGTTATGTCCACACATCCAGCAAATGTTCACATCCTTAAATACAACTTCTCCAGTTTGACATTTGACCTTAGCTTATAACGAAACTTCGTACCGAACTAACGATCAGAACAATATATGCTTTATGTGAAATACGTTTATCACACATTCCATTTTATCATTCTATGATTTCAGTTTGTCCAACATCTGTTACGAACGAGACCACACATTTTAGTAAACACCAAGTTCGTTAGAAATTCTTCCTCTATTCAGTTAAATTAATCTTCGACCTCGGTAAAGTCTTGTCCAATATAATATATTTATCACTTAAAACATGGACTCTTCTGTTCACACTAAGATGTTTGTGGAGGGAAACAGGCGCTCTTAAACAATCGCAAGGTGTATGATAACAAGATAAGTCATTTACGGGATCTGGTCGCGACTACAGACTTCCTCTGGCAATTTTCATATTGACTAGTGTCTGTTCTCTCGCGCATCATTCCGTCGCTCTTCGCTTATGTACCAGACTCGCTAAATCTTGTTGCGCAGATACAACGCATCGAGGTCGGAGTTGTCTGAACGATTGACAGATAAACCTGGTTCCGGAAAGTCTCAAAACGTTGGTTGAACTTGTATGATGACGGTGAATGTGAGTTTGCTATATCGTTCTCATATAATATATATAAATGATATGAGAAGTTATTAATTCATGAAAAAAGCAAAACTGGAAGGTAGAAAACAGAAATAAATAGCATAATTAAGATACCATATCCGTAGAAAATCTATATTCCATCTGTGATATGACACGACTAGAACAAATTGCATGATGATACCAGGTACATAAATATATCAACTATATTTGCACTTGCAGACCTAGGCACGTGATTAGAAAGGATTGCCCTACCTGTTCGGGTGCCAGTCCTGGCCACGGTACGTCTGCTATGCTAGGGTGAGATGACTCCACTGACTCCACAAGAGGCGACATGACTCCTGCTTGATTGTGTTCTATCGCCCCCCTTCCGCAGGTGGTAATATCACAAACAAGAAGAAGCAGTTAAGAAATCGCGCGTAGCTTCCAACTCTCTCAGATTCCAACATCTGATATAGACTGCCATGGCGGGTACAGAACAAACACGTCCTTTAGTGCTTGCCTCCTGTCTGCTGCTACGTGAGACGTTTGACGGAAACTGAGGGACTCGCGTCTCGGCTATCTAGTCTGTGTGTCGCTCTGGCTGAGGTCTGTTTCCGCATGTTGGTTCCAAAGGAACAGAAGATAGCCTGTCGTCTGCGACTAAAACAGTTAGCCGTCCCATTACTAGAATACCAGGCGCTGGACAGTCTGCGATATCAGTGTGCGGGCGGGAGAGGTGTGGACAAATGTAAACAAATGTTGCCATTAATAAAGAAATGCGGAGAAATGACGACGCAGTAGTCTGTGACTTGGATTCTCCGTATAAAGTTCATTCTGATTTTATTTTGAAAGTTTTTGGATCCTACGCACTCTAATATAACCACACAAAAATACTTGTTCTTAATTTGAAAGCGAGTGTCTCGACGTAAAGAGACTATCCTCGAATAAACAAACATACAAGTGAGTCCATACTTTAAGGCAGGAAAGGGTGTGTGTACCCATGTCCTCCTTTCAGCCCCCACCCTCCTCCCCAACCCCATCCCGCGCGAAAAATTACTTTTTTTTTATAAAACAGAATTATGCGAATCTGGTGTCTTCTTTCTTTCTTTCTCCAATCCTGTGTGCCTCACAGCGTCAGGTCAAGAACAGATTTATAAAATGGGCCCTAGTATGCGCTTCGTAGATAGTCTCTTTCGTCGCCTCTGTTATCTCTGAGGTCCATCTTTGCGTGGCCGGCCTTTTGCTTTGTACCCATTGTATCGGAGCAGCATTGCTCTTTGAGGTGCACTGTCTGTTGGTAATCTGCTTATGTGGCTGAACCATTTAATTTGTTGTTTCTTGATGAAGTCTAGTACTGATATTGTACCCACTTTTTTCCTGATGTCTTCATTTCTCAACCGGTCTCTTCTTGTTACACCCAGCATTCTGCGTAGACACTTCATCTCTGTTGTGACTAGTTTCCTTCTATCGTTTGTTGTCAGTGTCCAGGTTTGGCACTGGTAGCATAATGGTTTAATTCAGTTCCACATTTTACCAACTACCAACTAAAGTATTTTTAATTTATATTGCCCACCACCCTGGTAAATTCTCTCTGGACTCCCAAATAAACATGCAAATGATGACCCAGTTTGTTAGAAATGAGGGCTCACTAGTAGAAAGTATGTGTGCCTGTTTGTGATGCTGTTTTAATGATAAAACTCTGGTCTTTCTTCTTCTTCTTCTTTGCGTTCGTTCTTTACCACCAATTTTAATCACTCTTTGTGAAATGTTTGATCTTTGCCAAGAATGTGTATACGTTGCACATTGGTTTGGTAGGCTCCTAAACGAATAGACTTCTACACGTTTAGGACACGTGCATCAGATTTCAGCCAAACCTCCTTAATCGCCTCTTACGACATGCGTGGCAGGTAACAGTGGTTCTATTCCTTACACGCTAAATTTGGGCCCCGGTATCCACTCGGGCGACTCTGGTCTTTGAAATCTAACGATGTGGATATCATCAATGAATGATAGATGAGAATCATCAAATACTGACTGTGTCTATTTACGACAGTGGTTCTCAACTTTTCTAATGACACGATCCTTTAATACAGTTCCTCATGTTGTGGTGACCCTAAACCTTACAATTATTTTCGTTGCTACTTCATAACTGTAATTTTGCTATTGTTATGAATCGTAATGTAAATATCTGATATGCAGGATGTATTTTCATCAGGGGCGGCTCGTCATTAAGGGCCAGGCCCCACCAAAAATATTGAGTAACGTGTACTTATTATTTCAGACATTATTTGTTTATAATTATTACTTTCAACGAGATACTGATTAGCTTTGAAACTTGATATATAACGCTAAAATATCACACACATTTTGAAATCTAAAATTCAGCAGTTTTTTTCCCTCTGATTAGTATACACCCATGGTCATTAGGGGCCAGTAAGAACAGGCCTACCAAACCAAAAATAATTAACGTGTACTTATTATTAAAAACTTTTGTTCGTAATTACTATTGTTAACTTAACACTGATTAGCTATTTAAAGTTGAATATTTAACACTAAAATATAAATATTATATCATAATAATATAACAATCTTAATAATATATAAATATTATTATTTAAAAAACTATTATATACGATCTCAAATTCAGCCTCTCTATAATGTTTGACGTATATAACAGCGCACTATGTTTTATTGGGTCGTTTTAAAATTATCTACTGACGATGTAACATTGCGACCTCTGACCTTTGACCGCTACCTTTAATAATAAGTGCCAAACAATTTATGTCATTGTATTCACCGAAAGCTAAATTCCTACGCGATCAACCAATTAACAGTTAAAAGACAGCTCTTGATTAAATAGTACTTTGTATAATTATCGATTGAATCAAAAATTATATATAAAATAGTAGAAACGGATATGCAATAATAGAAATATGTAACTAACTATTATTATAATCGTTAACGGTAATCGTCCGTTTCGTATTCAATATACATGTCTTCTACAAGTTTGCGATTGACAAGCTATGACCTACTTCTGAAGTTGTGGCTTACTCGAAATTCAAAATGAATCAAGTTGATTATTTATTACGAAATCCGTTTCCTTCGTTAAAGATAGAAAAAAGCTTGAAATTAAACGGCTAGGTGCACATCAGCCAAATAGCTTTGTATATGTGCAACAAGATGGCAAGAAAAGAGGACTTTCAATAATAAGTGGTTTAGAAAAAAATCGTGGTTAACTGTCAGTGAAGAAAAGCAAAGTGTTTTTGTTTTTATTGTTTGCTATTTCACGGGGAAGGACTGTGGTCAACGGTAGGTTGCAGGGATCTCTTTTGTACCTTAGTTATATGGTATATATTTTAGTTGTTATTGAACCCCAGGAATTATGAGTTTTCACCATTTTGCCTATAGTGCGTGGGGAGAGTGCCCGACTTTCTTGCAATGAGAGCTGGTAGTTATGGTTGACCATTGATTTAGGAGGAGAGTTTATGCTTACACGCGACTCGTACGTTGTTACTTCTTACATTTGCTTTGCATTTATCCAACTTTTTCATTAGACATCGGCAGAATATGCGTGCATTCACTAGTATTTAGGACCCAAGAGGCGTGTCTGCGTTTGCTTTATTACCTATACCAGAGTAGCTCTCTCGCGATCCTTACCCACTTAGCCAGACATGATCTTTTGTCTATTTCCAGGGTCACCACGAGGAGTTGGAGTAGGGTCTTGATCAGTGCCAGCTCACTTACCCTGGCGCAACGTTGTCCCGTTTGTTTTTGCGCATGCGGTGCCAAATCATTATAGTAAAGGGGAATAACTTCGCGGAATAGACAAATAATAGTAAATACTAAAATATAAACCGAGCCCAAAAACCATGATTTTTCCGAAATATTTGTCTGGCCCCACCACCAAAAATGACCACGAGCCGCCACTGATTTTCATTGTTACAAATTGAACATAATTAAAGCAAAGTGATTAATCACAAACACCGGGTACTCGTATGTAGGAGTAGCTGCATGTGGGCGGACCAGCCTGGCGACGAATAGAGGAGCAGTAATTCGGTTCCTAAGATCACTGAAAATATGTATTTTCCGATGGTCCTAGGCGACCCCTGGGAAAAACTCGTTCGATCGTCAAAGGGGTCGCAACCCACAGGTTGAGAACCATTGACTTTGAAGAAGATCACACATTCTGCTTCTTCTTTGAACGCTCCATATCGACCACTTGTTAACCAATCTTTGTGATTTGTATGTGATCTGAGCCTAAGAGCGAATGTACGTTGTGCCAGTTATGCGCTACAAGTAGGCCAGCACATTCGATTTCTATGACGCTTTTTGTTTAGGGTAGCTTCCCTAGGTCCCTACATCAGTCGCCTTTACGACATGCATTGTAGGCCACAGTGGTACTATTCTTTGCTTCCCTTGAGGCCCGACACCATATGGCTGAGATCACACATTCACAATGTGAAATCATCAATTTAGAATACACAAACATCCATGATAATCAGCTGACAATCCTATTAGAAGTTACGGTTTGGGGCAAACAGGTAAAAGAAATACATCAATATAAGTTTGTTTGTTTGTTTACTTGTTTGTTTATTTGTTTACTTGTCTGTTTGTTTGTTTGTTTATTTGTTTGTTTATTTGTTTACTTGTTTGTTTGTTTGTCTACTTGTTTATTTGTTTGTCTACTTGTTGGTTTATTTGTTTTTTGTTTACTGGTTTGTTTACTGGTTTGTTTACTTGTTTATTTGTTTACTTGTTTGCTTGTTTGCTTGTTTATTGTTTGTTATTTGTTACTTGTTTGTTTGTTTCTTGTTGGTTTTTTGTTTGTTTACTGGTTTGTTTACTTGTTTGTTTATTTGTTTATTTGTTTACTTGTTTGCTTGTTTATTTACTTGTTTATTTGTTTGTTTGTTTACTTGTTTGTTTACTTGTTTGTTTATTTGTTTGTTTATTTATTTATTTGTTTGTTTATTTGTTTGTTTGTTTATTTGTTTGTTTGTTTTTGTTTACCTGTTTGTTTGTTGATTTGTTTGTTTATTTACTTGTTTGTTTGTTTACCTGTTTATTTACCTGTTTATTTGTTTGTTTACTTGTTTGTTTGTTTGTTTATTTGTTTTACCTGTTTGTTTACCTGTTTGTTTGTTTGTTTGTTTGTTTTACTTGTTTGTTTACTTGTTTACTTTGTTTACTTGTTTGTTTGTTTGTTTACTTGTTTGTTTACTTGTTTGTTTACTTGTTTGTTTACTTGTTTGTTTGTTTACCTGTTTGTTTTTGATTGTTTGTTTGTTTTTCTATTCTTGTTTGTTTATTTTTTGTTTTTGTTTGTTTACTTGCTTGTATGTTTGTTTGTTTACTTGTTTGTTTGTTTACTTGTTGACATTACTAAGGACATAATCCAGTAACAAGCTAGTCTGATAGGAAGCTTCTTCTTCTTCGTTCGTCCGATATGAATTCAGACGTAGTCATAGCACATGGTAAGGTGTTTCTAACTGATTTTTGCGTGAAGGTTTGTTTTCCTTATAATCAGTCTTCCCTACCATACATGTGTACCTTCTCCTACTTCAGATGTTGATCACGAAGCAAACATCGACATAATCTACATCGACATATAATCTACATCGACATATAATCTACATCGACATATAATCTACATCGACATATAATCTACATCGACATTAATCGACTATCGACATACATAATCTACATCGACATATAATCTACATCGACATATAATCTACATCGACATATAATCTACATCGACATAATCTACATCGACATATAATCTACATCGACATATAATATACATCGACATATAATCTACTCAGCGGTGAAGTTGCTGTAGACATTAGTCCATTAATAACTTTAGTTTAGCTAAGAGAGAACAAATGAAGTTTCTCTGTAGCTAAGTGACTAAGTGACTAAGTGACTAAGTGACTAAGCGGTTAAGACATTGCCTTCCTTTCCGAACTTCGTGGGTTCGAGTCCGGACCGCGCCGTTGTTTTCACGAGTGCATTTTTTCCAGAGGTTCCTAGGATTGTTTCCGGAGCTACGGAGTTCGTAATTTTTTTTCACTACTATAGGCAGATGGCGTGCCATTTCTACGGAGAGAGACTGAATCATATGGGGTAAATCCTGATGCACTGAAGTCAATTCTTCAGCTTTTGGCCGTTTTTAAGAAAGACAATACTACGAGGGGAAGTCAATAAGTAAGCCACAAATGGCTGTAGAAAAATAACTAAACATGATAACAACTTGAAACCAGTTTATTTTTATACATACATTGTTCCTTTATTTCTCAACATAATTTTCACCAACATTGATGCACTTATCCCATCGTTTTATCAATCCTCCCAAACCGACTGCATAGAACTGCGGGCTCTGTTTTCTAAACCACGTTTTCACATTCACTTCGGCGTCATTCGCGAAATGTCTCCCGCCAAGGTGGGTTTTCAGTGGACCAAAGAGGTGGAAATCGCTAAGGACTAAGTCGGGACTGTAAGGTGGATGTTCCAGAACTTCCCACCTTAGTTGGTTAATTTTCTCCTAGTTAATCGAGCCGTATGTGGTCTGGCATTGTCATGAAGAAGCAACACTCCTCTAATCAGCAACCCTGGACGTTTTTTCGAATTGCATCATGAAGCATCGATAGAACTTCACAATACGATTCGGAATTCACATTGTCACATTTCTTCATGAAATTGGTTAAAAGCACTCCTGACAATCCCAGAACACCGTCAACATAACCTTCCCTGCTGATGGCGTAACCTTGAATTTTTGAACACAAGGCGAAGAAGGATGTTTCCACTGCATTGAAGCACGCTTTGTTTCGGGCTGGTAGTGATGCACCCATGATTCATCCCCAGTAACAATCCTGTTCAGCATCTCTTCTCCTTCATCTTCGTATCGACAAGATGATGCAAGGACAGGCCAAATCGGTTCATTTTGTGTTCCTCTTTCAATTGTCTGGGTACCCACCTTGAGCACACTTTCTTAAATTGCAATCGATCATGCATTATGCCGTATGCTGAACCATGTGAGCACCCTATTGCAGATGCTACAGAGTCTATCGTTACTCGTCTGTCACCTCTAATCATCTCCTCCACCCGCTGCACTGATGCTTCTGTTGCAATCTCAACAGGACGACCAGATCAGATTTCATCAACAATTTTAGAGCGTCCTTGAGAAAATTATTCTACCCATCTATGCACCGTTTTACGGGACAAACATTTGTCAGCATAAACAGGAAGCATTTCCTTATTAATGTCCTTTGCAGGCAGTCTTTTTGCCCACAAAAAACGCACAACAGCACGTTGCTCTTTGGTTGTACTCTCCATAAGTACAGTTGCCATTTTGTTTATGCGCTGCGCATGCGCAAGAGACACATAGCGCCACCTGGCGAACGGAATATAAAGTTGGATGTTGCTGTCACCTAATGACACTTTAAGAAAACACCAACTACATTTACCTACCATCTCACATAACTTTGTGGCTTACTTATTGACTTCCCTCGTAACATGGTGTCAGTTACAGGAGATGACATACCAACATGGTGTCAGTTACAGGAGCTGACATACCAACATGGTGTCAGTTACAGGAGCTGACATACCAACATGGTGTCAGTTGCAGGAGCTGACATACCAACATGGTGTCAGTTGCAGGAGCTGACATACCAACTAGAAGATTATAAACTCCTTCCTTCCTCTTTTTCTTCCCTCCCTTCCTGCCTTTCGTTAACTTGAAATATTGTCTATATATTCAACGGTGTCTCTTGTATACACTTTACTGTCTTTTGTAGCGCACACAGAGATCCATGTAGTGTTTTGTTGAGTATTGTTTCGTTAGGCCTGTGAATAAATTCTTTCATCCTCAGTTTACTTTGAGATATATAAAAAAAAAAGTGTCATTACTTCGTAATTAATTAATTCCATTTTCATGGCAATGGCATTTTCAACGATACATAAGATTGTTTTGTGTGTTGTTATTATATGTTTTCGCCTGAGTGGTTACCGGGGCCCAAATTTGGGGTGTAAAGAATAGAACCACTGTTACCTGCCACGCATGTCGTAAGAGGCGACTAAGGAGGTTTTTCTGACATCGGATGCATGTGTCCTAAATGTGTAGAAGTCTATGCGTTTAGGGGCCTACTAAACCAATGTGTAACGTATACACGTTCTTGGCAAAGATCAAACGTATCACAAAGAGTGATTAAAGTTGGTCGTAAAGAACGAACGCAAAGAAGAAGAAGAAGATTATATGTTTTGTGCAGTTATTAATAGGTATGCGTCCTGTATCAGCATTCACGTTTAGCAGTAGTGTCCCCCCAGAAACTTCATTCACCTGTCTAGTATTAGTTTGTATGGCTTCATATTACACTGCACCCTGGACTCGGTGCTTACCTAAGGGTTCTTATAACTCACTATTTGTCTTATCTCTGAGAACTAGCTCTACACTTAGGATCATAATCAGTGGCGGCTCGTCATTAAAGGCCACTGGGGCCGGGCCCCACCAAAAATAATATGTAATGTGTATTTATTATTTTATAAATTAAAACATAACCACACAAAGCCATGATTTTTCCTTTAATTTTTGTCTGGCCTCACCAACAAAAATGATCACGAGCCGCCACTGATCATAATTAAAATCGGAACATATCCTTGACATGACTTCGCCATCGACCACAGTAAACGAGTCGTCGATATTCTAGGAACAACTTATACGTTCAGCAGTTTGCTATTGCTTTCTGAACGGTGTGGTCTGTTTTTACCGTTCGTAAAAGTTCCAGAAATTTGCTTCTAAACTGCTTGTCGTGGAGCTTGAAGCAGGTAATTTCGGATCTCTAACAGCGAACACCAGCGAAGAAAACAACCTCGGGGAACTCTTAAACGAATTTCTTGTTGCAGACGATCAGGCAATCATATCAACAACAGAAGAACAGCTACAACAACACATCAACAGACTTCAGTTAGCATGTAACGAATACAACATGAGAATAAACATCGACAAAACAGAAGTAATGACATTCGCCAGAAGAAAGCGCTACCAATATCTCCATCGACAATCACCCATTAAAACAAGTAAAAGACTTCACATACATGGGAAGCACTTTTTCAGCAAACGGAAGAATAACTAATGAAATTCAACACAGATGCAACAAAGCAAATCAAATGATAGAACAAATGCGCCAATTTTAAAATGCAAACATGTCACGGTGAACACAAAAAGAGCAATGTTCAACACAATCTGTCTTCCTACATTATGCTACTAGTGCCAAACCTGGACACTGACAACAAATGATAGAAGAAAACTAGTCACGACAGAGATGAAGTGTTTACGCAGAAGGCTGGGGTTAACAAGAAAAGACCGGTTGAGAAATGAAGACATCAGGAAAAAGTGAGTACAACATCAGTACTAGACTTCATCAAGAAACAACAAATTAAATGGTTCGGCCACAGAAGCAGATTACCAACAGACAGTGCACCTCAAAAGTGCAATGCTGCTCCAATACAATGGGAACAAAGCAAAAGGCCAGCCACGCAAAAGATGGACCTCAGAGATAACAGAGAGACACTATCTACGAATCGCACACACTGGCCCGTTTTAGAAATTGTATTTTGACCTGACGCTGTGAGGCAAACAAGATAGGAGAAAAGAAAGAAGAACGATTTGGGTTTGGATCGAGCTCGCTACAACTCTATTGCTATAGATGACACTTAAAGATAGATAATCAAAATAAATACTTTCTAAATTAACGTTAATATGGAGTAATTTCCCTTAGTACTATAACTAAATTATGGCACACCCCGCGAAAGACACAGTTGAGTATCACTAGAAAAGCACTTGAGTTGAACCCACAAGGAAAACTGAACAGGTGAGACGAAGGATGCTGGACTATCCTGGGAAACAATAATGATAACTACCAGGCACTGGGAAATGTGGCGAACAACTGTTGAGGCCCTCTGTTCTACGAGGAGAGGATAGCAATAAGTAATTACAATAATATTTTCTTGACAGAAGAGGCGACCCACGTCAGTCATGCGAATCCACTGGGGTGGATGGTGTAACAACCATCAGAGATGGAATGTCAAATGCCAGATCAAATAAGCTTCATATTTGACATTTGAGCAGTCGCAGATGAAATAACTGTACGGCCCAGCACGATTGGGGGCCATCATCAGGTGCCATTGGATACCCCAAAGAAGTATAGTATATAAACAAATGAACATCAAGCGAGCAAGAATTGTTATAAGCTACGTAAATAAATTGAGCGATCCAGCCATTAAAACTATCAGTAGCAAGTCAGGATAAGTTGGTTTGATCCACTGGTTCGCCCAATTGGTTTATGGGGCCCAAATTGGGGTGTAAATAATAGAACCACTGTTACCTGCTATGCATGTTGTAAGATGCGACTAAGGAGGTTGGGGGTGGGGCTAGCTACCCCACACCGAAAAAAACACTAGATGGCTACAGAACGGAGAGCGAACCGAGTAAACGCTGGCTGAAACCGGGCACATCGCCGAAGGATAAGCACCAGAGCTCCAAATGGGGCTGAAGATGTGACGTAAAATACAGCAATGCTAAGACTGCATGAATCAGATTTCCACACAAATAGAATTTATGGGGAGATCTGGTAAAGCAGTCTGGCCGGTGATCGCAAGAGAGAGAAAGAGAGAGAGAGAGAGAAAGAGAGATCCACTGGGTCACATGTCCGGATAGCACTTAGACATTTGATAAAATCTGACCAGAAGATGTAAAAATGAAGTTCATGGGGTTACAGCCTCGATATGAGTTATTGGTTATCGGTTATTAAACTGACGTTATTGCACTCCTGGCAGACCCATAGGTGCTCAGTCTCCCTCAACAGATATCGAAGGGTATGCACACTGATGGTTCCCGTAGCTCGCTGATTAAACACACTCCTCACTCCGCCCATCAGGCATCCAGTTATACTTGTACAACGGGTAACTCCAAACTGCACACATCATTGGATCGATTCAACATCTATTTTAGTGTCCTCATCCAACAGACAGTCGCGAAGAGATCGAAGAACATCGCCCTTATCCATCTTCAACTCCCCAACAATCGATGTTCTTGATGCAAGCCTACCGCTCTCTCATTACCGCAAACACCCGCATGCCCAGGATAGTAGATAAACGTAAGTCTCTGGAGGTTAGAAACTTCTCTAGACGACATCCACTCATACCGAAACCTGCTATTGTGAATATTGTGAAGGAAGCATCGACTGAGAATCAATTGCAACAACGGCCCCAGTAAATGGAGTCACAGAGAGCCAGTTGTGGGCAGCAGTAACGGCCTTCGCTTGATAAAGGCCTTTTGGTCAAAACGTTGCTGTGTATTCTTTTTGTATTTTGTATAACTACAGAAACTTTGTTTGTACATGTTTCGCCATTGCTACTTAGTTTTACTGCAATCAACAATCCTACCATGCGCATTAGCCCAAAAAACCACAGACTGACTTCTTTAAGATGAGCTGACCCATCGGTATTTACAACAACATCGTCATCCCTTGCATTATCTTATATCAGCTGATTAACTGCTAGATCAGCTTTCATGTTGTCCTAATCTCTACATTCTCTTCCAAGAGTAATGATAGCTTTGAAATAGTTGGTCATGCTACCATCTGTTGGGATCCATTCTTCCCCTTTTGGTGGGTTGCAACGTGGTCCCTGACCAACTGTTCTCTCAGAATTGGTCATCCACGACATGTCACGCATGATTCTCGTGATATTGATATGAGTATGATGGTGGACGTTCCCCTGACCACAACTTGAAGATCTAACATGACCCCAGACATGAAGATCTAACATGACCCCAAATGTAAATGTTAAAATGAACACAGGTTCTGGAAGTGGTCATCTATGACGACCTCTCTATGACCAGTCAGATCTGATACCCTTGCTAAAGTATAACTCCAGATGTGATACTTTAAAGTGAGGTTGTTATGCTTGTACAAACTTAGTAGTTACCCGTCTATGCAAATTTATGTCTTGTTGGATAATATGCATATAATTTGAGGTCATTCGGATGTGCTTGTCCTACAAACAGTAGGAGCCTAACGTGGGGCGGGGCGAACATACGTTCACGACGCAAACCATTAAGATCACCAAAAGGGAATTACTTGGTTGATAAGAACGAACGTAAACAAACAAACAAGTAAACAAACAAGTAAACAAACAAACAAACAAGTAAACAAACAAACAAGTAAACAAACAAACAAACAAACAAGTAAACAAACAAGTAAACAAACAAACAAGTAAACAAACAAGTAAACAAACAAACAAACAAACAAACAAGTAAACAAGTAACAAACAAAAACAAGTAAACAAACAGAACAGTAAACAAACAAGTAAACAACAGCAAACAAACAAGTACAGTAGCAAACAAGTAAACAAGTCAAGTAGACAAACAGAACAGAACAAACAAGTACAAGTAGCAAGCAAGTGAAACAAGACAAGTAAGCACAGTAACAAACAGAACAACAAGTAAACAAAGCAAAGTAAACAAACAAGTAAACAACAAGTAACAACAAGAACAAACAAACAAGACAAACAAGTAAACAAACAGACAGAACAAACAAGTAAACAAACAACAAACAAGTAAACAAACAAGACAGAACAAACAAGTAAACAAACAAGTAAACAACAAGAAACAAACAAACAAACAAGTAAACAACAAACAAGTACAAGACAAACAAACAAAGCAAGTAACAAACACGTAAACAAACAAACAAGACAACAAACAAACAAACAAACAAACAAGTAAACAAACAAACAAACAAGTAAACAAACAAACAAACAAACAAGTAAACAAACAAGTAAACAAACAAACAAGTAAACAAACAACACAAAAACAAACAAGTAAACAAACAAACAGTAACAAACAGTAAACAAACAACAAACAGAACAAACAAGTAACAAACAAACAAGTAACAACAAACCAAGTAAACAAACAGAAACAAACAAACAATAAACAGAACACAAACAAGTAACAAACAAACAAAAAGTAAACAAACAAACAAACAAGTAAATAAACGTAGAATGTCTCACGACTACAGATATATACAAGAAAATTGGGAAGACTACAGTAAACTTATAAGTAGGAACACTTAGAACAAGTATTTAGTTGCACAAATACAAAACAGTGATGATATACAGAGCTGTATATTGTCACTCTTGTTTGTATTTTGTGCAACTTAAGTACTTTGTTTTTACGTGTTTCGCTACTTTATTACAATATAAACCTATCTTGGCTAAGTGGTTAATGGGGGTCTCTGTAGCTAAGTGGTTAATGGGGGTCTCTGTAGCTAAGTGGTTAATGGGGGTCTCTGTAGCTAAGTGGTTAATGGGGGTCTCTGTAGCTAAGTGGTTACGCCCTTTGCCTTTTGAGTCAAAGGTCGTGGGTTCGAATCCGGACCGCGCCGTTCTGTTCACGAGTGCAGCGTTTTCCAGAGACCTCAAGGATTGTTGCTGGAGCTACGGAGTTCGTGCTTTGTGCAATACTCTCGGCAGGTGGCGTGCCATTTCTGCGGAGAGGGTCGAGATTTTGGGATAAAACCCGGTGCAATGAAGTCAATCCTTCAGCTTTAAAACCCTTATAAAGCCTATCTTTCAAACATCAGATTGAACAAACGATACAGCGTCGCATCCAGCTCTCGATGTTATGGTAGCAGCCCACCTTGAGCAGGGACTACTTGTCCTTCTACTTCATCAACTGGTTATGTCCATGGTATATTGGCAGATACTGCAAGTGAGGATCAAGACGCTGTTTACAGCGTTGGAGCTATGCATCGTGGTGAGAAGTAAGGCTGGGGATACCTGACTAGCTCACATGGAAGGATCGTCGCAAAGAGAAGCTGAGCATATAGGACAATTACTTCCAGCATGAGGATGAAGGTTGAATTATTGACTGCTGTCCTGCAGTGACTCTCTTGGAATCTTTTTGCTGAGACCGTTGCTGTATCTGACTTTCAGTAGAGGCTTTGGAAGGTCCAGAATGACAGGTTGTGGTATAAGTGGATATCGTTTCAAGCGGTTTTAACCTACAATGTCTCACGGGGATCTACTGCCCTGAGAATGTTGGTGTTCGTAGCAATGAGAGAGCAAACAGAGTTGGTCTTGAGAGATATCAGAGATGTTGGTGTTCGTAGCAATGAGAGAGCAAACTGAGAATGTTGGTGTTCGTAGTAATGAGAGAGCAAACTGAGAATGTTGGTGTTCGTAGCAATGAGAGAGCAAACAGAGAATGTTGGTGTTCGTAGCAATGAGAGAGCAAACAGAGAATGTTGGTGTTCGTAGCAATGAGAGAGCAAACTGAGAATGTGGGTGTTCGTAGCAATGAGAGAGCAAACAGAGAATGTTGGTGTTCGTAGCAATGAGAGAGCAAACAGAGAATGTGGGTGTTCGTAGCAATGAGAGAGCAAACAGAGAATGTAGGTGTTCGTAGCAATGAGAGAGCAAACAGACTTGCATTGAAGATATCGATTGTTGATGTGTTTAGGATGGATGATGTTCTTCGGTATCTTGGAAACATCCTGTTAGATGTAGGCACTAAAATTGATCTTGAATCTGTCCAGTTATTTCAGGAGTTTGGAATTGTACGATGCACAAGTAGAACTGGATGAAGCGAGCAGCAAAAACAATCAGTATGAATTCCATTTGACATCTGTTGGGGGAGACTGAGCACCTATGAGTCTGCACGGAATACTACTTGATTGATTTATTGATTGATATAGCCATCATCATTGCATTTTGGTTAATAACCAGATGTGCTTCGATTTCTTTCTTACACAGGAAGATCTCAGCGGCAGTACAGAACTTCGTAGCACCGGCGAGGACCTTCGTTTTATCGTCCTTCTTCGATAGGACTAGTAACTCGATCTCATCCACACTGAGATCAGGAATCTCTAGATAAATATTTTGATGACTCTGCGAGGGAACGAACCTTTGGAACGAGAGATGAGCGTCTAACCTCTACGCCACCTAGACGTCGGTACAGTAACTAATCACCAATAACTCTAGTCTCACAGCAACAGATACCATGTCCAGGCTTGATCCTTTATTCACAGTTTATGTGAAAGGATCATGTTTTTGACACTTGTTCACTGCATTATCATGCTGATGGTAGCCCCATTAGTTTGATCACTCTGTTACTGTGTCCTTTCAGTAATTACTTCATTACAGAGTATTATCCTTGTTTCGTTACACAAGCTAGATCGGTTACTTGCACTTCTATCAAGAAGGGACATAAGGCCCGAAGTAGTATAATATTTACCGTGACTGGTAGTTTTACTTAACTCACAGAAATAACATTTTTCTAAAGATTATTTCCAGATTTCATAATTTTATGTGTGTGAGCGTCTGTAGCTCAAGCGGTAGTGAGCTCGATCCCAACCCAAGCGTACCTGGTTCAAACCCACGGTGGGCAAGTTTGGAAGCAAATTCGTTTCCGTGGGATTTTTACAAAAGGTAAAAATAGACCTCACCGCTCAGAAAGCAATGGCAAACTACTGAACGGTGCCTAGAAAATCAACGACTCGTTTACTGTGGTTGATGGCTACGTCATTTATGATATGCCACGATTTTCATTTTCATGGGAGCCAACTCGAATATTGGCAAAGGTAAGGATTTTAGCGTGGTTGCTCCTTCAAAATCAATAGTACCGTCTCTGAAAGGTTTACAGAGACCTCCAACATCCTCTCATTGCCTGATGTTGCATTCTTCCATACAATCAATTTGTTCATTTGATATGATTTTCTTCAGCAGGACAAAGTAAAAAACACCAGTACAAAGTACAAAAAATCTACAAACAGTACAAAGTGACAAAATCTACACAAACAGTACAAAGTAAACAAAACCTACTACAAACAGTACAAAGTAAACAAAACCTACTACAAACAGTACAAAGTAAACAAAACTACTACAAACGTACAAAGTAAACAAAACCTACTACAAACAGTACAAATTAAACAAAACCTACTACAAACAGTACAAAGTAAAGAAAACATACTACAAACAGTACAAAGTACATTAACACAAACAGTTACAAAATAAGGTACATAAACATGACTGAAACATTACAAAGTAAATAGACACTGTACAAACAGTCGTACAAATGGACAATTATACTGCAAAAGTCTAGTAGTCATATGCCTCTACACAGTTAAAATTAAATAAACCTACTACAAACGTACAAAGTAAACAAAACATACTACAGACAGTACAAAGTACACAAAACCTACTACAAACACTACAAGATAAACAAAACCTACTACAAACAGTACAAGTAAACAAAACCTACTACGAACACTACAAAGTAAGCAAAACATACTACAAACAGTACAAAGTAGCTCAACAAAACCGTTACCGGAATAATCTAAGGTATCAGTTAGTTAATATGACCTGACACCTTAATGTCCTGGATCTGGACGATGAGTGACAGCTCGTTATCCAGCTGTCGTCTACCGGGGACACCGCGACATTAATAATGTTAGTTGATCTCTTTTCATGTCGTGCAGTCTCCACTGCGGCTTCGCTCTTGATTTCTTCAGTGTCAAAATTAATATAACCATTATTCCCTTGTTTAGATTATAGTTGTCATGTTTGGCATATCTATTTATTGTATATAGGAATAAGATTAAGTAACGTTACATGGGCTTAACTTATGTAGTAATAAGATTCAACTGTTGCATGGGCGTATAACGTTTTATGAAGATCTATGTCACTAAGTGGTTAGTAATTTGTTTTGCGTTTCGGAGGTCGTAGGTTCGGATCCGGACCGTGTCGTTCTGTTTGCGAGTCCATTTTTTTTCAGAAACCTCTAGGATTGTTGCTAGAGCTAAGGAGTTCGTGCTTTATGCAATACTCTCGACCAGAGGCGGTTCGTCGTTAAGTTCCAGTGGGGACCGGCCCCACCAAAAACCGAAAGGGGGGAATAACTTCCCGGAATAGACAAATAATAGTAAATGCTACAAAAACCATGATTTTTCCAAAATTTGTGTTTGGCCCCATCAAGAAAAAATACCACGAACCGCCACTGCTCTCGACAGGTGGGGTGTCGTTTTGCGATAGGACCGAGCAATGTGGGATAAAACCCAGTGCAATGAAGTCAATTCTTCGTTTCTAGACTCTTCAGACTTCTATATAGTAATATGATTCAATTGTTACATGGGCGTATCTCATATACTAAAATGATCCCTATTCTTCTGAGATCATCCGCTATTTGAGACTGGGAGTTGTAATTTTCTGATATAGTCTACTGTCTGTTTCAATATTTCAGTACTTCCATATAAAATATGACCCTGTTGCAAACGGATGTATCAGGCCGAAAGATGGAGATATCCAGTGAATTTGTTATATGTATGTGTGCAGATATCCACATTGTTTTTGTTATATGTATGTGTGCAGATATCCACATGTTTTGTTATATGTATGTGTGCAGATATCCACATTGTTTTTGTTATATGTATGTGTGCAGATATCCATATGTTTTGTTATATGTATGTGTGCAGATATCCACATTGTTTTTGTTATATGTATGTGTGCAGATATCCATACTGTATTTGTTATATGTATGTGTGCAGATATCCACACTGTATTTGTTACATGCATGTGTGCAGATATCCACATTGTATTTGTTATATGTATGTTTGCAGATATCCACATTGTTTTTGTTATATGTATGTGTGCAGATATCCACACTGTATTTGTTATATGTATGTGTGCAGATATCCACACTGTATCCAAACATAGACACTGTATTTGTTATTGGTTACTGAGCAGACGTCATAGCACTCCAAGCAGACCCATTAGGTGCTCAGTCTTCCTCAACAGATATCGATGAGTATGCATGCTGTTGGTTCCCGTGGCTCGTTGGTTAAACACACTCCTCACTCTGTTCCTTAAATCAGTTTTATTTGTAAATATGTAATTTCAAACTCATTAACTCTTATACCGCAACTGTTGCTATTACAGTTCTCATTATATTGAAATATACTGAATTTGACTTACTGATTTATTTATCTTAAAGTTACAGCAGCTATTTATATCAGTTTGAGGATGATGGGTTAAATTGCTGGATGGTTCAACATAAATTTAGAGCAGCTTTTCTCATAGTGAGCGAGTAGTTGCGATCGTACGCCCCCTCTCTGTGGGCACTGAAGCGTTCTTGGAGGGCGATAGTGGGTTCAGAAGATTTTGGGGTGTTCAGGGATTAGGGCTCCTTAAAAGAAATTAATAATAAATATTTTAAATAATTATTTTTGTGATTTGCGATTAAATAATCATTTAATTTTTATTCTGATTTAATTCATCTTATGCCCGTCTTTATACGATCCATTTTTCATCAATTTTCTATTTCATGCATACAGTCATATCTTGAAATTGACCATGTATCTATCAAGATATATATCAATTTTCTTTATGCAAAGAGAAAATGAGGCTGTATATATTGAGGTTCAAACTTTTATAATGGAAGAGTGAGGCCTTATAAAGTGTGTGGCAGTGGGGCGTTGCAAATAGTTTGGGAATCTATGTTTAGCTTGAGCATGGATTTCAAATTTTGGACCATCAGCTCACTTTGACAAGATAAACTTTTAACCCTCTCACATATAACAGTTTAACGCCCTCCTCTATATATATATATATATATATATATATATATATATATATACTCTATTTTCTCTTTGACATAGAAAATTGAAATATATTTCTATCATACATGGTCAATTTTCAAATGATTATATACATGGAATAGAAATAAATGGATTGTGTAAAATGGACATAAGAGGAATTTATATGCAGAATTCAAATTTTAAATGATTATTCAATCGCAAAATCACGAAAATAATTTATTTTAAAATATTTATTATTAATTTCTTTTAAGGAGCCATCGGCTCTAATCGCCTGAACACCTCCCAAATTCTTCTGAACCCACTATCGCCCCCCCTAGAACGCTTCAGCGCCCACTGGGGGTGGTACCGCCCACTTTGGGAAACGTTACTTTAGAGTCATCAAATAAGAGACAGTCGTGAAGAGACCGAAAAACGTTCTCCATATCCATCTTAAATACTCGGACAATCACTGCTGTTTGTGTAAGCATGTCCGCTTTCTCATTGCTGCGAACCGCCATGTGGTGCCGGGGTCCGCAAGGAAGCAAAAATAGTGCCACTGCGACCTACAAGACATGTCGTAAGAGGCGACTGATGAAGGACCTAGGGAAGCTATCCTAGTAAATAAAAAGCACAGCAGAAATTGGATGCGCTGGCCTACTTGTAGGCGCATAACTGGCACAACGTACAATGCTCTTAGGCTCAAATCACATACAAATAACAAGGAGTGGTTAACAAGGGGTCGATATGGAGCGCTCGAAGAAGAAGAATTGCTGCGAACACCCGCATGCACAGGACAGTAGATTCACGTAAGCTTCCAAGTTCAAAACCTATTTAGACGATATCCACTCTTACCGCAACCGGGTTCGAGGCGCATAGGGGCAACGCCGCGTTAGGATTAGTGAACTGGTACTAATCAATATCTTACCCCACTTCCATGTGGTGACCCTGGTAACAGAAATTGGTTCCTGTCTGGCTTAACGTGTAGGGATCGAGGGAGAGCTACCCTGGTGGTGGTAGAGATGCAGACGTCGTACGTTGGATAGGATCCGCTCGCAACACAGACTAGCGGAATCCCAGAGTGACTATTAATGCTCGTCTCTCCCAGCCTATGGAAGAATAGCTGAACGGAAAACCATAGAAGGATGTGGGGTGCATCCAGAGAAGTGACGTGGAGCAAACCTTGTGCCCGAAAGGAGCTGCACGTGGGTCCACATAGGGCAAAACTCGGAGCTGTGAGGTGGGAGCCCGAGTTAAGCCCGGGGCCGAACACCCTAGAGGTAAATGGGAAAACTGACAGAGATGTTGAGGCAGGCACTAGGGCAGAGCGAGTACGCATGCGAACGATGCAAGGGTTGGCCCATGGGCCCACTGATGGTGTATAGAAGAGAGGCGTGCAGGCGCGAGGGTGAGCGGACCACCCAAGTGTGCAAGGAGACTGGAAAGCCTAGCAAAGGTTGAAGCCAGTGCGCGTTTTCGATCGCAGGGAACTACTCCTGCCTTGTAGTTTGATTGGGGACAATCAGATGCAAACCGTACACATAACTGGATGGCAAGAAAACTAAGTAGTTTCGAAAAAAACAGGTTTTCTGGGTCGATGACGCTTAACAGCTCGGGAGGGTAGGTCGTCTAAGGGTCGCTCACAAACCTAAAAGAAAACAGCAACCTGCTGCTTTGCAGGTTTGGCTGGGGACAGTCAAAGGCTGACAGAGAGCGAACCCAGTAAACGTTGATTGAAACCGAACATATCACCGAAGGATAAGCACCAGAGCTCCAAATTGTACTGAAGATTGTGGACCCTACCTCAGTCTCCTCTTACTCTCTCTCTCTCTCTCTCTCTCTCTCTCTCTCGCGATCGTTCTTATGCCGATTTTATCATTCGATTGTGATATATAAGCAGCCAAACATGAAGATCGGTTGTACGTGCACGGCCTTCAGCACCTATTGGTGCTCAGGTGCTTATCCTTCGGCGATCCTATGTTCGATTTCAATCAGTGTTTACTGGGTTCGTTCTCCGTTAGCTTTTTGCTGTCCCCAACCAAAACCCACAAGGCAGCAAGTTGCTATTTTCTTTCAGGGCAGTGACCCGTAGACGACCTGCCCTCCCGGGCTGATGAGCGTCATCTGCCCAGGGTCGCCTCTTACGACATGCCTTGTAGGTCGCAGTTTTACTATTCTTTGCCCCCTTGCAAGCCCCGACAACACACATGAGATTCAGCATTCGATAGAGCTGTTTATTTATTAGCATTCAGAGCCGTTTGCAAATAGAGGTTCTATAATGTTGTTTAAAAGAGCTATACATTCAAACATTTTGTTACATATAATTATTTGAGTTATTTCTTGCAAAATAAACATCCAACCCTGGTACTGTCTGAGAGCCGCAGTAGCGTAGTTATTAGTTACTCACTTCTTAGACTAGTGGTCCTGGTTTAATTCAACAGTCAGCTGGAATTTTGTCCGACCGTTGCGGCTCTCAGGTCGACCCAGCCTCACTTGAGTACCAGGAAATGCACTGGGAAGTAAAGGCGGTCTACACGATGATGACCACATCACCCATCGTGTGCCGACAGTCAATGAAAAATACAGGCCTAACACCCTATTACCATATATATAGTGTAATAGCAAGAATCCCTTTACTTTTGTTTACTTTTTTCCTGGTACTGTCTAGTAATTAAAACAAAAATAATCTGCCGTACTATTCTCTCTCTCTCTCTCTCTCTCGGTCCCCGCTTAGACTGATGTACCAAATTTTCTCATGAATTCTGCCGATGTTTTTAGGGACTCCGTCCCTTCATACAGCTTCTCGTTAACTTCGGTATTTTCGGGCCCGGTTTCATTTCTCAGGTCTGCTAGCAGTTGGCATTCTTGCAGTAGATGCTCTGCCGTCATGTCCGTCTTCTCACAGTGGCACAGGCTAGTTGTGCCAATTTGAAATTTGTTGTACATGTGGGCCCGAAGTCTGTTATGGCCGGTACGGAGGCGGAATATAACAACTTGTTCGCTACGTACCCATCTCTGGCGCTATACTGAGGGTGGTCTTGCATCCCCATTTCTCTATATCGCCATCCGATGGTTGTTTTAGCCTTCCTCGTAGCCGATTTCGTAATCAGTCTGCGGCAGTCGCCTTCCTGCCTTCACCAATTTGTCTGCTTCTTTGTTGCCGCTTATATTGCAGTGTGATGGTAGTACTATTCTATCTTTCTTTATTTATCTTCAATTCTTCTTTCTTTCTGTACTTTCACGCTGACTTATTACTTCAAGTATCATTTGTTCCTCGTCGTTCTCTTCAGTTTATTTCCAACGTTACATCCTTCATGCCCTACCTTCCTCAATCGAGGGCATTAAGTGGAACTGAAATGACAGTTAGTCAACCTAACATAAATAACAGGGGTATATAAGCCCCTTAAACGGTAGTGAAAATGTCCCTATCACGTATTCACCTGACGCCTGGGTCTAACACTTTCGACTGCGGATATGATTTCCGACTTATCAATTCCGGCAATACCGACTTCTTAACGTTCGCTTGGCGCAAGAAAACTTGAGGACCAGAGGCGTCAATCCATGGATAACCTAGTCGGGACTGGGGGTTACTGGTTGACATGTTTATTGTTAGTTCTTGTAAACACTGGAGTCATGAAAAGTACATCAATTATTATTAAAAAATTATTAGCGGGAGAGTCATAAAGTTGCTTCCTCTGTTCTGGTTTCTTTTCTCGCGTGATTTTCTGTGCTGCCGTCAGGCTCAAATAATGAGTTACATTCTGAATACATCTTTTCCGTAGTCTTCCTCTTCTCCTCTTTGTTTGGTCAATATATGGCCTTTTTCGTCTTTACAGACATGTCAATTGGCAAGTGTTCCACTGTGACAACTACTGAGTTTTCGCTTATCTCTCTTTTCTTTCAGCTCATCCCTAAGTCTCTCTTCAAAAGATTTTGCACCTTTGCGAAATGTTGTTTTCCATATATCCGATCATCAGCCCGTTGTTCCCATTTACTGGGACCGATAGAAACGTTATTCATTGAGGCCTAGCAGACATCTTAATATCTGAGCAGTGGTCTGTCTTGGTGCCTCTTCCCCTCCGAAAGTTCACAGAACAACATTTGTTTTGGAATGCGGCCATTGTCCATTCTTCGCGCATGCCCTAGCCATCTACGTCTTCTACTGCTGAGCATGCCCATGATGGAAGGCAAGTTTGCACGTTGCAGTATTTCAGAGTTAGTTATCTTGTCGTACCACCTGATGTTCATAATCTTGCGGAAACATCGAAGGTGAAGATATCTTCTCTCATGCCTTGAGTAGGTTGTCAATACACTCTGATATAACCAATAAAAGATTCGTTCTTAGGTTGAAAAAGGCGTGCATGGAATGAAGAGGCAGCAATCCCCTAGAAAACAAACAGCAACAAAGCCAGAAGTACAACTGTGTACAGATGTTCAGTTGAAAATACATTCGCCCCCACAACAAATTGTATTTTTTCTTTCTTGTATATACGTCCGTTCACGCAAGTTTCTGTGTGCACGCATTTGCAGTTTTTGTCTGCATGCAACAAAATGTTATCAAATTTCTATGACTATTTTCTTCTTTGTTCGCTGTCAGACATCAACTTGATTATGTCAGATGTCAACTTGATTATGTCAGATGTCAACTTGATTATGTCAGATGTCAACTTGAATATGTCAGATGTCAACTTGATTATGTCAGATGTCAACTTGAATGTGTCAGATGTCAACTTGAATATTCAGAGATGTCAACTTGGATATATTCAAATATATCAGATGTCAACTTGAATATATTCAAATATATCAGATGTCAACTTGAATATATACAAATATATCAGGAAAGAAATTAAGAATTGAAGAAATTAAGTTATCAATTGAAATTCAATTCAACAGCATACATTTAGTTAATTAAATGAACTGATATTGCAACTACTGAGAGATTTTGGTCTGAAGTTTTCAATTATACAGATTCTTCGGGAGGTAACCCCTTCAAAGAAGTTGCCACTTTCGCCCCAAGTTTATTCATTTTGCCAAATTATAATACTGAATTGGAACGGTTATTCAGCAGCATGAATATCGTGAAAAATAAAATGAGAAATAAAATGCAAATAAAACGATGTGTCGGACATATCCTGCGGAAGACACAGTCGAGTATCATTAGTCAAGAACTTTGAGTGGAATCCGCTAAGGAAACGGAAATGGAAACTCCTAATCAGATCTGGAGACGGAGTCTTTTTTTTTTAGGAACTTAGAGGCTAAGCGCTCGTCTCTCGTGACAAATGTACCAGGTTTGTTCCCTTGTGGAGAAATCTGGATATTTTTCCAGAGAACCCTTATCTCAATGTAGATGAGATCGAGTTCCTAGTCCTATGGGAGACGGACGATAAAACGTAGGTTCTGTGTTCAATTTGAGCACGTAAAAGAACCCTTAGCAGTTCAAAAACGAGAAGAGCGGGCAAGCCGGTAAAATTCATTAGGAAAGATTAAAAATAAAATTCCTACAAAAAATATCTTCATCATCTTCAAAATTACATCGGAAACTCTCCTCGGTGCTACGGAGTTCGTGGACTACCGCTGATATCTTCCTGTGTAAGAAAGGGATGGAAGCACACATGGTTACTCACCGAAATACAATGATGATGGTTCTATCAATCAATCAATAAAACCCATCGTGGGGCGGCTGTGATATTTTTTTCCAGAGATCGACGATGTCTTAATGTACGTGTGATCGAGTTCCTAGTCCTATCAGAGACAGACGATAAAACAAAAGTCCTGTGCTCAAGTTACGAACTAAATGAACCATTGAAAATTAAAAACCGACAAGAGCGCGCTGCAAAGCCACTACCCAAACAAACTTCAATAAATACAAATTTAATTCCTACAAAATGTCCACCATATTCAAACTTATATCAGGGACCTTCGCCGGTGCTACGCTGCTATTTGCCTATGCAAGAAAGAGATTGGATAACACATGGTTACTCACCGACACTCAATGATCATCTACCTATCAATCAATCAATCAATCTTCTTCTTCTTCGAACGCTCCATATCGATCACTTGTTAACCACTCTGTGTGATTTGTATGTGCTATGAGCCTAAGAGCGATTGTACGTTGTGCCAGTTATGCGTCTACAAGTAAGCCAGCACATCCGATTTCTGCTATGCTTTTTATTTACTAGGGTTGCCCGAGTGGTTACCGGGCCCAAATTTGGGATGTAAAGAATAGAACCACTGTTACCTGCCACGCATGTTGTAAGAGGCGACAAAGGAGGTTTGGTTGAAATCGGATGCACATGTCCTAAACGTGTAGAAGTCTATGCGTTTAGGGGCCTACAAACCAATGTGCAACGTATACACGTTCTTGGCAAAGATCAAACATATCGCAAGAGTGATTAAAATTGGTCGTAAAGAACGAACGCAAAGAAGAAGAAGATTTACTAGGGTAGCTTCCTTCTTCCTACATCAGTGGACTCGTACAACATGCCTTGTAGGTCACAGTGGTACTATTCATTGCTTCCCTTGCGGGCCCCGGCACCACACGGGCGAGAAATCACTCAATCAAACATCAATGTTACCTGTGTCCCATCCAATGTTACCTGTGTCCCATCAAATGTTACCTGTGTCCCATCCAATATTACCTGTGTCCCATCCAATGTTACCTGTGTCCCATCCAATGTTACCTGTGTCCCATCCAATATTACCTGTGTCCCATCCAATGTTACCTGTGTCCCATCCAATGTTACCTGTGTCCCATCCAATGTTACCTGTGTCCCATCCAATGTTACCTGTGTCCCATCCAATGTTACCTGTGTCCCATCTAAATGTTACCTGTGTCCCATCCAATGTTACCTGTGTCCCATCCAATGTTACCTGTGTCCCATCCAATGTTACCTGTGTCCCATCTAATGTTACCTGTGTCCCATCCAATGTTACCTATGTCCCATCCAATATTACCTGTGTCCCATCCAATATTACCTGTGTCCCATCCTATGTTACCTGTGTCCCATCCAATGTTACCTGTGCCCCATCCAATGTTACTTGTGTCCCATCCAATGTTACCTGTGTCCCATCCAATGTTACCTGTGTCCCATCCAATGTTACCTGTGTCCCATCCAATGTTACCTGTGTCCCATCCTACTAATGAAACATTATGCTTTACTCAGAGACTGATCATAAGTATGCACGCCGAGTACGATGCTGTAGCTCTTACACCCTTCCTCAATGTAACCCTACTATCCACCAGAAATTGATGCGCCTAGTACGAAGTATGTCGCCACTATGTCCGCCATTAATGGACAATTGATTACAAGATGTAATTAATGAGTTCGTTGCTTGGATGTTAATAGCTGTCTGGTGTTGTTAAATGTGTAATTTGGCCACTCCAACTCTCTTTTTTGATTGTTATGTTTCTTATAGTAGTGTCGTGTGCTTTTCCTTCCTTCATTGAATAAACTAACATTCAGGGGTAGGGTCTGAGACATCAAAGAGAAACTCACTTCGAGACGTCTACTAATTAACCCATCCTTACTCCGCCCACCTCCTATTTCCAACCGCCAAATGTAATTTCCTGTTTTCTAACACAGATTACGGCGCCAACAGGTCGCGACACTCGGTGTTGTAGAGCAGTAGAAGCCAGCGCTCGGCTCATGTACCTAGTCATTCACACAAAACGATGCTACTAATGAAATCACCATTACAATTTGGGTTCAAGAAATAAACCAGAAAAACAAAATTTCAGGTGAGGATAACTGCGATGTAGGATCTGACTTTTTTCACCTGGTGTTGATACGACTCCTTAAGCACTCAGACAAACAGACTCAAGTGTTTTTTACTTTATTTTATATATACATTTTACACCTGCATTCCTGTCCCGTGTTTTTTTAATCCTGTTTTGTTTCGTTAACAGATTAATCCTTCTTATGATGATGAGCATACCATTCAAACAAACATATTTTTTTTCAACAGTAACCGTATTCATACTAATTAAATCGGAATAATTGAAAGGATCGATACTACATAAGATGCTGAGTTTAATATGACGAGACTTTCCCATTTCAAGGAGATATTTCAGTAAGATAAAAGTTAAAATATGTCTATTCTTATCTTTTACTGAAAGTGTTATCCTTCATACTTGACCAAAAGCAGACGCATTATTATCCTGAACCATATTTTTTTTTTTCTTCTGAGAAATATTTGTGTTCGAAAAATGTATCGATATTTTTAATACATTACCTAAATTTCATCGGCACCCAAGCCGGTGCTGTGAATTCGAATACTACCGTTGAGATTTTAATGTGCAAGAAAGAGATCGGAGCATACATGCAACCCGTGTGTTGCCAGGGCTCGCAAGGGGAGCAAATAATAGTAACACTGCGACCTACGAGGCATGTCGTAAGAGGCGACAGAGGTAGGGGCTAGGGAAGCTACCTTACTAAATAAAAAACGTCGCAGAAATCAGATGTGCTGGCCTACTTGTAGGTGTATAACTGGCACAACGTACTATCGTTCTTAGGCTCAGATCACATACAAATCACAAAGAGTGGTTTAACAAGTGGTTGATATGGAGCGTTCGAAGAAGAAGAATCACAATGGTTATTCTCTAAATGAAATAATGATGGTTTCATCACTCATTTTTGTTTTTCCTCTCTTTCGTCCGCTTTCAACTCAGACGAAGTTTCATCTCTGAAACTGATTTTTGCGTGAAAATCCATTTTTCCAATTTCTAACAATGGCAGCAGCGTGCACATTGTAAATTACTTTACACTGGCAGCCGTGTGCTCAATGTGCTCGTAATTAGTATTCCCTCGCCATACAGGCAGATTTTCTCGACTTCAGAGGTACTCACGTTATCGTCCTGAGTAAGACCAGGGGGCTCGAACAAATGCCGGACAGTAGGTTCGAACCCGAGCTATGAGGCGTCTCACGATAGCAGGCCGAGCTACTATCAACTCTCTAGCAGTCCCGTCACCATTATTATTAAACTCATTACCCGTATGAAAATCATATTTGAAATTCTTTTCTGTTTACTTACAAATTTATGATATGTTCAATTCATCAGCTAAACTGATATGTTCAATTCATCACTAAACTGATATTTCAATTCATCAGCTAACTGATATGAACATCCAAATGTACAATTCTCAGCAAATGATAGCAAAATCATATTCATTCTCGAAAAATTCTTTTACGTATGAATTATTAAACAGTCTAAAGATAGAATTCTCACTAACTGATATGTTCAATTCATCCAAGACTAAACTGATATGTTCAATTCATCAGCTAAATAACTTCAGTAAATGATATGTTCAATTCATCAGCTAAACTGATATGACACGTCAAATCTAAATTGTGCACAGCAAATTACACCCAATTCTTTTATAATATTAAAATAAGAATTTTCCTCTGCTATTTTTCTTCGTATATAAGTGCCAATGAGAAAACTGCGGGCCAAATTTCTGTTAAGATTATCGTCTCACGCGCGATGGAATTCCTTCCCACGCCTGGTTCACTTTTTTTGATGCCTATGAACTCACGCAGGTAAATCCCTGGCTAGCCAGGTAACAAAAACAGGCGGTGATCGCGGAAGAAGACACCTGTTGAAGTCAAGACTTACTGGCGCGTCTACTTTCCCCAGTCGCCTCGTTCTTAATTTGTCAAGTTCCCGCGGTGAAAGCACAACAGCTGCCAGATAACCTTGTCTAGAGCCGAATTTCCCGTGACAAAAATCTATTGGTCACGACTGTTCAAATTAGCCCGGAATTCTTTCACAATGGAATTTTTCACTGTTTACGACAGTAGTTATGTCTTCTAGCTGGGAGGAAAAAAACTTGTGAAGTCTAAACATTTACAAGTGGGATAAAAGATGCAAAAAATCAGGTATAAAAAACTTGTTCTCTCTCTGCGGGCTCGACTTAAAGTTGGCCTAGTCTCACAAGCTGAGTGATTTTTCGCGCCGACAGAGTGAGTTTTCGCGCCATTCTGTCTCCACGTCGAGAATCGGAGGCGACGGTTGAAGTGTCTGAGCATTGGAACGTTTATCACTTGGTTAAAGTGGACGTACTCACCCCTTTTCGTCACTTGTAGTTCAGAAACTCGTCGTCTGCCAGACACTATCATCCACAAGGCCAAATCGACGTGCATGATCAGAGTGCTACATAGGCACATGCATCGAGAATAAAATATGTAATCAGACATAAACTAGCTCAAGATGGAATCTTTATTCGTAACATTCATTGTAAACAAACTAGTTCAAGATGGAATCTAATCCCTGCAACCATTAGTAAACAAACTAGTTCAAGATGGAATCGTAATCCCTAGCAACCATTGTAAACAAACTAGTTCAAGATGGAATCGTAATCCCTAGCAACCATTGTAAACAAACTAGTTCAAGATGGAATCGTAATCCCTAGCAACCATTGTAAACAAACTAGTTCAAGATGGAATCGTAATCCCTAGCAACCATTGTAAACAAACTAGTTCAAGATGGAATCGTAATCCCTAGCAACCGTTGTAAACAAACTAGTTCAAGATGGAATCGTAATCCATAGCAACCATTGTAAACAAACTAGTTCAAGATGGAAGCTTTATTCGTAGCAACCGTTGTAAACAAACTAGTTCAAGATGGAATGGTCATCCCTAACAACCATTGTAAACAAACTAGTTCACAATTGAATATTTATTAGTAGCAGCCATTGTAAACAAACCAGTTCAAGATGGAATCTTCATCCTTAGCAACCATAACAAGTTAGTTGCAGTTCAAGATGGAAACGTCATCCTTAGCAACCATAGAAAACTAGTTTAAGATGGAATTTTCCTGTTTAGCAAGCTTTTAAACCCCGATTGGGGCATAGGCCCTCAACCAACTCACGCCAAGTCTTCCTAACTTTAACTAACTCTTGCAGATCCTTCGATTTCACTCGCTTTCCTTGCGTTTTTAGGGAATGGGCTTTTCTTGTTATATTCGGGTTTTCTCAAAATGTGTCCTATTCATCGTCTTTTCTTCTTTATGTTGTCTTCGATCTACCTTATTTTCTTCTTCTCTTTATATTGTCTTCGATCTACCTTATTTTCTCTTTATATTGTCTTCGATCTACCTTATTTTCTCTTTATATAAGAAACCACGCCCCTTTCTCCCACACCTACTTTTTCGCAATGCAAAGATTCTTCTTCTTTGAACTCTCCATATCGACCACTTAACCACTCTTTGTGATTTGTATGTGATCAGAGCCTAAGAGCGATTGTACGCCGTGCTAGTTATGCACCTACAAGTAGGCCAGCGCATCCAATTTCTACGAAGTTTTTTATTTACTAGAATAGCTGACCTAGTCCCCTACCTCAGTCATCTCTTACGACATGCCTTGTATGTCGCAGTGTTACTATTCTTTGCTCCCTTGAGAGTCTCGGTAACACACGGTCGATACAAAGATATAAAATATCATCTCTTACTTGAAGATCACTTAACGATGAAGTACTTTGATTATAAATTATAACGATTATATTTCTGTTGCTATTTTTGTATATTCCGTTGCTATATAACATTTTATTTGCTTATACTCAGGTGCAAAACTACTCAGGTGCAAAACTACTCAGGTGAATGCATTCTCAGATCAGGTATGAGGTAGTGGTATGTTAGATCCAGACAGAAGGGTTAGGAAAGAAAAAAATAAACAGACGGGCAAAAACTCGTCAGACACAAGAAACATTCAAAAACAACAACTATCCCTAATGCACTTCAAGTCAAACGTCGAGGGAGGTGTATGGCGCCAGTCGCGCGCCACGTGAGAGTGAACCACCTGATGGCGCCATCTATCACCATGGTAGCAGACCTTTAATCGTCACAACTGATACTCTAAAGGCGACAATTTACATGGATTAAATACAAGAACTTTCGTCCTATGCCAGTTACTTGACGGATTGGATTTCCAGTTTCCGACGCAGACAAGTTAAAGTAAGCAGACGAGTATTGTTGATGTGTAAGAAACGTGTACACAGCTCACCACAGGAAATGAAATATGTCCAGCTTGTTGGCGTGGATTGTGGGGGACATGAGTGTCGTAGAGGTAGGACATCTGTTTGGGAATGTCTGTACCGCTGGAGTCGGTCACAGCCAGGCTCTATCACAGGCCAGACAACTGGCGGGTATTCTGACCTAATAGAAAGGATCTGAAATTCAGATGTTTGATAGAACACTGCACTCTTTTGCAATTTTACTCAATTCTGTGAGTCTATGGTTATTTATTGGTGAAAAATATTTATAACATTGATATTCCTTATTGTTAAACTTAACTTGTTGGATAATATGACTTCGAGTAAGCATTTTGTGTTGATTTTAAAATGAATTCGTCTATATACACCAATACTGGTATGCGAGGTCACGTGGTGTAGTTGGGGTCTGTTTTCCCACAATTCTTACCTGAGCCCGAAGGCCCAGTAGTTTATAGTTGGCTCTGCTTTGACATATTATGCAACAAGTTAAGTTTAACAATAAGGAATATCAATGTTATAAATATTTTCACCAATAAATAACCATAGACTCACAGAATTGAGTAAATTGCAAAAAGAGTGCAGTGTTCTATCAAACATCTGTAATTTCCAGATCCCTTTTCTTATCTAGGTCAGAATACCGGCCAGTTGTCTGGCCTGTGCTAAACCTGGCTGTGGTCAATGTCAGTGGGTGTCCCCTTGTCCGGATATTACTTTGTGTGCCATCATCAGTCTCTCGTCCAGTGGCTTTAATAAGATTAAATGCCGTCTCCGCCACATTGAACGTCGGTTGAAACAGATTCAACCATTTAGTATCCATTTCGCCCGTGTTCTGCCGGGCCCGTAAGGGAAGCAAAGAATAGTACCACTGCAACCTACAAGGCATGTCGTAAGAGGTGACTGATGTAGGACCTAGGAAAGCTACCTTAGTAAATAAAAAGCATAGTAGAAATCGGATGAACTGCCCTACTTGTAGGCGCATAGCTGCATAACGTATTATCGCTCTTAGGCTCAGATCAAATCAGACAGAATGGCTAACAAGTGGTTGATATTGAGCGTTCAAAGAAGAAGAAGTATCCATGTTGTGATTGATGATGTCCTTGAATCTCCATCATCATCATCAGGTGCCGTGAAGGCTGGCGTAGGGCGATCATGGATCTCCACACATCTCTGTCTCTTGTGTTAGCTATCATCTCAGATGTTGACGCTCATCCATGCCATGACGTCATGCTATCCACAATTTTCTCTCTCTCTGTCTTCCTCAGTCTCGTCTCACCTAGACTTTACCAGCTGTTACAATGTGTTCTAAACCCCCCTTTCTCATCACATGTCCGAAAAATGTCTTTCTTATATATCTTTTCAGACTCAACAAACACTATACAGACTAGGAATAAGTCAAACAGCTCTCTGCCAGTGTCAGCAGGCAGAACAGACACCAGAGCATATCCGCAAGACTGTCTCTTCTGTGGAGCTGAGAAGCAACATTTTGGCCACACCCAGTCGAGCTGAAAACTAAGCTTTGGGAAACCTGACAGACCTGAAGCTGTCTGCCCAGTTGTGGTCCACAGTAAATTAAGCGCATGACCAGAGATCGCTGAAGAAGAAGATATATCTTTCTCTGTGTCTTGACCTCATTCAGCACCTCCACATTAGTCATTTTAGCAGTCCATAGGATTCTTATCATTCTTCTGTGGCTCTCAGAGGTTTTCGATCTGTTTGTTTATTGTCCATAACCGCCTGAGTGGTTACCGGGGCCCAAATTTGGGGTGTAAAGAATAGAACCACTGTTACCGTGAAATCGGATGCACGTGTCCTAACATGTAGAAGTATGTGCGTTAGGGGCATACCAAACCAATGTGCAACGTATACATGTTCTTGGCAAAGATCAAACATATCACAAAGAGTGATTAAAATTGGTCGTAAAGAACGAACGCAAAGAAGAAGAAGATTGTCCATAACCCGCATTCAAATGTTCGTATTGGTCTTTGTATCTTCAAACCCCCTATAATATTGTTACCATCACAACGAGATACAAATACGAAATGGTAACTCCTCTATTAGATCTTCAACCCTAAACTCCGCTAAATCCTTCACCCAAGAACGTATATGTGACCTTCAACCCATAACTCCGACATAACATTCAAACCATAATTCCACTATATCCTTCATAGAGGAATTACACAATAACCTTCAACCCATCACTCTCCTATAACCTTCAACCGATAACTCTCCTATAACCTTCAACCCATAACTCTCCTATAACCTTCAACCCATAACTCTCCTATAACCTTCAACCCATAACTCTCCGATAACCTTTAACCCATCTCTCCTATAACCGTCAACCCATAACTCTTCTATAACTTTCAACCCATCTCTCCTATAACCTTCAACCCATAACTCTCCTATAACCTTCAATCATGCCCGTCTGCCCAGCGTGTTCGTAGCGCGTTGGACTACGGGTGACTATCCCTCTGTGTGTGCGGGTTCAATTCCACGGGATGTCAGAAAAAGCCACAGATTTCCCATATTTTCGGTGTTCGTGGCACCAAACCGAAGGGTTACGATGTCCATGGCACCGAGCCGAAAAACTGAAAAGCTCAAGTGCTTCTGGATCGGAAAAAAAAAAAAAAACCTTCAACCCATCTCTCCTATAACCTTC
Organism: Arion vulgaris; assembly: GCA_020796225.1. Lineage (NCBI taxonomy): Eukaryota > Metazoa > Mollusca > Gastropoda > Stylommatophora > Arionidae > Arion > Arion vulgaris. The sequence goes on from CM036757.1 coordinate 67,913,216, forward strand.
AACCCATAACTCTTCTATAACCTTCAACCCATAACTCTTCTATAACCTTCAACCCATATATATCCTATAACCTTCAACCCATAACTCTTCTATAACCTTCAACCCATATATATCCTATAACCTTCAACCCATAACTCTTCTATAACCTTCAACCCATAACTCTTCTATAACCTTCAACCCATAACTCTTCTATAACCTTCAACCCATATCTATCCTATAACCTTCAACCCATAACTCTCCTATAACCCTCAATCAATAACTCTCCTATAACCAACCAATAACTCCTATAACTTTCAACCGATAACTCTCCTATAACCTTCAACCCATAGCTCTCCTATAACCTTCAACCCATAATTCTCCTAAACGCTCAACAGATCTCTCCTATAACCTTCAACCTAGCTCTTTTAAACTTCAACCGATAACTTCATGACCTTCAACCCATAACCTATAACCTTCAACTACTTCTGAATTCAGATCTTCTAAACCAACAAAAACTCTATAACCTTCAACCATATCTTCCTATAACCTTCAACCCATAACTCTTCTATAACCTTCAACCCATAACTCTCCTATAACCTTCAACCCATAACTCTTCTATAACCTTCAACCCATAACTCTCCTATAACCCTCAACAATAACTCTCCTATAACCAACCAATAACTCCTATAACTTTCAACCGATAACTCTCCTATAACCTTCAACCCATAGCTCTCCTATAACCTTCAACCCATAATTCTCCTATAACCTTCAACCCATAATTATATTTTTTACGCTATGGATTCAGTCGTAATCATTGTATCACCTTTGACTGGTTTTTTGCGTGAAGACGTGCTTTCCTTACCTCAGTGTTCACCGCCATTAAGATATAGACGATATACAAGTAGTCAAAACTATAAAGGTTAGTCACTCTTAAGTCAAACTGGGAACACGTCAGCCAGGTCATATAACATTTGGTAGTACAGCTTTCCAGTAGGAAAATAGATTAGCATGTTCCTGTTACATCCGGGATAGATTCAAGATTGGTACAATAGATCATATACAACAGATTCAAGATTGGTACATTACGCCTCTGTATTGTCGGGGTCGGCAAGGGGAGCAAAGAATAGTAACACTGCGACCTACAAGGCATGTCGTAAGAGGCGACTGAGATAGAGGCCTAGGAAAGCTACCATAGTAAATAGAAAACATTACAGAAATCGGACGGCCTACTTTTAGGCGCATAATGGCACAACGTACAGTCGCTCTTAGACTCAGATCACATATAAATCACACAAAGTGGTTAACAAGCGGACGATATGGAACGCTAGAAGAAGAATATATGAATGATTTTAATGCCCGATAAATGTAATGTTGCTGACCAACCTACCGAGCCTGGCGTAGTTAAGTCACTTCATTCAAAACTACTATTGCAAACTGTTATAATATGGAGGGGCGCTGTTACAAAGTTTATGTTGTGTAAAGTAGGCGGTGGGACGAAAAGTTTGGGAATCAATGGTCTATTGTCTTTCCTCAAGTGGATGATGGATTTAGTTGTCCATTTTTGCCGTTAAGCGTAGGGATGGGAGCTTTAATTTGAGTTCCAGGGCCAGATGAGTCGCCATTGTTGTGTTATATCCGTGTTTATTTAGTATGGTCTATCCATCTTTTTCTTGGTTTTCCTTTGGTTCTAGAACCTGATCTCTTTTTACCTTGGTTTAAACTCCGCAGATGGGCAATTTAAAAGCAGATTTGTTCCAGTGGATTTTTACGAACGGTAAGAAAGCAATGGCAAACTACTGAACGTATAAGTGGTGTCTAGAAAATCAACGACTCGTTTACTGTGGTTGATGGCGACGTCATGTAAAAGGATCGCCCGAGTGGTTACCGGGGCCCGCCCGAGTGGTTACCGGGCCGCCGAGTGGTTACCGGGCCCGCCCGAGTGGTTACCGGGGCCCGCCCGAGTGGTTACTGGGGCCCGCCCGAGTGGTTACTGGGGCCCGCCCGAGTGGTTACCGGGGCTCAAATTTGGGGAGTAAAGAATAGAACCACTGTTACCTGCCACGCATGTCGTAAGAGGCGACTAGGAGGTTTGACTGAAATCGGATGCACGTGTCCTAAACGTGTGGAAGTCTATGCATTTAGGGGCCTACCAAACCAATGTGCAAGTATACACGTTCTTGGCAAAGATGAAACATATCACAAAGAGTGATTAAAATTGGTCGTAAAGAACGAACGCAAAGGGTTTAAAGGGTTTTAAAGCCGAAGTATTGACTTCATCGCACTGGGTTTTACCCCATATGCCTCGGCCCCTCTCCGCAGAAATGGCAAGCCACCTGCCGAGAGTATTGCACAAAGCATGAACTCCGTAGCTCCAGCAATAATCTTAGGGGTCTCTGGAAAAACTGCACTCGTGAACATAACGGCGCGGTGCGGATTCGAATCCACGACCTTCTACTCACAAGGCAAAGAGCTTAACCACTCGGCGAAGAAGGAGAAGAAGATATAAAAGGATATGCCACGATTTTCATTGTTCATGTTTCAGAAAGAAATGGAATGAGAAAATGTAAAAGATTACTAATGACCAGAAGTAGAGAGACAGATATGACATAGTTAAATTGTTCATTGTATCTATGTATCCGTATTTCTCTCACTAATTTGCCTGGGCAAGTTTCTCTGTAAATCAGACATCACCAAGAACTGTATTAATCACTTTGAAATAACTGATCAGTTAGCTACGTGAAAGCGGACGGAAAGAGTGTGAAGAACCCGCGTGTTGTTATTAAATGTCGATTTCTTCCGGTATTGTCCAATCACACACAAAGCGGGGACACACCCAGACAGCGTCACATACGGTGGGCAAATGCTCCACCCTCTACCAATCCATCTTAACTGCGCCGACGCTGAGGCGCCAGTTTGACAAGCAAGCGGCACTGTCTCACAGCCCGTCCTTTAGCCTGTGGGCGAGGATTTGATCTCTACAGACTGGCGGTGATCCGAGAAGACGTCTCCCCGGAAATTTTGAGCATGTATCTCAAGTACTATATTGGACAAGAAAGCTGGGATTTACGGCGACTTATTCCATAAAGATTCCATATTAAGCAATGCTTTATTATCGTTCTAATCAACTTTTCAGTAAGGGTGGGGTTGGTGGGGAAAGGGGGGTAGATTTATCTGCATAAAAATTACAACAGGATATTAATTTCTCAAAAAGACGGATCTAACTGACGCATTTGTGCGTCGCAAGTTGTATAGTTTTAAAACGAATTTCATCTTCTTCTTCTTCAAACGCTCAATATTGACCACTTGTTAACTACTCTTTGTGATTTGTATGTGATTCTAGCCTAAGAGCGGTTGTACGTTGTGCCAGTTATTCGCCTACAAGTAGGCCAGCACTTTCGATTTACGACGATGCTTTCTATTTAATATGGTAGCTTCCCTAGGCCGTAACCTCAGTTGATTCTTACGACATGCATTGTAGGTCACGGTGTTACTATTCCCCTTTGCTCACCTTGCTAGACTCGGCAACACGCGGGCGTAAAACTAATTTACGAATATTCAATTCCAATGTTGCATCAATCCTTACATATGCCAGCGAGAGTTGGAAAACGATTGAAGATATAGAAAGCAAGTTGGATGCATTTGAAAATAAATGTCTGTGAAAAATAATGAACATAAAATAGGACGAATTCGCGAGAAGTGATGAAATCAGAGAAATTACTGGTAAACCACTAGTAACAACTGTTAAGAGTAAGAGAAGATGGAGAGATGTTGGACATACTCTGAGAAGAAACAATCAAAGAATATCAAAGCAGGTGGGAGACACAGATTTCAAGAAAGAAAGGGCGCCATAGGAAAACCCTGAAACTAACTTTACTGAGAGAGTCTAGAAATACCATGGAAGGCATTAAGCGAATAGTCCAAGACAGAGCGGTATGGATAAATTATTTGAAAGGCTTTATGTAGTATAAAACGAATCAAACATGATACTATGATATTGTATAACTCCAGATGTGGTACTTCATAATGGGAATTTTCTGTTAGTAAACTCTTAGTTACATAAGTCTGTATAAATGTGTGTGCGTCCTGTTGAAGAAGATGCGTGCACTTTGGCCGACATTCGGATGTGCATGTGCTACACGCCAAAGGGGCCAACGGGAAAGGTGGCATTTTGGAAGCAAATTAGTTCAGGTGGGTTTTTACGAACGGTAAAACAGACCTCACCGTACAGAAAGCAATGGCAAACTACTGAACGTATAAGTGGTGCCTAAAAAACGACGACTCGCTTACTGTGGTTACGTCCTGTAAAGGGCATACTACGATTTTAATTTCAGTCCTGTCATGTACCAGAGATTGGAACCCAGTTCAACTGAGTAACTGAGTAGCTTAACTGCATAAAAGAGCCGTTGTATTCATTGTTGCACATAGCATTATATCATGTAGAAAACTCGACAGTGATGTGTTTCCATGTATGACCTTCTAATATATGTACATATAATCTATTTGTTGACCTCTCCGTTTGCCACGCCCCTTTTGCTGATCTGTTAGACGGCTGTCTAGTATAAACTCGGCAGTCAGATTTACTTTGTGAATGTTGAATAGTAGAAACAGTGTTGGTCTAATTGAATAGTCATAATACTATGCCAAGTCTCAAGTCTCGATCTAGCTGTCCCAATTGTTATGGGCTGTCCAGCTGTGAGAAGACAGGCGTAATGGAAACACAATTATCAGTTCCGCGCTCTTGGAGACGCATTCGAGCGGCGACACACAGCCAAAATAGAGTGTCGATAGCTAAGACTGACACGAGTTTGTCGCCACCAGGTTTCGGTGTCTTCCCTGGCAGAGTCAATGTGCGTGAAGACCATAGCGAATTGGCCATTAACAATCCATTATTAAATTGTCTGAGGTATTCAACTGACAAAAATCAAGTCACCCCATTGAAACGACGTGGGAAGATTCCAGAAGTTCGGAGTCAACATGCGGTTAAACAGCGTACCGTAAAGTTATTTCATGTGGTCGATGCACGAAAAATCTACATTTCATATGGTCGTAATATTTGTTCACCGTAACAAGAAAACCGCATAACAGAAAACCACATATCAGAAAACCGCACACCAGAAACCGCACACCAGAAAACCACATATCAGAAAACCACATCAGATCAACCAGAAACCCATCAAAAAACAGAAAACCACATATCTGAAAACCACATATCAGAAAAAAATCTGAAAACTCAGAAAACCCATATCAGAAAATCAAATACAGAAAACCTACATATCAGAAAACCCATATCAGAAAACCCATATCAGAAAACCGCATATCAGAAAACCACATATCAGAAAACCGCATATCAGAAAACCGCATATCAGAAAACCGCATATCAGAAAACCACATATCAGAAAATCACATATCAGAAAACCATACAGAAAACCACATATCAGAAAATCACATATCAGAAAACCACATATCAGAAAACCACATATCAGAAAACCACATATCAGAAAATCGCAAACCAGAAAACCACATATCAGAAAATCCGAAACACACAGAAAATCGCAAAAGAAAACCATATCAGAAAATCGAAACCAGAAAACCACATATCAGAAAACCACATATCAGAAAACCACATATCAGAAAACCTCCCAAAAACATTCTTAATAATCCTCTGAATGTGAAATAGGGGGGGATGGGACGTGTTTCTATGGCTAGGTAGTCCCCTTGCGTTCTAAAGGTCGTGGAGTCGAATCCGGACCGGGGTCAAATGCGCATAGGGACAACGTCGCGCCAGGATTAGTGAGCTGGCACTAATCAAGATCCTACCCGACCTCCACGCGGTGACCCTGGTAACAGACAATGGTTCCTGTCTGGATAAGCGGGTAGGGATCGAGGGAGGGCTACTATGGTATAGGTAGTGTTGCAGTCATGTTGGATGAGATCCGCTCGCAATACAAGAAAGGTGACCGTTCCAGTGACTAGCCCTAGAAGGGTCGAGAATGCTCCTAAATCGGAGCGACCTCACCCAGTCAGCGCAAAGTAGCTAATGCTCTTTGACGTAGATCCAAGCCAAAATTTACGGCACTAAAAGATCATTAAAGAGTGTTTATCACACGATGCGTAAGGAACGACCTCACGAAATGCAGGAAATCCGAGAGAGAAGTCGCACTTCACTAATTAACTCTGGCCGTAAAAGTACCAATGGTACGAGGACTCGATGCATGAGTTACACGGACAACAGGTTTCCTGCAACGATCACACTTGGAGGATCTAAGCTTCAAGAACCTCTGAAGCCGGCGAGGCTGTCGGAATGGTTGAGGGCGCGTGATGTGTGTAATACTTCCGGTAAGTGGCTTTCCATTTCTGCGGAGAGGGACCGAGCCATATGGGTAAATCCCGGTGCAATGACGTCATCCCTTTGTCTCTAGACCATATATTCTCAAACTTTTTCGGCCCACCGCCCACTTTACACGACATAAACTTTGTAACGCCACCCCCTCCCCATTATAACAGTCAGCTCCCTCCCCCTTTCCCCTCCCCTCCCCATATATAAACATGCTTTTTTTTACTTACTTTGACATAGAACATTAATATATATTTCTGTAATACATGGTCAATTTTCAAATGATTATAAACATGAAATAGAAAATTGATGAAATAAATGGATCGTGTAAGATGGGAATAAGATAAATTAAAATGCTGAATTCAAATTTTTAATGATTATTCAATCGCAAAATCATGAGAAAAAAACTCCCTCCAAATGCTTCTGAACAAACTACCGCATCTTCCCCCCTCCCCTCTTCCCCCACCTCCCCCTTCCTGGAAGGCTTCAGCACCCACTGGTCACTCTTGTATGTAGATCCAGGCTAAAATACACCTTGTATATCTATGAGAAAGTGAAAGCACGAATAACAAATGGTTTACAAGAACAAATGGGACAAGATGTCACATGGTCAATAAAAAGTTGATGCTTGCTATATCGACTCACTAGACAAGAATAGGTCGTCGTCTTCCGGCTACGTACATAAAACAATAGGCTGAAGTACCGTCTGTTGAACAAGTACAAGATAGGATCTACTGACGTATACAAGTGTGACACCAGCAAGATCACCAACATGGTCAATAAAAAGCTGATGCCTGCTATCGACTCAGTAGAGAAGAACAAGTTGTCGTCTTACGGCTACGTACTGCCCACCATAGGCTGAAGTACCGTCTGTTGAACAAGTACAAGATAGGATCTACTGACGTATACAAGTGTGACACCAGCAAGATCACCAACATGGTCAATAAAAAGCTGATGCCTGCTATCGACTCAGTAGAGAAGAACAAGTTGTCTTACGGCTACGTACTGCCCCCATATGCTGAAGTACCGTCTGTTGAACAAGTACAAGATAGACCCTACCAACGAATACAATTTTGACACCAGCAAGATGGCAGAGACATACATCCTGCAAGTGTCCAAAATAAAATTAACAGAGGAAACACGCATGGTCAACGCTCATGTTAGTTCAAGTTATATGGATTTGTGATATATGACCATTACTTTCTCAATCACGAAAAAAAACATTTATTTAACCTCATCAAAAATTATATTACCTATCGCCATCAGAACACTCTTCATCTTCTGTCATCAGAACACTCTTCATCTTCTGTCATCAGAAAACTCTTCTCTTATCGCCACCAGAAAACTCTTCTCTTATCACCACCAGAAAACTCTTCTCTTATCACCACCAGAAAACTCTTCTCCTATCACCACCAGAAAACTCTTCTCTTATCACCACCAGAAAACTCTTCTCCTATCACCACCAGAAAACTCTTCTCTTATCACCACCAGAAAACTCTTCTCCTATCACCACCAGAAAACTCTTCTCCTATCGCCACCAGAAAACTCTTCTTTTATCGCCACCAGAAAACTCTTCTTTTATCGCCACCAGAAAACTCTTCTCCTATCGCCACCAGAAAACTCTTCTTTTATCGCCAACAGAAAACTCTTCTCCTATCGCCATCAGAACACTCTTCATCTTCTGTCATCAGAACACTCTTCATCTTCTGTCATCAGAACACTCTTCTCATATCGCCAACAGAAAACTCTTCTTCTATCGCCAACAGAAAACTCTTCTTCTATCGCCAACAGAAAACTCTTCTCATATCGCCACCAGAAAACTCTTCTCTTATCACCACCAGAAAACTCTTCTCCTATCACCACCAGAAAACTCTTCTCTTATCACCACCAGAAAACTCTTCTCCTATCACCACCAGAAAACTCTTCTCTTATCACCACCAGAAAACTCTTCTCCTATCACCACCAGAAAACTCTTCTCCTATCGCCACCAGAAAACTCTTCTTTTATCGCCACCAGAAAACTCTTCTTTTATCGCCACCAGAAAACTCTTCTCCTATCGCCACCAGAAAACTCTTCTTTTATCGCCAACAGAAAACTCTTCTCCTATCGCCATCAGAACACTCTTCATCTTCTGTCATCAGAACACTCTTCATCTTCTGTCATCAGAACACTCTTCTCATATCGCCAACAGAAAACTCTTCTGCTATCGCCAACAGAAAACTCTTCTTCTATCGCCAACAGAAAACTCTTCTCATATCGCCACCAGAAAACTCTTCTCATATCGCCACCAGAAAACTCTTCTCATATCGCCACCAGAAAACTCTTCTCATATCGCCAACAGAAAACTCTTCTCCTATCGCCACCAGAAAACTCTTCTCCTATCGCCACCAGAAAACTCTTCTCCTATCGCCACCAGAAAACTCTTCTCATATCGCCACCAGAAAACTCTTCTCATATCGCCAACAGAAAACTCTTCTCCTATCGCCACCAGAAAACTCTTCTTCTATCGCCAACAGAAAACTCTACACATACGGCCACCAGATAACTCTTCGCCTACCGCCACCAGATAACTCTTCGCACACCGCTATCAGAAAACTTGGCATACGACCACAAGTAAAAGACTCACAGAATACTCACTATTTGTTCCCCTTTCCTTTGATTATAATTGCTATCTCGGATAGCCAAGACCCTCAGCAAACCCGACAGCGAATTTCTCTTCTGTCTAGGCTGGGGGCCGTGACTTCGCCATTTTAATTTCCTGGAACAACATTATAGAACAAGCACACTTGACCCCTGAGACAAGAGTAATCAGACAGAGGCAATATTTGACCATCACCGTTTGTTTGTCTTCGTCGCGTGCCAGTTCGAAGGGTGAAACACAGAATCAACACTAGTAGTACATCCGAGACCACCAACGCCACATTAACATATAGTCGGCCATTGTAAGAAATATTCAATAACAGTTATACATACAGATAGATTATAATAATCAAAAGGGTCAAAATACGAAGAATTGACTTCAATGCACCGGGTTTTACCTCATAAACCCGGTCCCTCTCACAGAAGTGGCACGCTACCGCCGAGAGGATTGCACAAAGTACGAACTCGGTATTTTCATAAACAATCCTATGGGTCTCTGGGAAAAATGCACCTGCAACAAAACTGTGCGGTTCAAACCCACGATCTTCGGAGCGCATGGCAAAGGCTTAACCATTTAGACACAGAGAATTGTTAATATGTAAGTAAGTGAATAACCCTTTTTATTCCACGTGGTATTTTATTTTATATAACACGTAGCTGACGCACTACATTCCTATGTTTCTCTTCTCATGCTCCATATTCGATATGTGTATATGTTAAATGTATATAAGTTATAAATATATATTTGATTTTTATTGTTTCTCTTCTTTTTCCACTTCTAGTTTTTTTGCATTTATTTCGTTATCCGTTTTTAATCACATATTTTCATTTTAGGACAGTTGAGATGTCTCTGTCGTAGTTTATATGTAGTGTGCTGTGAAATTCGTCACTCCTGTTGTATACTTTGCTTGATAAAGGCCTTTTGGTGGAAACGTTGCTGTGTATTGTTATTGTTTTTGTATTTTATAAAACTACAGTACTTTGTTATTACATGTTTCGACATTGCTACAAATTATACTCACAAAATAGATGAGACTGAAGTAAAACTATTTGATGGGCAAAACACGTAATCACAAAGTACTGTAGTTTAACAAATTACAAAAACAATGACAAAATACAGCACGTTTCGACCAACAAGGCCTTTATCAAGCAAACAACAATAGAGTGACAATTAAAAAACCAATCACAATGTTTACAAATGATACTGTATGGTTAACAAGTGCTCGATATGAAATGTTCAAAGAAGAGGAATAATATTTTTTAAAACTTCACCCCAAAAAATGACTTCTGTTTATTTTCAGAAATGACATAAGATATGATCTAACGAAATTGAACATACGCCGCCAAGTATTTATGTTGTCTGTTGTACTCAGTGTTGTCAGCATTTTCCTTTTTTTTCTAGACAAGTTAAGATTGCAGCATCGATAAATTATCTTCTATAATAGCTTTTTTTTTTTTTTACCAAATCGGTAGTGTCATTTGTCATTATCTCATTGGAGTCTCTATGGCGTAGATGTTAGTTGCCCGTCTCTCGTGTGAAAGGTACCAGGTTCGCTCCCCCATGAAGACATCTGGATATTTTTCCAGAGATCCCTGATCTCAGTGTAGGTGAGATCGAGTTCCTAGTCCTATCGGAGACGGACGATAAATCTGAGGTCCTGTGTTCAAGTTGAGCATGTAAAAGAACCATTCACTTTTCAAAATCGAAAAGAGCAACCTGGAAAACCGATGCCGGGACAAAATTCAATAGAAAAATTAAATAAATAATAAAAGAACCCTTGACATTTCAAAATCCAAAAGAGCAGGCTGGAAAGCAGCTGTCCGGACAAAATTCACTAAAAATATTAAAAATAAAATTCCTACAAAAATATCTTCACCATCTTAATAATGATATTGGGGACCCTCGCTGGTGCTACGGAGCTTGTGCACTGCAGCTGAGATCTTCCTGTGTAAGAAAGAGGTCGGAGCACAAATGGTTACTCACCGAAGTGCAAGGATGATGGTCCTATCAATCAACTATGTTCGCATTATCTTATGATTGTGCTTCTTCAACCTCGGAAATTAGGAAAGGTTAAAGTTCTTCTTTTTCTTTGCGTTCATTCTTTACGACCAATTTTAATCACTCTTTGTGTTATGTTTGATCTTTGCCAAGAACATGTATACGTTGCACATTGGTTTGGTAGGCCCCTAAAAGCATAGACTTCTACACGTTTAGGACACGTGCATCCGATTTCCACCAAACTCTCCCTAGTCGCCTCTTACGACATGCGCGGCAGGTAACAGTGGTTCTATTCTTTACACCCCAATGTTGGGCCCCGATAACCACTGTGGCGGGTTAAAGTTCAAGGTGACGCAGCACGTTAGTCATAAATGGTAGTGTACTAAATAATTGTGCAAAGAAAAAAATGAATTATTATTCAGGGTTTTCTGCTCAGACAAGAAAAAGGAAGGTGATGTTGCTGAACAAATTGATTGATTGATTGATTGATAGAATCATCATCCCTACACTTTGGTAAGTAGCCATGTGTGCATCGGTCTATTTCTTACACATAAAGATTTCAGTTCAAGTGCACGAACTCCATAGCGCCACGATGGAATAGGATCCACGACGTAGTTTTAAAGATATTGAAAATATTATGTAGAAATTGTATTTTAAATATTTCAATAAATTTTGCCCCAGGTAGCGGCTTTCCAACATGAACAAATCGTAGTATATCCTTCACAGGATGTAGCCATCAACCACAGTAAAAGAGTCATTGATTTTCTATGCACCGCTTATACGTTCAGTAGTTTGTAATTGCTTTCTGAACGGTGAGGTCTATTTTACCTTTTGTAAAAATCCCACGGAAACGAATTTGCTTCCAAACTTGCCCACCGTGGGGTTTGAACCAGGTACGCTTGGGTTTGTGATCCATGCCATAAAGCCAGTTCAACGAAGATATGTTATGTAGCTTTGCTTCTAGATATCTTGGTCATACGGCGACTATACTTTGACTAAGATATGCTAGCAACAGAAGCAGAATAGTCATAACTAATATGAATGTCACGCCCCAGTGGTTACCGGGGCCCAAATTTGGGATGTAAAGAATAGAACCACTGTTACCTGCCACGCATGTCATAAGAGGCGTCTAAGGAGGTTTGGCTGAAATCGGATGCATGTGTCCGCTAGGAATGCTAACCCGAAACAAATGCTTACAGAAAACGGATGCACCAGGCCGTAAGGCGCATAACATGGTTCAACGACCCTTCACAATGAGGAATGGGATAACGATTCTACGGTCGCCAATCTGCCTCGGAGATTTAGCCATGCAGTAAGAATGTCAGACCTACCATTACGAGGGTGGCCTAAACTTACTGCGGGAAGAGGTTGGCACAAACGGAGAAGCAGAAATCATAGGAATTATATCCTACAGAACTGCCCCAGTATGCAGACTTGAGAAAAAAGAGGTGGCCCACTCACACTAGCGTCCAAGACAAACTGTATGGCGTGGCTGATAATCTGAGGCAGACTGACTGCCTTTATTAGAGAATCCGAAATCCCAATCTAGTGAGAACGCAGAAGAAGAAGAATATGAATGTCAACCTTAGGAGAAAAGATGTATTTTTCTAAAGTTTGGGAAACCGTAGCAGCAGTGAATAGTGTATGTCTATTTAGCTATGTCTATTGTTGACTCCTGTTGAGCCTTTCAGCGTTCAGGGCATCTTTAAAGTAAATTTCGCTCAACAAACCATTGCTATATTCTCAAAGATCGGAATCATGTGACACTGCCATGTGACACTGTCATGTGAACAAATGTAAAGTTTCCCCGTCAGTTTTAATAAAACGTATCTGCATATACGTCCATTCATCTTAACAAAGCCACGAGAGCAAGAACTGTCGCGCCGTACCCACAGAGTGGGACGGAGTACCGACAGCGAGACTATCGCAGGCGTCACTGTGGTTTAGATACCCAACCACCAGCACAACTTGAAGTGCTTGAATTAGGCACTTAAAAACCCACAAAATACATTAACAGGCTATTTTGTTGACTTTCCCCATAACTAGCGTACCAGTGCTGTCTACAGACCATTTAGTATTATTACGTCTGTCGCTCTGCATGGAAAACTCTATGCTTTGTTATGTTTGCTAAATTCACATTTACAACTTCAACTTGTTAATTGAGGGTAACTTGTCACCTTTTGAATATACAATTAGCATCCCTGCCTAGAGTATGTCGGTATTTAATTCGTTCAGAAATCTGTCTCATTGTCAGGATTTAAAGATCCGTCTGCTTGTCGTTCTCCCGCCATGAAAATTGTTGAGGTTAGACTTTTGGCTGGCAGTGGCCGATACCCCGGGAAAAGACGGGAGCCCTGACTAGGCTAATTAGTTGTCTGCTTGTCGGAAAGGGGGACATACCAAATATTAAACAAAAATAAGAGATATCACAAAATGGGTGTAAATACCACAGCCACATTTTTGCGGTGTTGGATGATATCAAATTATGACTGTGGTAAAGTGGAATACTTTAGGTCAGAGCGATCTCCTTTCATGCTTGAGTATTTCAATAAATAGACACAGCTGACTGATATTTGTCTTTGTCGTAAAGCCTTTGCCTTGTGTTCTGAAGGTTGTATGTTCCAATCCGGACCTGTTCAATCGTGCATTTGTTTCCAGAGACCCCTATAATTGCTGCCAGATATACAGAGTTCGTGCTTTGTACAATAATCTCGGCAGGTGGCGCGTCGCTTCTGTGGAAAGGGACCGAGCTATATGGGGTAAAACCCGGTGCAATGAAGTTAGCATCTGCAGCTTAAGGGATAGGGAGCTCGATCACAACATAAGCATACCTGGTTCAAACTCCGAGGTGGGCAAGTTTGAAAGCAAATTAGTTCCCTTGGATTTTTACGAACGATAAAAATAGATCTCACCGTTCAGAAAGCACTGACAAACTACTGAACGTATAAATCGTGCCTAGAAAAATCAACGACTCGTTTACTACAGTTGATGGCTACGTCCTGTAAAGGATATGCCACGATTTTCATTTTCAATGAAGTCAATCCGACTATAAACCCTTTTGGGGAGGGCGTAGAGGGGGCGTATCTCTGGGACGAAGAGGGTATGTGCTTGCCTTTCGTTTCAAAGGTACTCGGTTCGCTACCTTGTGGAGCCAGCTGGATATTTTTTAAGAGATCCCTTAACTCAGTGTAGGTGAGATCACGTTCCTAGTCCTATCAGAGACAGATGATAATACGTAGGTCCCATGTTCAAGTTCATGTACATCAGGGACACTCGCCTGTGCTACGGAGTACGTGCACTGCAGCTAAGATCTTCCTTCGTAAGAAAGAGATCGGAGCACACATGGCTACTCATCGAAGTGCAATGACGATGGTCCTAATAATCAATTATTTATGTCAAGCCACAGCCAACTCTAACTAGGCCTGATAACTAACGGAAAACTCTGACCTAGTTTCAGTTGCTAGCTGGAATATATATATTATATATTTGATAGAACACTACAAGCTTTTTGCAATTTTACTCAATTCTGTGAGTCTATGGTTGCAATTTTACTCAATTCTGTGAGTCTATGGTTGCAATTTTACTCAATTCTGTGAGTCTATGGTTGCAATTTTACTCAATTCTGTGAGTCTATGGTTGCAATTTTACTCAATTCTGTGAGTCTATGGTTGCAATTTTACTCAATTCTGTGAGTCTATGGTTGCAATTTTACTCAATTCTGTGAGTCTATGGTTGCAATTTTACTCAATTCTGTGAGTCTATGGTTGCAATTTTACTCAATTCTGTGAGTCTATGGTTGCAATTTTACTCAATTCTGTGAGTCTATGGTTGCAATTTTACTCAATTCTGTGAGTCTATGATTATTTATTGGTGAAAATATTCATTATATTCTTCTTCTTCTTCGAGCGCTCCATATCGACCACTTGTTAACTACTCCGTGTGATTTGTATGTGATCTGAGCCTAAGAGCGATTGTACGTTGTGTCAGTTATGCGCCTACAAGTAGGCCAGCACATCCGATTTCTGCGATGCTTTTTATTTACTAAGGTAGCTTCCCTAGGTCCTCATCGATCTAGATCCTTACGACATGCCTTGTAGGTCGCAGTGGTATTATTCTTCCCTTGCGGGCCCCGGTACCACACAGGCGGAATACCATATAAAACAAACAAGCAAACAAGCAAAAACTAAACAAGGAATGTACAAATGAATTTGATAGCACCAACAATAAGGGCGGTGTTGTAATATCAAGTGCTAGGTTTGTGGAGATAGTTTCCAGGTATTTTTCTCAGTTATTTACTCTACTTTTATTCTGAAATCTACACATACCAATCTAGTACTGGGTTAGCTTGCAAATAATTATTCTCAATATAGCTACAGCTTGCATAAAATTCCTTTAACTCACAGTCCCATTTATTTGTATGTCTGTATTTTTTGTTTTGGAAATGGGTTTTTAAAGCCTCTGTAAGCCCATGCACGCCATTTCTACATAAGAGATTCGTCATGGCTTATTAACCAACAAAAATAAAATAAAATAATGAACTTCTTGCTGATAATACAAAGTAATAAGAGTCATATATTATTGCTAAATGCATAGAAATAGTGGCTAGACCAACTCTCTCTCTCTCTCTCTCGATCGTTATTACTTCGGCCATTTTTATCATTCTAATTGTGATATATAAACAGTCTTTGCCAAGAACGTTTATTTTATGTCACATCTTCAGTACCATTTGAAGCTCTAGTGCTTGTCCTTCGGCGACGTGTCCGATTTCAATCAGCGTTTACTGGGTTCGCTCTCCGTCAGCCTTTGACTATCTCCTGCGAACCTACAAGGCAGCAGGTTGCTATTTTCTTTTAGGTTATCGACCCTTAGACGACCTACCCTCCCGAGCTGTTGATCGTCATCTACTCAGGTTACGGTCTTTTTGGGGAACTACTTGGTTTTCCTTCCTCCAGTTTTGTGTACGGTTTGTCCTAGACTTTGATTGTCCCAATCTAACTACAATGCAGTAGTAGGTAGACAAACTGACAAAGGAAGTGGGGCATTACTTAAAATGCGAATAAGTTACAAGAACAGTCAAGAGAAGATATAAGATTTAGTTAATAATAATAATAATAATAGCCGTCCATCGCAAATGATGCTGATACAGTCTCAGACTGTTGCCGATCTCGAGTTGCGAGGTGAATGTAGAGTCAATCGTGAAACCAACCTACAGTGGGGCATTCTGATCGTTAGACAGTGCTTGTGTGGTTCTATCCTTCACAGCCGTTTTCTCTGTGCCTCAACGGTACATGAGAGCTCAAGTCACACAGTGCGAGATTTGATTTGTCCCAATCTAATGCTACAATGCAGTAGTAGGTAGACAAACTGACAAGGAGTGGGGCATTACTTAAATGCGAATAAGTTACAAGAACAGTCAAGAGAAGAATAAGATTTAGTTAACATATAATAATAATAGCCGTCCATCGCAAATGATGCTGATAACAGTCTCAGACGTGTGTTGCTGCACCTCTCTGTGTGCGAAGGTGAATGTAGAGTCCAATCATGGAAAACACAATCCCCTACCACAGGTGGAGCATTCATGATCAAGGTTAGACATGTGCTTGTTGTGTGTTCTATCCTTTTACACAGCTCGTTTTCTCTGTGCCTCAACGGCACGATAGAGAGCATCAAGGTCACACAGTGCGACGCATTGACCACTACACGCAGCCCCCATTAACAGAGAATATTACCGGGGGTCACGCACTACATCAGAGAATAACAAAGGATGAACTATATAAGAAAATAACAGAGCGAAGGGATGAAATGGGATGAATCATAAGAGTATAACAACGGAAGTGATAATCTCCATAAGAGTATAGCAACAGAAGTGATAATCTCCATAAGAGTATAGCAACGGAAGTGATGATCTCCATAAGAGTATAACAACAGAAGTAATAATCTCCATAAGAGTATAACAACAGAAGTGATAATCTCCATAAGAGTATAACAATGGAAGTGATAATCTCCATAAGAGTATAACAACAGAAGTGATAATCTCCATAAGAGTTTAACAACAGAAGTAATAATCTCCATAAGAGTATAACAACAGAAGTGATAATCTCCATAAATGAGTAACTGAGCGTAGAGATGATGCAGTAGTCCAATATGAACAATCTATCTCCAGGTACATCTGTCTTTAATGACCGTTTCCTGCCCGCGTGCCCAGTGTGTTCGTAGCGCGTTGGACTGCGAGTGACAAGCCCTCTGGGTTCAATTCCGCGGGCTGGCAGAAAAAGCCACAGGTTCTCCAGATTTACGGTATTCGTGGCACCGAACCGAAGGGTTACGATGTCCATGGCACAGAGCCGAAGAGCTAAAAGTTCAAATGCTTCAGGATCAGTAAAAAAAAAAAAAAGAAATAAAAAGACCCTATCTCATGTGCATGAATTTACTTCAAGAGCATTCAAATCTTGCAAATAGACATCCTTGTATCGCATTTGGGGTCTTCCAATCGGTCTCTTATCAAAGAACAGTTGTCCATAAAAGAGATTCTTTGTAATTCGAACATCTTCCTTGTGCTAGATGTGGCACAGCAACCGTAAACGTCTCTGCTTGAGAGAAGTGTACACTGTGTGAATTCTTTCCATTATCAAGCAATACTTTGTTGATTATATTGTAATTCTGGGACACGCTAAGCATAACGTCCGAGGCAGTGCCGGATTAGGCTAGCGCGGGGCCCGTAGCAAATTTTAGCGCGGGGCCCTAGGTTTTGTATGATAATAAAATAAAACACAACTTTTACAAACAAACTTGTCTCGATTTAATGTGAGCAAATTTAGAGATAGCACTTGCCCGAGTGGTTGCCGGGGCCCAAATTTGGGTTGTAAAGAATAGAACCACTGTTACCTGCCACGCATGTCGTAAGAGGCGACTTAGGAGGTTTGGCTGAAATCGGATGCACGTGTCCTAAATGCATCGAAGTCTATGCGTTTAGGGGCCTACCAAACCAATGTGCAACGTATACACGTTCTTGGCAAAGATCAAACATATCACAAAGAGTGATTAAAATTGGTCCTAAAGAACGAACGCAAAGAAGAAGAAGAAGAGATAGCACTAGACAAATCAATTTCTCTAAGTAAATTACATTCAATGTTCATTAAGGTGAGGTTATTTAGACGATCTTGTCCCATCGTGTTTCTTAACTCACTTTTATACGCTTTAATGTTGAAAAAGAACGTTCTTCGCTGCAGTTAGTAATCATTAAAGACAAGTAAATTCGTAAGACTATTTCTACATTTGGGAAACACGACTCTAATGAATTTTCCTTTACAAGTTTATTAAATTGCAGTTCAAGAGCCTCATGCTTTTCGTTGCTAATAGCAGCAGCTATATTAGTTTTACAGCAGTAGACGACTAAGATGGTTGGGACATGTGAGAAGAATGGAAACTTGCCGCATACCAAAACAAATGTTGTTCTGTGAACTTTCGGAGGAAGAGGCACCAGGGCAGACCACTGCTCAGATATAAAGATGTCTGCAAAGCCTCAATGAAAAATTTTTCTATAGATCCCAGCACATGGGAGGGACTAGATGATGACAGAGTTGTGTGGAAAGCCAAATTACGAAAGGGCGCAAAGTCTTTTGAGAATAGACTTATATACGAGCTGAACGACAAGAGAGAAAGCGAAAACTCAGAAGTTGTCACAGTAAAACACTTGCCAATTGACCGTTTGTAAAGATGAAAAAGGCCATATACATTAGTATTAAGAAGTTCAATGAACTGCATAAGTTAGTCGCCTAGGCTTTCTTCCAAATCCTCTTGGTAAGAGCTGACAATATTTGGAGTTCTTTTCAAGATCTCTTCCTCTGTAATAGATTTTAACTGCCGGAGTATTCCAAATACACCAGTCACTCTGTGGTACAGCCTAAATCAATAACTTTGCAAACAAAACAGAACAGTTGTCCTTTAGTTTCTGTATAACACAACCAATCTTTCACGTGAGTTTTGTTTGTTGGTGTATGTGTGTATGTTAAAAACGACTTTCGACAAAATCGTGGATTGTTTGAAGTTGTTTGGCCATTCACCAATATCGTTGGAGTACATTTTACTTTCGTTGTGTTTTTGGCTTGTAGATGATGTTGCTACATTAGAAGCATGTGCTGTGCTTTCTGCCTCTCTTTGGCTTGAAGATGATATGGCTAAATTGGAAGGACTTGCTGTACATTCGATTTCAGTTTGTCTTGTGAAAAATGTGGCTAAATCGTGAAGAGTTGCTGATCTTAATGGTAGTATTGGTAATGATGATTCTTCTATAGCACTGCTTTCATCTACTACTACACAGTGGGACACGTCTTCTGTATTTTCTGCTTCGATTTCGTTGGATTCAGCACCATCACAAACAACATCTAAAAATTCAGACAGCTTGCCTGTTTTAATATAACATCTGGTTATTTTTCCATTTTCATCTGTCACATAGGCGCGGGGCCCCCAGAAGCGCGGGCCCGTAGCATTTGCTACTTCTGCTACTAGGCTAATCCGGCGCTGGTCCGAGGCATCTCATGTGGAAGAGTTAAACTTTCTTGCTGAAAGTGAAAAGGTAAGGATTCAAACCCATAGAATAGTATCGCCTGAGTGGTTACCAGGGCCCAAATTGGAGAATAGTATCGCCTGAGTGGTTACCAGGGCCCAAATTGGAGAATAGTATCGCCTGAGTGGTTACCAGGGCCCAAATTGGAGAATAGTATCGCCTGAGTGGTTACCAGGGCCCAAATTGGAGAATAGTATCGCCTGAGTGGTTACCAGGGCCCAAATTGGAGAATAGTATCGCCTGAGTGGTTACCAGGGCCCAAATTGGAGAATAGTATCGCCTGAGTGGTTACCAGGGCCCAAATTGGAGAATAGTATCGCCTGAGTGGTTACCAGGGCCCAAATTGGAGAATAGTATCGCCTGAGTGGTTACCAGGGCCCAAATTGGAGAATAGTATCGCCTGAGTGGTTACCAGGGCCCAAATTGGAGAATAGTATCGCCTGAGTGGTTACCAGGGCCCAAATTGGAGAATAGTATCGCCTGAGTGGTTACCAGGGCCCAAATTGGAGAATAGTATCGCCTGAGTGGTTACCAGGGCCCAAATTGGAGAATAGTATCGCCTGAGTGGTTACCAGGGCCCAAATTGGAGAATAGTATCGCCTGAGTGGTTACCAGGGCCCAAATTGGAGAATAGTATCGCCTGAGTGGTTACCAGGGCCCAAATTGGAGAATAGTATCGCCTGAGTGGTTACCAGGGCCCAAATTGGAGAATAGTATCGCCTGAGTGGTTACCAGGGCCCAAATTGGAGAATAGTATCGCCTGAGTGGTTACCAGGGCCCAAATTGGAGAATAGTATCGCCTGAGTGGTTACCAGGGCCCAAATTGGAGAATAGTATCGCCTGAGTGGTTACCAGGGCCCAAATTGGAGAATAGTATCGCCTGAGTGGTTACCAGGGCCCAAATTGGAGAATAGTATCGCCTGAGTGGTTACCAGGGCCCAAATTGGAGAATAGTATCGCCTGAGTGGTTACCAGGGCCCAAATTGGAGAATAGTATCGCCTGAGTGGTTACCAGGGCCCAAATTGGAGAATAGTATCGCCTGAGTGGTTACCAGGGCCCAAATTGGAGAATAGTATCGCCTGAGTGGTTACCAGGGCCCAAATTGGAGAATAGTATCGCCTGAGTGGTTACCAGGGCCCAAATTGGAGTGTAAAGAATAGAGCCACTGTTATCTGCCACGCATGTCGTAAGAGGCGACTAAGGAGGTTGGGAGTGGGGATAGCTACCCCACACCGTAAAAACACTAGATGGCTACAGAACGGAGATTCGAGAGCGAACCGAGTAAATGCTGGCTGAAATCGGCCACATCGCCGAAGGATAAGCACCACAGCTCCAAATGGTGCTGAAGATGTGAAGTACACACCAATGCTAAGGCTGCATGAATCAGATTTTCACATGAATTGAATTTATGGGGAGGTCTGATACATCGGTCTGGGCGGTGATCGCGAGAGAAAGAAAAATATGTTTACCTCACAAACACTACAGACCTGCGCTTTTGTACGCTCAGTTATTTTCTTATTTTCTCAGGATTGAAAACGTAGTAGCGTTTTTTTCCTCGCTCGCCCGCAATGAATTCATGCGTATTCGTGGCGTATCTCTGATTCAAGGCTTGCCTTTCATTATCATCAGCGCCCCTGGCCATTCAGGCGAGACTTACTTCCATTTCAACAGTACCTGTAATTTAGATCTCTTATTTTTTTCCGAACCAGAAGCACTTGAGCTTTCAGCCCTTCGGCTCGGTGCCATGGACATCGTAAACCTGGATAACCTGTGACTTTTCTGCCAGCCCGCGGAATTGAACCATACTCACAGGGGCTTAGATCTTTAATTAAAGAACCAGGATTTCCTGCAATCAGACCGAGTACCCTGTGTGCACATAATTATTGGCCAAGCTGGTCTCAAACCCAGGCATTTCAGGCAGTCACTAGCGTAGTGTGTTACCAACTTCTCTATCTGCGACCCCTAGAACGGTCTTGTTAATTCTCCTGTTTATCTCAGTCTCCAGTGAGCGGATAACTAAACCTAGATACACAAGCTGATGGTTAAACCAGAGGCAACTATAAACTACTGGGCCTTCGGGCTCAGGTAAGAATTGTGGGAAATTAGACCCCAACTACACCACGTGACCTCGCATTCCAGTATTGGTGTATATAGACGAATTCATTTTAAAATCAACACAAAATGCTAACTCGAAGTCATATTATGCAACAAGTTAAGTTTAACAATAGGAATATCAATATTATAAATATTTTTCACCAATGAATAACCATAGACTCACAGAAATTGCAAAAAAAGCGTGCAGTGTTCTATCAAACATCTGTAATTTCCAGATTCCTTTTCTTATCTAGGTTAGGGAATACCCGGCCATTTGTCTGGCCTGTGCTGGAGCTTGGCTGTTGTTTAACAGACACTAGAGAGAGAGAGAGAGAGAGAGAGAGAGAGAGAGAGAGAGAAAGAAGGACAGAGACAGATGACATTTTTCCAGAGATCCCTGAC
This sequence comes from Arion vulgaris, assembly GCA_020796225.1. Taxonomy (NCBI): domain Eukaryota; kingdom Metazoa; phylum Mollusca; class Gastropoda; order Stylommatophora; family Arionidae; genus Arion; species Arion vulgaris. The sequence goes on from CM036757.1 coordinate 67,935,231, forward strand.
TATGCGCATACAAGTAGGACAGCACATCCGATTTCTGTGACGCTTTTTATTTACTAGGCTAGCTTCCCTGAGAAGCAACATATGGCCACACCCAGTCGACCTGAAAACTAAGCTTTGGGGAAACCTGACAGACCTGAAGATGACTGCCCAGTTTGTGGTCCACAGTAAGTTAAACGCATGACCAGAGATCGCTGAAGAAGAAGAAGATCGTAGTGTTACTATTCTTTGCTCCCCTGAGAGACCCGACAAGACGCGGGGACGACCTAATGAGACCCTGAAACGAACTTTGCTGAGAGAGGTAAAAAATATCGGTCTCAGTTTCATGGAGGAGATTGAACGAGTTGCCCAGGATAGGGCAGTATGGAGAAATTGCTTGCAGGCCTTATGTAACGTATAACGGTGCGAGAAGACATGTCTCTTATGTGTCAACAAAATTATATGTTTGATTTGTATTTCATGCAATAATTTTTTCTTCATTACTTGGTTGTCTAGAATATCTTGATTTGTTTGTTTTTCTATCCATGAAATACGATCTATTCTTCTGTAAATCCACATCTCAAAGTTATCAATTATGTCTTCCATATTATTGTTCATTGTCCACATTAAAAGGGTTTTAAGCCGAAGGATTGACTTCATGGATTGGTCCCTCTCTGCAGACATGACACGCCACCCGCCGAGAGTATTGCATGAAGCACGAACTCTATAGCTTCTGCAATAGTCCTATGTGTCTCTAGGAAAATGTACTCCTGAACAGAACGGTGTAGTCCTCTGTATTGTCCATTGTATGTAATACTAACGGCGGACAAAGCGGCGGAGAAGATCATTAATGCTTTTGTTTGCAAATTCTACAGAAGAGTACTTAAAATATCATGGACAGAGAAAAGAAAAGAACAAATGCTTCTGTTCTGCAACAGCTTGATATTTGTTCAAGCTGTTTGTATGAAGCTGTTCTGCAACAGCTTGATATTTGTTCAAGCTGTTTGTATGAAGCTGTTCTGCAACAGCTTGATATTTGTTCAAGCTGTTTGTATGAAGCTGTTCTGCAACAGCTTGATATTTGTTCAAGCTGTTTGTATGAAGCTGTTCTGCAACAGCTTGATATTAAAGAGAGTTGGTTATTGAAGAACACAGCATCATAGAACATTAAATATATCGGACACATCAAACGACACGAGTGCCTTGAGAAGATAATTTTGGAGGGGATGGTGTCTGGAAGATGAATGAGAGGAAGACTTAGAAGACGATGGATGCAGGATATTATTGATGATCTGAGAATGACTGCTACTGACGCCGGTCAACTTGCACCGAACGGAGTTTTTCATGATTGCTGTTATGTGAACCAAGTTACGGAATGTCTACGCTACTAGATGATGATGATAATGTAATACTAATATATATTTCAAGCATTCACTTACTTCCGAGTGTATATTATAAAAGTTACTGTAAAAGAAAAAGGAAAGTTTTGACTGGTTCCCCGCTTCGTCCTTGTTTTTGTTTTGTTTTGTTGTCTTTCCCTTAGTCACATATGTCCGCATAACTGGAAGATATGTAAATATAAAGAAGTTTACATTGTAGGAAGGTGTAAAAACCACCGACAGGGTTCAGCTACTGAAGTTTAACGTCATAATAGTTTGTATACGGCGTCAGACGGCCGACTACCTGCCCGCCTTATTTCAACATGAATGCGCCAGGTTTGATTGCTGGTGAAGTGGGGTGCGCTGTGGAGGGTGGGGTGACAAGCGACCAAAGACCTGCCTGTCAGACAGCCTTCTTTGAACTAACCCGAGGCTCTCACTTTCCTATCCCAGACGTAGCTTAATATGTTTCCATCCACTCACCTGGCCGACTGTTCGACGCGTGCCGGTAAAAGTTGGGCACCGCATTCATTCATGTCCCCAAGCAGTGCATGGCGCTAGTCCTTCTTTACCCAGAAATAATTTTACTTGCCGATTACCATGTAATCTAGGTCTAGACGTTCATTGCCAGTTTTATGTTTCATTCTGTTTTACAAAGAAATATTACCCTCTTTACGAATATACGCAGCAGTAGCATACACACGCAGAAACTCCAGTAGTTTAAGCCAGAAAGAAGGAAGTATTTAGCAGTACAGGTACATCAAGTTTCACTGCTCCACAGTCGCAACCTAAAAATCACAACTACTTATCCACGAGATTTCTTCACGACGCCACGGCGAGCCGACTCGCTCATCAATTGAAATAACAATCAAGGAAACAATACCGATACGGGTGATGATTTCGGACCGATCGAATCGACTGCAAATAGTTCTTTATCCAGTGGTAATAGGAACTAATCATTTTGATGTTATTAATTAATCTAAGAAATTGTATATAATAACAGAAGCTTTAATCTATGTTGTTTTTATTATCAAATGTGAGGTAACAAGTTCCGTGATTTGAACAGTAGACATTTGAACATAAGAAGGCGATATTGACGAAACAACATTTACAAGTCTGAAGCTGGTTAGACTAGAGGGATAGATACTCCCAGATTCATGTGACGTTCTGATATCTTCTCCGTGTCATGTGATACAGGTTTTTGGATCGGTAAATCAAGCGGCGGATCAGCAGAACAGAGGACCGGCAGTGGATGACTGGACGCGCACAGAGTGAGCGCTATATTAGACAAACTTATTGGATGAACTCGTCTGTTCAAACACACATTTCTCTAGGCTATATAAGTCTCATATGATCTACTCGTCTAAGAAGTACTTGACTAACGTTTAACGGGTACTTGTGCATTTTACAGTACTGAACTGTTGTAAGACAAATCTATTCGAAAGAAAGTGTCTAGAAAAAAAAACTTTGATCGTTCAACCTGTATTTTGTAAACAAGATGTCTTCATACTGTATCGGCCCAGGTTAATTATTTCACATTTAATACACAATATTTGTGATCACGCAATGGATTTCAAACTGGCTTGACAGGTAAGTTTCAACTTATTCAGTTTCAGGTTAATAATTATATTTATTCAGTTCATTTTATTAAATGTCTACTTAGTCTGCTTATTCAGTTCATGTTTTTATTAACTGTCTGCTTATTCATATCATGTTTTATTAACTGTCTGCTTATTCAGTTCATGTTTTTATCAACTGTCTGCTTATTCAGATCATGTTTTGATTAAATGTTGTCTGCTTATTCAGATCATGTTTTTATTAACTGTCTGCTTATTCAGTTCACGTTTTTATTAACTGTCTACTTATTCAGTTCATGCTTTTATTAACTGTCTACTTAGTATGCTTATTCAGTTCACGTTTTTATTAACTGTCTACTTATTCAGTTCATGTTTGTATTAACTGTCTACTTATTCAGTTCATGTTTTTATTAACTGTCTACTTATTCAGTTCATGTTTTTATTAACTGTCGACGTATTAAGTAAGACGTTAATTAACAATGCATATCGCTTTAATAACTAATTTATTTAACTTGTTTACACAACCTGCGGAAATATGCAGTAAAGATCATATTTTACCTGTCACGTAATTATCTATCCCTGGTTGTTTTTTTCCGATCCAGAAGCACTTGAGCTTTCAGCTCTTCGGCTCGGTGCCATGAACATCGTAACCCTTCGATTCGGTGCCACGAACACCGTGAATCTGGTTCTATCCCTGTTAAAGATATGTTTATCGTCAACAACTAAAACTGTGTGTACTCATCTTGTAAGTCTTACTTTGTAACTCTTTCTTCTGAAAACATACATGCTCGCAGATATGTGTACATTCTCTGAGATAGATGTAAGATTTGATAAATGTTATCATAACTTCGTTATCTTTAATCTTGATTCATTAATTAAATCGAAATCTCAAACACGGAAACATTTTCTCTCTCTCTCCCCATTCACAATTCCATCAAGGTAGATCTTTTACATCTAGCAATCAAATTCTACACGACCAAGACAATGCCAACTCTTCTCTGCCTGTCTGTCTCTCTATCTCACCCGTCTATCTCTACAAAATAAAATTCATCACCGTTTTGACTGGTATAAAAAAAAAACTCACAATAGAAAGTTCACAAACGAAAGTTCACAAACGAAAGAAGGTATTGATGTCAATGACATCAACACTAATTTAGCAAGTGTCTATCATCCCAGGTCTGCATGAATTAAGACATGATTTAGTAGTCTTCTACTTCCAACTGCGTTAAACCACTTTAAACATTGGCGCCAGTGAAGAACCTCCGGGATTATTTTTCTCTTGGTAATAACCGTACGTTTTTTTAATGATAAACGTGTGTAGTTTCGCTTGCCAGTAGCGATATATGCCAAAATATATCAACACTGTTTTATGGGATCTACTATATCTTTAGTGAGGTTACTACAAATCAAGTTGACAGGATGTTATTCTGTTTCCTAAATGTCTGATATCGAAGTACCCTTGTGAACTACAGAAACGGATTGGTATAAGTAGCAAGATCATAAAAACATTCGTCTAATGTTGATATGAAATGTGAGAAATCAAAGCCGACAAAATGTAAACACAGCGCCGTCTATCGCTTCACCCAACAAAACTTCTGATCCGGACACGTTTATTTATGATCTACCTGTACATTTCATTTACAGCCTAACGACAGACTTTGTTTATCTGAACAAATCTATCCCTTTGATTTACAAGAGAAGTGTTTGAATATCAAGTTGAAGAAAAATATGTAGAAATGTTATATGTGGAAATCTTAACGTTTAGTACAACAACCATTGGGTATTATTCTGGAATCTTCACATTCATAGAACTTCATAGAATGATACTAGTAACGACTGTGCCCCCGCTTTCTTCCTTCCGTTCTCTTGAAATATTGTTTATACCAGTGGCGGCTCGTCATTAAGGGCCACTGGGGCCGGGCCCACCAAAAGAATGTATAAAGTGTATTTATTATTTTATAAATTAAAACATAATAACTCAAAACCATGATTTTTTCGAAAGTTTTTGTCTGGCCCCACCAGCAAAAATGATCACGAGCCGCCACTGGTTTATACAGTACAATCAAAGTTGCTGGGAGTATCAAAAAGGGAACGGTTTAGAAATGAAGACATCATGACAAAATATTGCTACAACATTAGTACTGAGCTTCATCAAGAAACAAACTAAATGGTTCGGTCATATAAGCAGATTACCAAGAGATTACTCAAAGAGCAGTGCTACTCCGATGCAGTGGATACGAAGCAAATGAAGTCTACACAAAAGGTGAACCTTAGAAATAACAGAAGCAGTGAAAAGTACTATTTATAAAGTGCACACAAAAACCCGTTCTAGAAACCTCTTCTTTACCTGGGGCTGTGAGGCAAATCAGGATTAGTAATAAGAAATAAAGATTCAAAGTTGTCTCTTGTATAAACTTCCCTGTCTTTTGTAACTGACACAAATGTCCGTGTAGTTCTCTTTACAATCTTGTTTTGTAACTGACACAGATGTCCGTGTAGTTTTCTTTACAATCTTGTTTTGTAACTGACACAGATGTCCGTGTAGTTTTCTTTACAATCTTGTTTTGTAACTGACACAAATGTCCGTGTAGTTCTCTTTACAATCTTGTTTTGTAACTGACACAGATGTCCGTGTAGTTTTCTTTAAATTCTTGTTTTGTAACTGACACAGATATCAGTGTAGTTTTCTTTAAATTCTTGTTTTGCTGTGTTAATGAATGAATCAACCTCGGTGTGCAGTCTATGCGTGTCCGTACACGTGAGTCAATCGCCGATCTAGAATTTTGTATATATATAAATCTGATTGCGGAGTTTAATGTGTCATGTTCTGGTGGGTATAACTTGTTCTAATTGGCTAATTTCTTCTTCTTCTTTGCGTTCGTTCTTTACGATCAATTTTAATCACTCTTTGTATATGTTTGATCTTTGCCAAGAACGTGTATACGTTGTACATTGATCTGGTAGGCCCCTAAACGCAGACTTCTACACGTTTAGGACATGTGCATCCGATTTCAGCCAAACTTCATTAGTCGCTTCTTACGACATGCGTGGCAGGAAACAGTGGTTTTATTCTTTACACCCCAAATTTGGCCCCGGTAACCACTCGGGTGTAATTGGCTAATGTTTTGGTAGTCGTTCTTTGTTAGTATTGGGAACTTTCTGAATGATTTAATCGTTCTTTTTTCTGAAGATACGTAACTCAATAACAGTACGATTTTCATTGATCTTCGTGTTGGTCACTTTTGTAACAGATGTTTAGATATTAACTTTATCAGCACAGCATAACAGTTGAACATATCTGAAGTTCCTATTTTGACTCTGAATATAACTAAGATTGGCACTGAGCGCATCTTAACATTGCATACATGTCATTGTCTACTCCTGGAGTGTTTGTGTGAAAATGAAACATCTTCAATGTTCGTGGTCAGGTATTGAGAGAATAATACCTGAAAACAGTTGTACATGACATTAGAAGTTCTCATCTATGTTGTACATGACATTAGAAGTTCTCATTTATGTTGTACATGACATTAGAAGTTCTCATCTATGTTGTACTTGATATTAGAAGTTCTCATCTATGTTGTACTTGATATTAGAAGTTAGCATCTATGTTGTTGTACTTGACATTAGAAGTTCTCATCTATGTTGTTGTACTTGACATTAGAAGTTCTCATCTATGTTGTTGTACTTGACATTAGACGTTCTCATTTATGTTGTACTTGACATTAGAAGTTCTCATCTATGTTGTTGTACTTGACATTAGAAGTTCTCATCTATGTTGTTGTACTTGACATTAGACGTTCTCATTTATGTTGTACTTGACATTAGAAGTTCTCATCTATGTTGTACTTGATATTAGAAGTTCTCATCTATGTTGTACGTGACATTAGAAGTTCTCATTTATGTTGTTGTACTTGACATTAGAAGTTCTCATCTATGTTGTTGTACTTGACATTAGAAGTTCTCATCTATGTTGTTGTACTTGACATTAGACGTTCTCATTTATGTTGTACTTGACATTATAAGTTCTCATTTATGTTGTTGTACTTGACATTAGAAGTCTTTTTTGTTGTACTTGACATTGTAGTTCTTCATTCTATGTTTGTAACTGACGATATCAGTAGTTTCTTAAATTTTGTTGCTTGTTACTGAATGAATCAACTCGTGTCATCTATGTGTCGTACTTGACAATCGCGATCTCATTTTGTTTAAAAATCTGAATTGGGAGTTCTCAATTTATGTTCTGGTGTAACTTGCATTGGTAATTTCCTTCTTTTTGCGTTCGTCTTTACGTCATTAACATCTTGAAATGTTTGATCTTGCCACTTTATGTTGTACTTGACATGTAGGCCCTATTAGCTTCTACAGTTTGGACATGTGATGATTTCACCACTTTTAGTCGCTTCTGTACTTGGAAACAGTGGTTATTCCCAAAATTTGAGTATTGTGTAATTGGCAAATTTGTAGTCTCTTTATGTTGTATTGGAACATTAATGATTTAATCGTTTATTTTTCTGAATCTACTCTAATAACAGTAGTTTTCTTGATCTTCATGTTGGTCACTTGACATTTTAGATTTATTTATGCTAGTACAGTGAACATATCTAATTTCCCTATCTTGTTGAATATAACTTAAGATTGGCAGTCCATCTTAACTTGCATACATTATAAGTCTCCCCAGTTTTGTGTGAATTGAATAATTGTAAGTTCTCATCAGGTATTGAGAGAATATCACTAAACGTTGTACATGACATTAGAAGTTCTCACCTATGTTGTACTTGACATTAGAAGTTCTCATTATTTGTACTTGACATTAGAAGTTCTCATTATGTTGTACTTGACATTAGAAGTTCTCTATGTTATTGTACTTGACATTAGAAGTTAGATCTATGTTGTACATGACATTAGAAGTTCTCACCTATGTTGTACTTGACATTAGAAGTTCTCATCTATGTTGTTGTACTTGACATTAGAAGTTCTCATCTATGTTGTTGTACTTGACATTAGAAGTTCTCATTTATGTTGTACTTGACATTAGAAGTTCTCATTTATGTTGTACTTGACATTAGAAGTTCTCATTTATGTTGTACTTGACATTATAAGTTCTCATCTTATGTTATTGTACTTGACATTAGAAGTTCATCTATGTTATGTACTTGAATTAGAAGTCTCATCTATGTTCTTGTACTTGACATTAGTAGTTCTCATCTATGTTGTTACTGACATTGAAGTTAGCATCTATGTTGTACTTGATATTAGAAGTTACATTTATGTTGTTGTACTTGACATTAGTAGTTCTCATCTATGTTGTTTGTACTGTTGAAGTAGATCATGTATGTTGTACTTGACATTAGAAGTTCTCATCTATGTGTGTACTTGACATTAGAAGTTCTCATCTATGTTGTACTTGACATTAGAAGTTCTCATCTATGTTGTACTTGACATTAGAAGATTTACCTATGTTGTACTTGACATTAGAAGTTCTCATCTATGTTGTTACTTGACATTGAGTTCTCATCTATGTTGTACTTGACATTAGAAGTTCTCATTTATGTTGTACTTGACATTAGAAGTTCTCATTTATGTTGTACTTGACATTAGAAGTTCTCATCTATGTTGCTGTACTTGACATTAGAAGTTCTCATCTATGTTGTGACTGACATTAGAGTTCTCATCTATGTTTTTGTACTTGATATTAGAGTTCTCATCTTTTGATGCTTGAGTTCTTCTGAGACATTAGAAGTTCTCATTTATGTTGTACTTGATATTAGAAGTTCTCATCTATGTTGTTGTACTTGATATTAGAAGTTCTCATCTATGTTGTTGTACTTGACATTAGAAGTTCTCATCTATGTTGTACTTGACATTAGAAGTTCTCATCTATGTTGTACTTGATATTAGAAGTTCTCATCTATGTTGTACTTGATATTAGAAGTTCTCATCTATGTTGTACTTGACATTAGAAGTTCTCATCTATGTTGTTGTACTTGACATTAGAAGTTCTCATTATGCTGTACTTGATATTAGAAGTTCTCATCTATTTTGTTGTTTGACTCTTTGGATTAATTAGAAGTTCTCATTATGTTGTTGTACTTGACATTAGAAGTTCTCATCTATGTTGTTGTACTTGACATTAGAAGTTCTCATCTATGTTGTTGTACTTGACATTAGAAGTTCTCATCTATGTTGTTGTACTTGACATTAGAAGTTCTCATCTATGTTGTTGTACTTGACATTAGAAGTTCTCATTATGCTGTACTTGATATTAGTTCTCTTTTATGTTGTACATGATATTAGAAGTTCTCATGTATGTTCTTCATTCTAGACAACACTTAACTGTACCAGTTCTCGATCTTATAACTACCTGTATTTTGGTGCGCACGCGCAACAACACATAGTTTTGTTATCAAGGTAGACTAAAAGGTGTGCCCCGTTGAATGGAAAATATAATAACCACTCAGTGAGTACCTGCGTAGCGGCACGACGTCTATAGTAGACACATTTCATTCTTTTTCCGATCCAGAAACACTTGAGCTTTCAGCTCTTCGGTTCGTTGCCATGGACATCGTAACCCTTCGGTTCGGTGCCACGAACACCGTAAATCTGGAGAACCTGTGGTTTTCTGCCAGCCCGCGAAATTGAACCGCACTCACAGGGGCTTGTCACCCGTCGTCCAACGCGCTACGAACAAGCTGAGCAGGCGGGCACACATTTCATATAATGCACTTGTGTATAGTTAAGAAGTATTAAAATGGCTTCTAGATGTATTAATAGGACCATCATCATTGCACTTCGGTGAATACCATTGTGTGTTCCCCAGTGGCGGCTCGTGGTCATTTTTGTTGGTGGGGCCAGATATTTTTTCCGGATGAATTATGTTTTTTTGGTTGCTATATTTTAATTTATAAAAGAATAAATATACGTTATACATTATTTTTGGTGGGGCCCGGCTCCATTGGCCCTCAATGACGAGCCGACACTGGTGTTCCCTATGTCTTTCTTACAAAGGAGGATTTCAGCTGCAGGGCATGAACTCTGTAGAACCATCGTGGGTCCCAAATTTAGTTTTTAAAATGTAAAAATTGTATAGACATATTTCGTCTTCATAGTTTACTGAATATGTTGTGCAGCGGCTTTACAGCCTATTCCTTCCTATCAATGTATCCAAGGATTCTTGTACATCCTCAACTTGAACCATGTCCTGCAAGACTGTCCTCTCCTCTGTGAGCTGAGAAGCAACATGTGGCCCCACCAAATTGGCCTAAAAACTAAGCTTAAGGGAAACCTGACAGACCTGAAGCTGACTGCCAAGTTTGTGGTCCACGGTAAACTAAGCGCATGACTAGAGATAGCTGAATAAGAACAAGGGACCTAAGTTTTATCGTCAGTCTCTGACAATACTAGGAACTCAATCTCACTTACGTTGAGATTAGGGATCTTTGAATAAATATCCCGCCCGAGTGGTTACCGGGGCCCAAATATGGGGTGTAAAGACTAGAACCACTGTTACCTGCCACTGATACCTGCATGTCGTAGGCGACTAAGGAGGTTTGGCTGAAATCGGATGCACGTGTCCGCTAGGGAATGCTAACCCGAAACAAATGCTTGCAGAAAACGGATGCACCAGGTCGTAAGGCGCATAACATGGTGCAACGACCCTCACAATGAGGAATGGGATAACGGATTCTACGGTAGATAATCTGTCCTCGGAGATTTAGCCACGCAGTAAGAATGTCAGACCTACCACCACGAGGATGGCCAAAACTTACTGCTGGAAGAGGTCGGCACAAACGGGAAGCAGAAATCATAGGAATTATATCCTACAGAACTGCCCCCAGTATGCAGACTTAAGAAGAAAGCTATGGCCAACTTACACTACAAACTGTATGGCGTGGCTGATAATCTGAGGCAGACGACTGCTTTTATTAGAGAATCCGAAATCCCAATCTAGTGAGAACGCAGAAGACAAACTGTATGGCGTGACTGATAATCTGAGGCAGACGACTGCCTTTATTAGAGAATCCGAAATCCCAATCTAGTGAGAACGCAGAAGACAAACTGTATGACGTGGCTGATAATCTGAGGCAGACGACTGCCTTTATTAGAGAATCCGAAATCCCAATATAGTGAGAACGCAGAAGACAAACTGTATGGCGTGGCTGATAATCTGAGGCAGACGACTGCCTTTATTAGAGAATCCAAAATCCCAATCTAGTGAGAACGCAGAAGAAAAAGAAATACCCTAATCGTTACTTGCTAGTAACAAACCGAATACTTCTGTTGGAGCGAGATGCGAGACCCCTTCCACAAAGACTTCTAGATGTGCTACCTCGATGTTCACCTTAAGATAACACTGATATTCTAACCTATAATATACAGTTTAAAGTGTTATCCAAAAAGTGTCTCCGTTCTCAACAAAACTACGCAGTGTCTTAGTTATTTAACAAAATACGATATTATTATTATTTTAACGATATATTCATTTTTCAAAGTACATCTTTCAATGTTTTATTTTTCAGAGTTTCTATATGGATGTCGCCATGCTCTTTGTAACGTTTGCTGTGGTCTTCACCTTCAACATCATTACATGTCACCCTTCGGGAACACAGATGCCAGACCTGTATTTCCATTTCTTACAGACTGATGGATCAGAAGAAATTGTGTATCCTTCCAACGGTAGCCGACGGCCTACTCCTTCTGAGCATCTTCCTATTGATGACCTTCTGGAGAATGAGAGTGAAATCTATGATCCTAGACCCAGTGATATGAATGTGAAACTCTTACGACGACAACTCGGTAACTTCTTCGACAAAGAGTACATGTCAATAAAGCAGCCTCGAAACAAGACACACGAGAAACAGATTATACCGTTCGTGAATGATCGACCCAAAGGACGGCGACCCAGTTTCCTGGGCATTCTACGGACAGCTCATCTCCAAGATGGCAGAAAAATGAAACTTAATATTAGTAAGAAAGAACGACGGAAATTCCAGAAATTCATATGGAGTTTGACGTTTTGTCCTGTTGAACATTCATGGAAATTTTTGGGCATTCGTTTCTGGCCACAGTGGATCAAGGAAGGTACTTGCACAAACAAACGTTCCTGTTCGATCCCTGAAGGTATGATGTGTAAGCCTACCATATCCACCAACAAAACCTTTCTGCGCTGGCACTGCAGAGACTTTAAGGAGCGCGACTCCTGCAAATGGATATCGATACAATATCCTATTATCACAGAGTGCGAATGTGCTTGCTAGTATTTTAACCCCTTCAATATGCTGAGCCGATGCATTATCGATATAGGGAATGACTGCAGTAAAACTTTATAGCAATGGTGAAACACGCAAAAACAAAGTACTGGTTTTACAAAATATAATAACAATACACAGCAACGTTTCGACCAAAATGCCTTTATCAAACAAAGGATGTACTAGCTCGCGATATATTTTAAGATAGCACAAAGTCGGTACGCTAGTTAATTCATGATACAATGTATTATAAATTCTTCAGACTGTAAAACAATTTACGGAGTTAAAGGTGTAATAAATACAAAACCGATCTTCTGTTACTAACCGCAGACATTGATCTCTGAATGGGTACGGGTGTGTCAGGATACAACTATTTGTAAAGAACTGCTGGTGACAATGGCAGTTTGAATTCATTGCATTTATGTATGTGCATTATCTACATTGCATGTTTTAGTTCCATTTAATGTCTTTTTATTAATGTGTTGTATAGAACATGAAACTGTGATAAAAGTAATTTCTCATGAAACAACAGAATCTAATACCTCTGACTTCTCATATATTCTGATTTGTATAAATCTTATCACATGAATTCGACTTCTTCTTCTTCTTCTTATGTGGTCAGGCTTATGTTCATGCTTGAGTTTCGACTCTGATGTATCTGGCGATGTCTTTTATCTTTTACAGAGCGGAGTGACTGCACCATAGGGTTTGTCTGAGTTCTACTCCCTCTGTCCACATCTATCCTGTTGGGTCATTGTATACTGGGCAGTTCGGAAGCAGGTGTTCGTGAGTCTAGGATCATGTTATATATAGACATTCGTTTGTGAACGAAGCTTTGAGTCTGTATAGATGCACCAGCAATTTGCAGTGACCGGTTCTTAACATTCTGCAATGGCCGGTTCTTAACAATCTGCAATGACCAGTTCTTAGCAATCTGCAATGTCCAGTTCTTAGCAATCTGCAGTGACCGGTTCTTAGCACTCTGCAGTGACCGGTTCTTAGCACTCTGCAGTGACCGGTTCTTAACAATCTGCAATGGCCCGCGTGCCCAGCGTGTTCGTAGCGCGTTGGACTGTGGGTGACTAGCCCTCTGTGTGTACGGGTTCAATTCCGTGGGCAGGCAGAAAAAGCCACAGATTCCCCAGATTCACGGTGTTCGTGGCACCGAACCGAAGGGTTACGATGTCCATGGCACCGAGCCGAAGAGCTGAAAAGCTCAAGTGCTTCTGGATCGAAAAAAAAAAAAAATCTGCAATGACCGGTTCTTAGCACTCTGCAGTGACCGGTTCTTAACAATCTGCAATGACCAGTTCTTAGCAATCTGCAATGTCCAGTTCTTAGCAATCTGCAGTGACCGGTTCTTAACAATCTGCAATGACCAGTTCTTAGCAATCTGCAATGTCCAGTTCTTAGCAATCTGCAGTGACCGGTTCTTAGCAATCTGCAGTGACCGGTTCTTAGCACTCTGCAGTGGCCGGTTCTTAGCACTCTGCAGTGGCCAGTTCTTAGCAATCTCCACATGGCCGGTTCTTAGTAATCTGCAGTGGTCGGTTCTTAGCAAGCTGCAATGGCAAATTCTTATACTAAACTGAGTGACTTGTTAATACTAAGAATAAGTTCGATAGAAAACGTCAAAGTGACAGATACCAAAACAATATTTCAGTTTCCTTTCACACAAAAATGTTGTGTAATGTCTATAGCATAAAGTTAATAACTAACTTCTTTGTTAGTTATAACGTTGAAGTCTGAAAGCAGACATTTATGTACAACCAGTACAACTACATCTGAAGTCGGAGAAGGTCAGCATTATGGTGGGAGACACTGATGGTAAGGAAAGTATGCCTTCACGCAAAAATCAGCCAAAAGCGCCATACCTAGCGCCCTGACCTACATCTGAGTTCTTAGTGGGCGAATGCAGAATAAGAAGCACAACAGTGATAGTTGCTTGTGTAGTTAGCGTCTCAAGATATTGAGCTATCAGACTGTCTCTAAACCAAACCAATGTACAACGTATACACGTTCTTGGCAAAGATCAAACATATCACAAATAGTGATTAAAATTGGTTGTAAAGAACGAACGCAAAGAAGAAGACTGTCTCTACGCCCGAGTGGTTACCGGGGCCCAAATTTGGGGTGTAAAGAATATCACCACTGTTACCTGCCACGCATGTCCTAAGAGCCGACTATTGAGGTTTGGCTGAAATCGGATGCACATGTCCTAAACGTATTGAAGTCTATACGTTTAGGGGTCTACCAAACCAATGTGCAACGTATACACGTTCTTGGCAAAGATCAAACATATCACAAAGAGGGATTCAAATTGGTTGTAAAGAACGAACGCAAACAAGAAGAAGACTGTCTCTATAAATAATGTCATGATTATTCTGTTTCTGCGATGACTTTCTCCTGCTCAAACGTGTCAAAAGAAAGAAGTGTTGTATCTGTGAATCCAGTTATGGTCCAAAAATGGCAGCCAAGTTCCGTTCACGATGTTATAAGAGCACACTCTTTAAATTTGGGGTCTCTATGATAAAGTGGTTAATACGTTTGCCTGTCGTTCTGAAGGTTGTAAGTTCGAATCTGAACCGAATCACATGTGCAATTTTTTCATGAGATCCCTAGGATTGTTGCAAGAGCTACGGAGTTTGTGCTTTGTGCAACACTCTCGGGAGGCCATTTCTGCCGAAAGGGACTGAGCTATATGGAGAAACCAGGTGCAATGAAGTCGATTTTTCGGTCTATTCCCTTTTAGTCATTAAATATATCATGTGTACATGTCCCATATCTGTTGCTGTGTATCCTGTACCAACGACTATTAGGAGGGCTAGAACTACAACGACTAAAGTTCGTTTCAGGATCTCACTAGGTTATCCTTTCTTGAACCTTTTGCATCCCACTTTAATGCCTGCTTTGATATATTCTTTAATCATTTCTTCTCAAGGTGTGTCCAACATATCTCCATCTTCTCCTTCTTATAATAGTTGTTACTACTGGTTGATCACTATAAAACACAATACGTGATGCAAAACATTGTCTCCTGAGACAGAGACCGATGATGGATGAAGACTGACAACACCCAACACATGTGCGTGTAACTATCTTGCACATTCAATATCCTATACTGATAGATAACACATGTACCAAGATGTGTATATATGAACACACGCCGGAAACGGAAATAGTTTGCGTGTACAGGTGTTGTTTATTTTGACTAGCATGACAGTGTGGCGTATTCGCGTAATGAATAGCGCGTTCCCTTATCGCATCGGACACAAGAAGGTTGTGGCTTCAGTCTCATACTCGACGCGGTCTCCACTTAAAGGCAACAGCTGGCTCTCGTACATCCCTGCACACTTGACTCTAAAAATGTGAAGTGACATGCACTTCATACCAGAAAGTATGAAAAGAATACATAACATATTTTTAATACTGATTTAAGTGGTATGATTTTTAGTCGGAAGCCATTTGTTAATGTTGGCATATGGGACAACAAGACACACCAAGATGGACAAAACTGATTTACAGAACAATCGATACTTTCGACTTAATGGCTATACAGATATATGTATGTGGTGTGCGTGCGTGCGTACGTGCGTGTGTGTAACTCGTAAAATGTCAACTGAAATAAGAAATTGGACTTATGAACCGCTAAGAGCTTGTATTAACTGCATTTTATTTATTTATTTGTTATTAAACTTGCAACGATGTCTGGTGGAACTAGAATGGCAAGTGTGACATTATATATATATATATATCAGTGGCGGCTCGTCATTAAGGGCCTGTAGGACCGGGCCCCACCAAAAATAATGTGTAACATGTATTTATTATTTTATAAATTAAAATAACCTAATCCAAAACCATGATTTCGCCGACAATTTGTATCTGGCCCCACCAACAAAAATGATCACTAGCCGCCACTGATATATATATATTATATATAATACATTACATGCTAATACTTGTTTATATTGTTGGTTTGTTTTGTTTGGGTATGTCAGAAAACAGTAACCTACTTTCTCTTCATGGCCACTGTTTCGTTTCTTAATGAACACGCTACCAGTAACAACAGTAGGAAATTGCGCCCGAGTGGTTACCGGGGCCCAAATTTGGGGTGTAAAGAATAGAACCACTGTTACCTGCCATGCATGTCGTAAGAGACGGCTAAGGAGGATTGGATGAAATCGGATGCATGTGTCCAAAACGTATAGAAGTCTATGCGTTTAGAGGCCTACCAAACCAATGTGCAACGTACACGTTCTTGGCAAAGATTAAACATATCACAAAGAGTGATTAAAATTGGTTGTAAAGAACGAACGCAAAGAAGAAGGAGAAGAGTAGGAAATTTTGTGTGTCCGAACAGCAATCTGCTTTTCCAGTGGTTGCGTCCAGTGACAATGTATTCCACACCAAGTTTGTATCCGCCACTTATCGTGTGGAAATATGAAGAAAAAAAGACCAGAAGAAAAATTAGCCACCTCTCCTGACCTCCATGTAAGTTAAGACAAGCATTTAACGGAGATGTAAAAAAAAAATGACCACATGTGAAATGAGATGTTTGAGGAAAGCGGTAAATAAAACAAGAAAAGACCATATAAGAAAAGTAGGAAATTAGAAAAACAGTCGGAACAACACCTGCTATTAAAATTAATTGAAAAACAAAGGCTCAAATGTTTTGACCACTTGGTGTGAAATAACTCGAATACACCAGTTGCAAGAGCGTACAACCTGAAAATGTAATCATCAAGAGGAAGAGGCAGACCAAGAAAAAGATGGATTAATGGAGTTACAGACATCTTAAAACTTCACAATACAACAGCATATCAAGCGACCGAGCGTGCATTATCTCGGAAACCGATCACCAGTTAAACCTGCTACGTCTAAAGGCAAAAAAAAAAAGCAGAGAAGGATAAAAGAAAAAGACGAAAAATGCAAATTCCGTTCGCAAATAGCACACGTTAAAGAAGTTCTTAGCAGTTGGAAGAACAATAATAAATGAACTGTGTACCGTTGTCTGGACACGACACTCAAGTTAAATGTAATTTCTACCTGTAAGTAGACATGTTTACCTGTAACTAGACCTGGTTACCTATAAGTAGACATATTTACCTGTAAGTAGATGTTTACCAGTAAGTAGACAAGTTTACCTGTAAGTAGACATGTTTACCTGTTACTAGATCTGGTTATATGTAACTAGACCTGGTTACCTATAAGTAGACATATTTACCTGTAAGTAGACATGTTTACCTGTAAGTAGACCTGGTTACCTATAAGTAGACATGTTTACCTGTAAGTAGACCTGGTTACCTATAAGTAGACAAGTTTACCTGTAACTAGACCTGTTTACCTGTAACTAGACATGTTTACCTGTAACTAGACCTGGTTAAAGTAGACACGTTTACCTGTAAGTAGACCTGTTTACCTGTAACTAGACATGTTTACCTGTAACTAGACCTGGTTACCTATAAGTAGACATGTTTACCTGTAAGTAGACCTGGTTACCTATAAGTAGACATGTTTACCTGCAAATAGACCTGGTTACCTGTAAGTAGACATATTTACCTGTAAGTAGATGTTTACCCGTAAGTAGACAAGTTTACCTGTAAGTAGACATGTTTACCTGTTACTAGATCTGGTTATATGTAACTAGACCTGGTTACCTATAAGTAGACATGTTTACCTGTAAATAGACCTGGTTACCTGTAAGTAGACATATTTACCTGTAAGTAGATGTTTACCCGTAAGTAGACAAGTTTACCTGTAAGTAAACATGTTTACCTGTTACTAGATCTGGTTATATGTAACTAGACCTGGTTACCTATAAGTAGACATGTTTACCTGTAAGTAGACCTGGTTACCTATAAGTAGACATGTTTACCTGTAAATAGACCTGGTTACCTGTAAGTAGACATGTTTACCTGTAACTAGACCTGGTTACCTATAAGTAGACATATTTACCTGTAAGTAGACATGTTTACCTGTTACTAGATCTGGTTATATGTAACTAGACCTGGTTACCTATAAGTAGACATATTTACCTGTAAGTAGACATGTTTACCTGTAAGTAGACCTGGTTACCTATAAGTAGACATGTTTACCTGTAAGTAGACCTGGTTACCTATAAGTAGACAAGTTTACCTGTAACTAGACCTGTTTACCTGTAACTAGACATGTTTACCTGTAACTAGACCTGGTTAAAGTAGACACGTTTACCTGTAAGTAGACCTGTTTACCTGTAACTAGACATGTTTACCTGTAACTAGACCTGGTTACCTATAAGTAGACATGTTTACCTGTAAGTAGACCTGGTTACCTATAAGTAGACATGTTTACCTGCAAATAGACCTGGTTACCTGTAAGTAGACATATTTACCTGTAAGTAGATGTTTACCCGTAAGTAGACAAGTTTACCTGTAAGTAGACATGTTTACCTGTTACTAGATCTGGTTATATGTAACTAGACCTGGTTACCTATAAGTAGACATGTTTACCTGTAAATAGACCTGGTTACCTGTAAGTAGACATATTTACCTGTAAGTAGATGTTTACCCGTAAGTAGACAAGTTTACCTGTAAGTAAACATGTTTACCTGTTACTAGATCTGGTTATATGTAACTAGACCTGGTTACCTATAAGTAGACATGTTTACCTGTAAGTAGACCTGGTTACCTATAAGTAGACATGTTTACCTGTAAATAGACCTGGTTACCTGTAAGTAGACATGTTTACCTGTAACTAGACCTGGTTACCTATAAGTAGACATATTTACCTGTAAGTAGATGTTTACCCGTAAGTAGACAAGTTTACCTGTAAGTAGACATGTTTACCTGTTACTAGATCTGGTTATATGTAACTAGACCTGGTTACCTATAAGTAGACATATTTACCTGTAAGTAGACATGTTTACCTGTAAGTAGACCTGGTTACCTATAAGTAGACATGTTTACCTGTAAGTAGCCCTACTGAATAATAAATAGTCGACTATTCTTCAGTTCAGTATTCGGTATCGCACTCCAAACTAGACTGGAAGAGTTAAGTGAAGATATACAGGGTGTTCAACTTAAAAGCAGCCCCAGTGATAAATATAAATTTGCCAGGTACGCATTGCATCTCGTCTATTTACTATTTAAACCGGTTCTGACTAGCTTGTCCTACGTCACATTTGTTCATCGCCCCTTCCCGCACTACAATTACACACCATCACACAACCTTGACCTATACTACGTCATAACTGAACCTTCTCATTTTCATACATATATGCCAGATTAGCTCCATTCACAGGCTGCTTTTAAGTTGAACACCCTGTATAACAGATAAGGTGGTCATAGACTGTACATGTTCTCATGATGAGAAACGAAAGACGACAAAGAGAGACAACCCAGTGTACACCGCATGGAAGAAAAAGGGAGGTCTAATACCGCATGTAGGCAAACTATTGAAGCAGAGCTCTGCGCCTGTTGTGTTGTCGGGGTTCTCATGGGGAGCAAAGAATAGTAACACTGCGACCTACAAGGCATGTCGTAAGAGGCGACAGGTCTAGAGAAGCTACCCTAGTAAATAAAAAAGCATAGCAGAAATCGGATGAGCTGACCTATTTGTAGGCGCATAACTGGCACAACGTACACTCACTCTTAGGCTCAGATCACATACATATCACAAAGAGTGGTTAACTATGGAGCGTTCGAAGAAGAAGCATAGCTCAAATAAAACTAGGTCTGAGGCAGAGAGAATGGCACAAAATTGAAAGGAGTGAACATATTTTGTCTTTGCCCTAAGTGCCACCAGGCGCCGCGAGGACTGATGATGACTAACGGTACTTAAGAAAACTTTACATAACAGAAAACACGACAGAATGTCCAATACTTCACATAGAACCAGGCTGAAATTATCACCTGTCTAATTTCTCTCGCGATCACCGTCCAGAGCGATGTACCAGATCTCGCCATAAATTCTATTCATGTGGAAATCTGATTCATGCAGCCTTAGCATTGGTGTGTTTTACGTCACATCTTCAACCCCATTTGGAGCTCTGATGCTTATCTTTCGGCGATGTGTCCGGTTTCAGCCAGCGTTTACTCGGTTCGCTCTCCGTTCTGTAGCCATCTAGCGGTTTTTTACAGTGTGGGGTAACTAGCCCCACGCCCAACCTCCTTAGCCACCTCTTACGACATGCGTGGCAGGTAACAGTGGTTCTATTCTTTACACCCCAATTTGGCCCCGGTAACCACTCCGGCGACCTGTCTAATTGTATCCGTTATGAAGAAAAATATAATTTTGCATATAACTACCGCTGCTCAATTTACTAGAAATGGCAGTACAATTGCTGTGTTCCCAAGCTTCTTATAACTGTGCTTTCTAGTATTCATGACTATTCCATTGTATATATTTCATTTACAGCTGATTTGTTGCCCCTGGCTAATATTAAACTACCTCATTCAATGTTTCATAGACGTTGTGTTTGTTTTTTTTGGTGTCTGTTATTACCTTATTTAAACAAAATATAATTATTTGAACTGCAGATACGCTACAGTAAGATGCATATAAGGAACGCAACTGGGTGGAAGTACTGGTACAGACAATGATCAGAGAAATCACCTTCATTTTTGTCCCTGGGCACGCAGGAGTTAGGGGTAATGAACGATGTTAAGAGATTGGCTGGCTTGGCTACAATATAAGAGGGCGCTGCCATGGATCGAAGTGACATTCTTCACGCATTGAGAGAGTCTTTCCGAACAGAGGAGTTTCAGGGCTGTGAATCCACTCGCTGACCAGATTGAGAGAGATGGGTGTCAATATTGGTACAGCTCGATAAGAACGACATACCAAATATGTAAAGAGATTGATTAATCAACATCGAACTGACATGTTGGGCCGCTGGACGATGCTGGATTTGTTGAGGTGGAGATCAGAACACCTATGGACGAGTCCTGAGTGCTATAATGATAGTTCTCATATAACTGATAAGTGAATGTAGATATCACACCGTATTCCAAAATGGTCAAAATAATAGAGAAGTTCACTTATTTTTGTAGCAATTTTTACTGCACTTAAGATACTAAAAAAAGAAATTATAATACTAATTATCAAAGCAACAATCATCTTTTAAAAGTCTAAATAAAATATGGAACTCTTAGACGACATCCACTCATATCGAAATTTGCCCTTCTGGATCTTGTGAAGCATCGACTGAGAGTCAGATACAACAACGGCCCCAAAAAATGAAAGTCCCAGATAGCCAATGGAGGGCAGCAGTAACGGCATCAACCTCCATCTTCATACTAGTAGTAGTTGTCCTGTACGCTCCACTTCGCTCTGCAACAACCTTACCATACGCATTAGCCAAGAAACACCAGCCGTACTTCTCACCACGATGAACCGACCCATCGGTATATACAACATCATCATTCCTTGCATTATCTTCTATCAGCTGCTTAACTGCGAGGTCAGCCTTCGTGTTGCCTCCATCTCTACATTCTCTTCCAAGAGAAATGATAACGTTGAGATAGTTGGTCATGATACCATCTGTTGTGATCCATTCTTCCCCTTTTGGTAGGGTCGCAACTGTGGTCACCTGGTCAATTGTTCTCTCAGACTGGGCCATCCACAACAAGCTACGCTTGATTCTCGTGCTTTTAACATCATTAGTGTTTGGAACTATGAACTAATGTTCTTGTGGTCTCTTATCAGCAGTAACCCGCATATATGCCTTGGTTTGAGCGATTGCATGACGGGAGTGTAGTGACAGAATGCCAAGCATATATCTCATCTTAACAATGGGAGTATCTCTCATGCAGCCTAGGACTATAAGCATACCTTCATTCTGAACCCGTTCGAGTCGTTCACATTGTGATCTTGATATCATTAGAATTCCGAGTCTGAAATCTACCACGGACATCACCAGTCGACCGAACAAAAGAATAAGTAATCTCTGCTCAAGGTGTACGCTACCATAACTTTGAGAGCCACAAGACCACGCTTGCAACGTTGTATCGTCTGTTCAACATGGTGTTTGAAAGATAGACTACGATCAAAGGTTATTCCGAGATAGCGCATCCTGTCACTGCGCTCGATGGTATGGTCATCAAAGATTACACAGGGTAGATCAGCAAGAGAGAGATTGTAATCTTGATATCGCAAGAATGCCGAATCCGTAATCTACCATGGACATAACCAGTCGATCGAACAAAAGGACAAGTAGTCTCTGCTCAAGGTGTGCGCCTACCATAACTTTGAGAGCTGCAAGACCACGCTTGCAACGTTGTATCGTCTGTTCAACATGGTGTTTTAAGATACAATATGATCAAAGGTTATTCCGAGATAGCGCATCCTGTCATTGCGCTCGATCTTGTGGTCATCAAAAATTACACGAGGTAGATCAGCCTTGACTATGGAATTATTCAAAGAGCACCCCAACATACACGCCTTTTCAGGATTGACATGAGAGCGAGACCTCTCTACACTAACGTGAGATGGTATGCAATGTTTTCTGAATGTCGTCGACCATCTCTCATCTATCAGACCCAGTCCTATATATTAAGATATCATTTGAAAATGTCAATGTCCAACCCAACCCGGTTGACTGAATGTTAGCTATATTTGCTATGTCAATCACTTATTCAAGTCAGTAATAGCATATCACTTGCAGAGAGTATTGCACAAACCGTAACCTTGGTAGTTACAGAAACAATTATTATTATCTCGGGGTAAAAGAAGGAACTTCTTGGAAATCGATATCCTTCGTTCCTACTTTTCTATGCTTGTCATCGCAATTTTATCTTCCATTATATGCAGGTGATCGATCACAGCAATTGTGACTCTACCACTGAACTGTATCACCGTCCGTCTATCTCCTTATCTTGTGAATATTCTCTCTCTCTCTCTCTTATATATCTCTTGCCTTATTAGACACGCAGTTGGGGCATATGCCCGCGACTAACTCATGCTAATTCATGATAAGCTGGACTTTGCATCTAAATGTGGTTTTTTACAGGATGTGGTAGTCAACCGAACCCGACAGCATGCTGGAGAATAATCTCGAATTATTTGTTATCTGCAACTTGCAACCATGAATGTCTGTCTTGCTAAATGATATTATAGATTCTGCTGGGTTTTTTTGGGGTAGTATTTTTTGCGAGGAAGAACATTATACGTGTTGTTTTCTCTAATTTTAATTATTCATATTTTTTTTTTTTTTTTTTTTTCGTCCGCTTTCAACTCAGACGAAGTTTCATCTCTGAAACTGATTTTTGCGTGAAAATCTGTTTTCCAATTTCTTACAATGGCATTTTATTATTCATTGATTGGCTCACTCTTCTTGTGCTAATAGAACTTACTGGATTCTGCTGTTTGCAAGGGCGATATATTCTTCAGATTTCCACAGAGCTAGCATCTGCAAAGGAGGAGATGAGAATGTTTGATGTGATATTATTTATATATACAAAGAACAACGTGGGCAAGAAAATCCCTTTGGCGACACGCTGCCTCAAAGTCATAGTCCTGCTGGCCTATCCCTAAATGTGTACTTTGGTAATTCTGTTCCAGATCTTGCAATGACCAGATAGCCACCCTGAGAATAATTGTAGAACAAACAATGGAGTGACCGACTCAGCTCTACGTGTGCTTTGTTGATTTTGAGACGGCATTTGACAGCATAGATAGGAAATCAATGTGGAATATCCTGAGAAACTATGGGGTACTGGAGAAGGCTGTTGACTTCATCCGACAACTGTGTGAGAGGTTTGCTTGCCAGGTTATCCATGATGGAAGACTGTCCGATGAGTTCCAGGCCACTAATGGTGTTAGGCAAGGATACATGCTTCCCCCTCTTCTGGGTACTACTTGATTGGGTTACGTCATATGCCAGGTCTGAAAAAAGAATTCAGTGGAAAAGTATATCAAAATTAGAGGACCTGGACTTCGCGGATGATTTGCCTTGCCTTGCTCTCACGCATGCTACAATACATGCAGGAAAAACTGGACGCTCTGGCAGAAACGGCACAACGGGTCGGTCTTAAAATAAGCCAAGAAAAGACAAAAATACCTCGAAGCAACAACATACAACAAGAACCGATATTCCTTGAAGGAAGGCATAAAGAATATGTTGGTGAATGGGTCTACCTTGAAAGCAAGATCAGCAAATCAGGAGGTACAGATGAGGACATTAATGCCAGGATTAGGAAAGCCAGATACGCCTTTGCTATCCTGCATACAGTGTGAGAATCTACTGCCATCTCCACGAAAACAAAGCTTAGGATACTCATCTCAAATGGGAAATCTGTGTTGCTGTATTGCTCGGAAACGTGGCGAGTCACCAAGTTAAATACAAATAAGATTCAGACCTTAGTCAACGGATGTCTTCGGCGGATTCTCAAACGGAGATGGTATGACTGAGCTGCAAACACAGATCTGTGAATAAGAACAGAACAAGAACCCATGATGATTCAGGTTAAGAGAAGAAAATGGCGATGGTTCGGTCATACCCTACAGAAGACACAGTCGAGTATCACTAGACAAGCACGTGAGTCGAACCCGCATGGCAAACAGAAAAGAGGGTGTCCTAAACAAATCTGGAGACGATGTCTTCTTGGGGAACTGAAGGGTGTTCAACTATCCAGGGAGACCATAAATAAAACAACAAGAGACCAGGAAAAGTGGCGAACAACTGTTGATGCCCTATGCTCCACGAGGAACGAAGAGAAATAAGTAAGCAAGTTCTGTTCCCCATGTAGTGACTAATCTATGTTTACATTTTATCATACCCCTCACTTCTCCATAGCTTTACTTTTAAACATTCTTTCCATACTTTATCAAATGTCTTTTTCAAACTCATACAAACAGCCAGTGCAGTGGCGGCTCGTCATTAAGGGTCAGTGGGGTCGAGCCCACCAAAAATAGTGTATAACGTGTATAAATTTAATTATAATCTAACCCAATACCATGATTTTCCACACAAACATATGTCTGGCCCCACCAACAAAACTTAGCACGAGACGCCACTCAGCCAGTGCATGTTTTTTTTTTCTCCTGGAGGACATGTTCAATTTCTTGAGCGATATATCTGATATGGTCTTCAGTGGATTTGTATTTTCGGTATCCATATTGCTGTAGGTTGACCACTGCTTTCTTTGAATATATTCAAGTTGAAGTCGTAGAATGAAGAAACAAATTCATGGAAATCTATATCTTTGGTTTCTGCTTTCCTATGATTGTCTTCACAATTGTATCTTCCATTTTGGGATGGTGATCGATCATAGATATGGTTTTACAGAAGAATGCTCAAAATTCCATGGATAGCGAGGAGAACATATGAGGAGATTTGTACTCAGACCTGCACACAGAGAAACCTTATCAAAAGAATAAGAATCCGACAATCAAGGTTCTTCGAAGAGAAGGCGTAGAACATTTGGTAACAACAGGTAAAATTCAGGGAAGGAGAGATCGCGGAAGACAGAGGGAGAAGATGCTGGATGTCCTGACATCATGGTTCGACACAAGATCGACCTCAGAACTGATTACATGCACCAAGCAGAGAGAATTGTGGAGATCATGATCGCCTACGTCAGCAGGCATGTCACTTGAATGAATGATCGATCATAGCAATAGTGACTCTCCCATTGTACTGTATCAGTGTCAGTCTCTCGCCTTATCTTGTGAATATTCTCTCTCTCTTCTCTCTCTCTCGTGCCTTTTAGGTCCGCAGTTGGGGCATATGCCCGCTACTAACTCTTACTAGTTCATGATTCTTCCATGTGCCACTTTAGTCTAGTTTCAGTTTCAGTTTCAGTTTGGAATATCTTCATTGCACTCCGGACATGTCCATAGGTGCTCCGATCTCCTTCGCAATATCTCCAACAGCGTCCAGCGACTGACCGTACCAGTTCTATTTTGATTGATGAGACGACTCGTATACCTGTTGTACCGTTCTTTTCTTGCCACACCAATCTTCAAACCCAGTTCTCGCAATCTAGTAGTTGACGTGGATTGGTTTAGATGAAGGTCTTCTCTGCGGCCACGCTCTATGAGGGCGTTCACGATGTCAGCTCTGTCCATTGGCTGGCCCTCTGATATAGTGGCAGAGCCAGCCAGTCTGTCTGTTCTCTCATTGCCAACGACACCCATGTGCCCCGGAACAAAAACAAGTGTCACTTTAGTTATCAAATGTTCCATTAATTTTCTAACACATCTGAGTAAGTTAATAGGTCCGTAATCATTTCAGTTTGTTAGGACGTTATTCCTTTGGGATCGGTATCATTATGGCTTCCTGTTATGATTGCGGTAGGATTATTCTCCACGAGCTGCAGTTTATTACGCCAATTTATGTTTTTTCATATGTAGATCTAGCAGCATTTCATTAATCTTCTTCTTCTGCGTTCTCACTAGATTGGGATTTCGGATTCTCTAATAAAGGCAGTCGTCTGCCTCAGATTATCAGCCACGCCATACAGTTTGTCTTGGACGCTGGTGTAAGTGGGCCACTCTTTCTTCTCAAGTCTGCACACTGAGGAGGTTCTGTAGGATATAATTCCTATGATTTCTGCTTCCCCGTTTGTGCCGACCTCTTCCCGCAGTAAGTTTTGGCCACCCTCATGATGGTAGGTCTGACATTCTTACTGCGTGGCTAAATCTCCGAGGCAGATTGGCGACCGTAGAATCCGTTATCCCATTCCTCATTGTGAGGGTCGTTGCACCATGTTATGCCCCTTACGGCCTGGTGCATCCGTTTTCTGCAAACATTTGTTTCGGGTTTGTTTTGTTTTTCCCGATCCAGAAGCACTTGAGCTGAAAGCTCTTCGGCTCAGTGTCATGGACATCGTAGCCCTTCGGATCGGTGCCACGAACACCGTAAATCTGGGAACCTGTAGCTTTTCTGCCAGTCCGCGGAGTTGAACCCGCACTTACAGAGGACTAGTCACCAGTAGTCCAATGCGCTACGAACATGCTGGGCAGACGGGCGTTGTTTCGGGTTAGCATTCCCTAATTTCATTCATCTATACCTGGTGATTGTTCTTTAGGGGGCCTTAAATGATTGAATCTGGACGTATGCGTGTAGAATGGGTGGACAGCATTCGGAGATCACATCTCAAGAAAATGACTTGGCTGTACACACCTGGCTTGCAAACAATGCCCCGACTCAAGCGGGCAGAAGTATGGACAGAGCCGATATCATCAATGCTGTACGCTTTCAATTATGTGACATGGGCAAGTCTCAGACACTGGAACGAGTTCGAGAATAAGGCGTTAAGTTTGGACATGCCAGACAGTGTCGTCTTCGTGGTAGAGAGAAGATATAGTAATCAACTTCTCATGGGTACGGTGAGCAAATGGACTTTGGGATGGTTGCTGCAGCGGAGGACAGAGCATGAATGGGAATGCCCAATGTGCCATGACGACGATTGCATAACATAACATAATATATTAGGGGGCCTCGGTGGCATAGAGGCTATGTGCTCGCCTCTCATTCCAAGGATACTCGGTTCGCTTCCTCGTGGAGCCATGTGGATATTTTTCTCCCCTGAT
Source organism: Arion vulgaris (assembly GCA_020796225.1). Classification (NCBI taxonomy): domain Eukaryota; kingdom Metazoa; phylum Mollusca; class Gastropoda; order Stylommatophora; family Arionidae; genus Arion; species Arion vulgaris. Next base: position 67,962,924 of record CM036757.1, read on the forward strand.
CTCAGTGTAGGTGAGATCAATTTCTTAGTCCTATCGGAGACGGACGACAAAACGTAGGTTCCGTGTTTAAGTTGAGCACGTAAAAGAACCATTGGAAGTTCATAATCGAGAATAGCAGGCTGCACAATCGCTCCCTGTGCAAAAATTTATTAGAAAGATTAATAATAATAATAATTCCTCTCCTACCGTTATACGTTACATAGGGCCTGTAAGTAATTTCCCATACCGCTCTATCCTGGGCAACTCGCTCAATCTCCTCCATGGAACTGAGACCGATATTTCCTGCCTCTCTCAGCAAAGTTCGTTTCAGGGTCTTCTTAGGTCGACCTCTCTTTCTTGAACCCTTTGCACCCCACTTCAATGCCTGCTTTGATATTCGTTGATCATTTCTCCTCAAGGTGTGTCCAACATATCTCCATCTTCTCTTATTAGAAATATTACATAATAAATATTCATACAAAATATGTACACCATCTTCTAAAATTAGATCGGGGACCCTATCATAGAAATGGAAAAAACCGCAGAGATAGAGCCTCTAGAACTCCGCAGAAAATTTAAAACACTCACCCAGTTTGAAAAATTAAAACAGCTAAAAGATCACCCTCTACACACAAAATTCCAAGAGAAAAAATACAGACTTGCAAGGAAAAGTCCCAACCATCTGGCCAGCGAATTTCACATGCAACATACAGACATCCTAGAAACTGACCCAAAAATGTGGGAACCCATAATACCAGAGCCATGGACATGCTACCAAAACATGGCCCAAATACACCTAGAAGTCTCAGGAATAATCTCCCAAAAAAATACAAACAGAGACAGAGCAAAGAGCCATTTCACTCTAAAATGCTACGAGAGCAATATCCCACCAGCACATGGACACATGTGTTCACAGATAGCTCAGCTACAGATGCTACCAGAAAGGGAGGCAGCGGAATCTACATCACTCACCCTCAAGGAAACACAGAAACACACTCTCTGGCAGCAGGATAAACATGCACCAACTTTAGAGCAGAGGCAACAGCCCTTCTTGCAGCCATACAGATTCTCAACGACCAGCAAGTGTCAGCAAAAATATTGCAATCTTTAGCGATTCAAGATCCGTTCTCCAGGCTATCTTATGTCCCAGACAAGACAAGCTCATTCAGGACATACGGCAAAATATCAGCTTGCTGTCAAAAAAATCCGAACTGGTCTTACAGTGGATACCAGCTCACTGTGGCATACCAGGAAACGAAAAGGCTGACAAACTCGCAAAGGCTGGGGAGCCTAACACAACACCACCCAACACAAAGTTTTACAGAAGCAAAGACTCTCCTGAAACAATCCAGGAAAATGATCTGGAGAAAAACAAATGGAGGATACAACCCAGAGCACAACAGTATAAATACACTAAACAGAAAAGCACAGACCACAGTCTTCAGACTTAGAACGGAACACTGCAGTCTCAGAGCACACCTCCACAGAATGGGTCTCAGGGACTCGGCAGCCTGCACCTGTGGAGCACCAAAGCAGTCCCCAGAGCACATCCTGCAAGACTGCCTAGTCTGAGTAGTGAGAGATTGGAGATCTGGCCAACAGAAACAACACTACAAGACAAACTATGGGGAACCGGTGAAGACCTAAGCGCACCGCCCTGTTTATGACACATACCGGAGTAGTCGCATAGCAAAAGTTGATCGCAGAAGGAAGAAGATCGGGGACCCTAGCAGGTGCTACGGAGTTCATGCACTGCCACTGAGATCTTTCTTGGTAAGAAAGAGATCGCAGCACACATGGTTACTCACCGAAGTGCAGCGATGATCGTCCTATCAATCAATGAAACCTTCTGATTAACCAACCTGAACACACCCAACCTTCTATAAAATATGGCACCCCACTACAAGACTGCATCAAACCTTTGCACCCGATGCTGGTATCAAGTTAACAGAGGACGTTCTGAAGCTACACGTGGAATGTGACTAATATCCCATCAAATTTACCAATGACATCAACCGCAACCAATCTGCATATTCAACCTGTCATAACAAAATTTTAAATAAGCAAATTAAAGTACGCCGACCTAGCCGACTAACTTAACAAATCAATGAAACCTCAGACTAAAAGACATAAACTAAATTCTGCAGTCATTTCATACATTAAAGGAGTCAACGGCGGAGGCGTCATCAGTTGTGGTGGTCTTTGAAAAAAATCTCTGAGCCACAGCGGTGTCGACACTGCAGCAACAACAGTGTTGTTACAAACTTACTCCACCCCGGTATCTATGTTTATGTACTATTCTTCTAACCGACTGATCTGAATCTATCTACCTGTTGTGGAAATTCTAGCCGCTCTCACCTTTCATACTCGCACATAATCGTTTCGGGGCCGAACTGAGAGCCCTGTACCCAACAGTCGCCCAGACGTCTGCAGTAGCGTCTCGTGCCCCCCAAAACGAGGCTAATAACGCTCCAGTCACAGACAAAACCGCGCCAGTGGCGATCTCAAAATATCCACCGGCGCTATTTGTCGAAACAAATCTTGGAAAGGTTTGTCGTCTGCGTACTCAGTGCATGAGAAAAGTGGCAGGCGGGTGGGAAGAAATCATGCTTTGAAAAAAACTGAAAAACGCGAACGAAAATAATCGCCATCTTATTGTAAATAATAATTGGCTGCAAGAGAAATACTAGAACGTGTACGAGGTTTCCCTCCGAGTTTATTTTAGACAGAAAATGACAGCAGACATATCGGCTAGAATATTGCAGTATTTCGTCCAGTTTGGTTTTAGTTGCCAGCCAAGTTTTTCACTACGATAACGGCGCCACACCATTTTTTACATAATGAAATTCTTGTCTAGAAAAGAGAATAATATTAAATGTTTTTCGTTTTAGAAATAAGGACACGTTGAGATTTTTTTGTGCGCAGATTTTACATTTGAAATTCGTGAAGTAATTATCTTTTTTCCCACACAAAGTATAGTCTTGGCGTATATCTTCGACGCAGACTGGAATGAGCTCCGGCGCCACATAGCGTCACACTATAGGTAATTGATTTGTGCACAAGTTTTTACTTCCTAAAACGATTCTTCTGTTGGCTTTAATTGTTGCTCTTTTTCTTAAGTAGTTTATGTGTTTCGAAGTTGAAAATTCATGTACACTTTTTTTTGCCGTTGAACTAAATAACGTACTGGAACAGTGCAAAATATGCAGTGGTGTTACAGTTGATGGTAGATATTGGTATAAATTATAATAACTAAAGTGCTTGCTAGTTACCAGAGCTATTACATTGTACAAACAACTACTACCATAGAACAAAGTACTGATTACAAAAGCAATCGATCTGGACTAGCACTAGATATTGATTCCATTGATTATTTCGTAGTGTCCCGATATCAAAGCACCTTCACATCGAATGACGGCTGTAATAGATATTCAACATCTGTCACGCTTTGACCAAACGGCCTTTATTAAACAAATGATACAAAACGAAAGAATAAATTGAGTTTTACTATAGACCAGACACCACAGACTAAGTCAATTTGGGAAATTAACTCACAGCCATGATGATGGTTTTGTCTTTTCTATAAGGTGTCACAGTTAAACACTGGTTACGGTGAGAATTTACCCACTACCTTAGGACCAAGATTGAGATATAGACAACTAACTTTATTTGCCACTTTCAAAAGTAAGAACATTTCATCAGGCGCTGGTCTTTTCAAGCATCGAATATGCGGTGGCTGCTTGCAAGGCGCAAATTGAACGACTGGGGAAAATACAGAATGGAGCCATGCGTATCATTCTTGGTTGCAGCAGGGATACACCCTGCGTGACGATGAGGTTTCTCCTCGATTTCCCGGATTGGAGTATAGTCTCAAGATAGCTAGAGCATGCGCGTATCTTAAAATAAATGCTAAAAAGGATCATCCACTGCACGAGGTACTCAGTATCAGAAATTGGAGCCGGTTAAAGCGGGGCAAATCGTGGATTGGCAGTCTGCAGACAGTGTTCAGCTTGTATGTAGACTCACCTATATTGACCCTGGGGAGGAATAGATACCAGTGCCCTCAATATTCGGGAACGTTTTGAATGTATCATCAAATTCGACAAAGGGTGCAAAGTAATGAATCCTTCGTAGTGAGTGCAGACATCATTAATGAAAACTGTAGTGCGAGAGTAACGTGATCTACACGGGTGGATCGGTAGTTCATCACTAAAAGTCCGCATGATTCATTGAGTATGATACGAAAGGAGAAGGCTGGTTCAGTAACATAGAATGGACTGAATTCCTACAGGGGTCAACAATTAACATAATTACATTCTTCTTTGTTCCGGGGCATAAGGGTGTCGATGGCAATGAGAGAGCGGACATGCTGGCTGGCTCTGCCACCATATCTGAAGGGGAAAGGGGGTCAGCAAATGGATAGATCTGACATTCTGAATGCCCTCGCGGAGTGTAGCCGCAAAAAGGACTTTCATCTAAATCAATCCATTGTCAACAGTTAGATTGCAAGAGTTAGATTGCAAGAGGTTGGGTTGAACATTATGAGTGGTTAGAAAAGAGCAGCACAACAGAGTAGGCTCATCAATCAACATCGAACTGGTACGGTTAGTCACCGGACACTGTTAGAGATATTGCGAAGGGAGATCGGAGCACCTGTGGACATGTCTGGAGTGGCTAGAAAAGAGCAACACAACAGAGTAGGCTCATCAATCAACATCGAACTGGTACGGTTAGTCACCGGACACTGTTAGAGATATTGCGAAGGGAGATCGGAGCACATGTGGACATGTCCGGAGTGAAGCGATGATATTCCAACCTGAAACTGAGTGGTAAGCATGACAACCCTAGACAATAAACAGCAACAAACATCAAACACAATGTCAACATAAATAAATATTGTATTTTCCACATACTTGTCATCAACAAACAAATATACTATTCCATACAGACCAGAGGACAACTTGAACCTTTCACATTATCCGTGCGTTGCTGGGGCCCGCAAGGGAAGTAAAGAATAGTAACACTGTGACCTACAAGGCATGTCGTAAGAGGCGACTGAGGTAGGGGTCTAGGGAAGCTACCCTAGTAAATAAAAGCATCGCAGAAATCGGATGTGTTGGCCTACTTGTAAGCGCATAACTTGCACAACATACAATCGCTCTTAGGCTCAGATCCCATACAAATTACACAAGTAGTCGATATGAAGTGCTCGAAGAAGAACATTTCACACACACCACAGTCAGGAAAACAAATGATTTTTTAAAGGACGCACTCCATGTCAACAAGAAATCTTTATTTAGATAGTGCTCAGATCTGACAAGTTAATAGCCTGATTTATAAATGATGAACTTCAATCAAATAATTCATATTTTCACATCATCATCAGTATGTGCCATTCTAACATTGAAGGTTTGTCCCAAAGAGTTTTCAGCAAATTTTACCCCTTGTCCTGATGGTAGGTACACTTCGACAGGCTACAGCCTGCCCACCTTGTTCTGTTTCCATCCAAATTATATCCAGGGCTTCACCATACTCTTCTGTCCCTTTAATATGATCCAATATATTTTTTTGCTAGTCCCACTGCAATTCTATTCCACCAGGTGCTCACTTTCTTCTGCAATCAACTTCTGCTTTGTAACTATTCCGGCAAGGGTCATAAACAGAGGACTGCGCTTTGGATCTTTGCAGGTCTCCTACAGTTTGTTCTGAAGGATTGTTTCTGTTGAACAAATTGTCATTCTTATACTGGGACAGTCTTGCAGGATGTGCTCTGGAGACTGTTTTGGAGCTCCACAAATGCAGACAGCCAGGTCCCTGAGACCCATTCGATGAAGGTATGCACTGAAACGGCAATGTCTCATTCTCAATCTAAAGGTTTTGGTCTGTTCGTTTCTTCTAAGTTTGTTTATGCTGTCATGTTTGTATTCTTCATTTATATGGAACTGAAATACAAGACCCAAGTCACTATTGCATCAATGACAAGACTATGATACATGTTGATAAATGTTGATGATACTGCTTGATCACAACACAATGTAAGGAGCAAATATTACTGAACCTTCTTCTTTCTCTAATCCAGCGGCAAGATAAGATGAGATTTCTAGAATTGGCTCTTGTGTGCTTCATACATGCTGTCTTTCACTGTCTCTGTTATTTCTGTGATCCATCTTTTGCCTAGTATCCACTGTGTAGCATGTTAATCAATATTAATAAATATCAATGAATCATATAAGTAATATGCCCGAGTGGTTACCGGGGCCCAAATTTAGGGTGTAAAGAATCGAACCACTGTTACCTGCCACGCATGTCGTAAGAGGTGACTAAGGGGTTTGGATGAAATCGGATGCATGTGTCCTCTAGGGTATGCTAACCCAAAACAAATGCTTGCAGAAAACGGATGCACCAGGCCGTAAGGTGCATAACATGGTGCAATGACCCTCACAATGAGGAATGTGATAACGGATTCTACGGTCGCCAATCTGCCTTGGAGATTTAGCCACGCAGTAAGAATGTCAGACATACCATCACGAGGGTGGCCAAAACTTACTGCGGGAAGAGGTCGGTACAAACGGGAAGCAGAAATCATAGGAATTATATCCTACAGAACTACCCCAGTGTGCAGACTTGAGAAGAGAGAGGTGGCCCACTTACACTAGCATCCAAGACAAACTGTATGGCGTGGCTGATAATCTGAAGCTGGTGGCTGTCTTTATTAGAGAATCCGAAATTCCAATCTAGTGAGAATGCAGAAGAAGAAGAAGATATAAGTAATCACATTATCATATCAAACTAGACCAATCTCTGGGCAGATATACAAGAACACATTTTGTACATTGATGTTAATGATTGGTACAGACTTTATTCAAACTAAGTAGACAAAATGCAGAGAAAACAAACATATACATTTTCAACACCGTCAACAGCTTGGCACGGTGTGTGCCACACATCATAAATATATCACATATAATCCACATAAAGTAAGTCAAGAATATGTTATCATACCACATGGTACATTGGGGACTACGGTGTTAGGTCTGTATTATTCTTTTACCAATGGCCCACAATAAGGGATGTGGTCAATATCACACCAACTTCACAGAGCTGTTTTAGTACACAGTTTTGAGGCTGGGTCTATCCAAGAAACATTTTCAGTTGAAGAAGTATATTAAATAAATTTTTTAAATAACTACGCTGGGATTCAAACCAAAATCTCCTGTCTAGGAGGCCAGCAGCACAATGGCTCTCCATAATACATATAGCTAACATATATTTCTTGGATTAACTGTCCAGTTATCACTGCAGATATATCATATAACACTTCTCTCATTGTCCACTTACATAAAAATGTATCATAAATTAGCTCTTTAATAAGAAACACTCCATCATCTCAACGTTTCCCAAAAAAATATGAATGTGAATTGGTTAAACCAAATATTGTATATCATAAATACTTTATCTCTGACTTTGTGAATATACATAAAGTAAGATTACTAAGTGGGAGGAAACTTTAAGAAATGGACAGGTTACAGTCTGGCAGTGTGCAACACAAGGGCGAAAGACAGAGGATGCTGAGATTCATTGCAGCCAACCTTCGATGTGGAGACGGCACCTGATGATGATGATGAAGATTACTACAGTGTGTCACCAACAGAAACATGGTAATCCAAGAATCTATGTGGACTCTATTTTAACTTCTGCTGGCTTGTTCTTGAGAAACAAACAAATCAAGTAGTTTATAAAACAACTATCAGGTTTTGATCTTTAGACTTTGACCCTTTTCACAAGAATCTTTGTGTTAGTCCAGATTTTCTCACTTTCTCTGCAAGTTTGTTAGAATAAATTCATTTTCAGAAATATTACAATTAAATGAGATTCACTGTATGACAACTATTTTCTCTCTCTCGCGATCACCGCCCAGACCGATGTACCAGATCTCCCCATAAATTCTATTCATGTGGAAATCTGATTCATGCAGCCTTAGCATTGGTGTATTTTACGTCACATCTTCAGCAGCATTTAGAGCTCTGGCGATGTGTCCGGTTTCAGCAAGCGTTTGCTCGGTTCGCTCTCCGTTCTGTAGCCTTCTAGTGTTTTTACGATGTTGGGTAGCTAGCCCCACACACAACCTCCTTAGTCGCTCTTACAACATGCGCGGCAGGTAACAGTGGTTCTATTCTTTACACCCCAATTTGGGCCCGTAACCACTCGGCGACAACTATTTTGAACAGCAGAGCCAATTTAGTGATATAAAAATATATATTAGTATATATATTCATGCAACATTCATAATAAATGTATACATTTTTGTATTACTTTATATTTAATGCCAACTACATTAAAGCTTCATATCAAACTAGACTGAAAAAATTAACATTGTATATTCGATTAGTATTTGTTTATTACGTTCTACAATCAGAAAAAAATAGCATTGCTAACAACTATTTAAACGTTGTTATATCCAACGAGTTCATCATCAGCATCATCATCTAGCATGTCCCTGTCGAAAATTGGCTCTCATGACCATCGCCATCAATGTTTCCCTGTCCTGTGTGGGCGTCCGGCATCTACCACAGTTAAACTCAACTCATTTATGACATACTGTACAAACCTTTTTCTTGGTCTTTCTCTACTTTGTCCGGTATCATGTCCTCCAGAATGATCTCCAGAGAATCATGTCGTTTTATATGTCCAAAATATTTTCATTTTTCTCACTTAGCTTCTTTATTAACAATAAAAGCGTTTCAATTTTAAGCTGTTGCAAAATAGACATATCTGTTCTTATTTTGTTGACAATGGGTTAGCCAGAGGAATTAGTTCTAAAAGTTATCAATATTATTTTTAAGAGGTCTGGTTGAGCTGTAATAACCACAGATCTGTGGTCTAATTAAGTTGTAGTAGAAGTGCTTTGAGCAAGCGAGCTTCAAAAGCAACTGTGTTTCTACCAGGATGCATTGGTTCTTCCTCCAATGGTTGTTCAATGATCGCTTTCACATCCCGACCATATACTGCGAAAAGAAACATCATTGGGTTAGTTTAAAATCAAATATGAAAATTATTAATCTACATTTGTCAATAATTTTACTCAAACACATTATTCTATTGTAAAGCTGTGATAGCATAGTTGTTACTGAACTTGCTTTGTGGGCGTGTGGTCCCAGGTTCAGATCACACAGTTGAAGTGGGATTTTTTAAGATAGCAGACGAACTCAGATCAATCTAGCCTCAGCTAGGTACCATAGAAACAAATAGGAGTAGAGCTTGCTGGTATGATGTTGGCCACACCACCTATTATGTGCCACTAGTCAAAGAAAAATATGGGCATTATACCGTATTTCTCAATATACTTTACAATATGAAAACAGGTTTTTAACTTCTTACTTATTAGTAGTTCTCATCGTTAATAAAACACAAGAGACATGCATACCATAAACAAAGCATCGTTATTTAAAATCTTGCCTCCTCACAGAAAAGGCTGCTGACTCAAACCAGACATGTTTACAGGTGGGACAACTTCCAAAATTGGAAAGTAAGTTGCGATATGCATTAGTTCTATACTAGACTAGAAATTGAACAGGTATAAATCATGACTATGCTCATATATCTTACTGGCCACACCCAGTCGACCTGAAAACTAAGCTTTGGGGAAACCTGACAGACCTGAAGCTGACTGCCCAGTTTGTGGGCCACAGTAAATTAAGCGCATGACCAGAGATCGCTGAAGAAGAAGAAGATATATCTTACAAAGAGTCAGGCTGTCACTGTGGATTACATTGGGTTCATTGAGGCAACTAATTTCTCTGTATGAACTTTGGAGCATGGGAAACTGATCACATAAGAAGAAGATACTGAAAGAATAAGCAGTTACATCCCCAGCTGGACACGGATGAAATGTGGCACATGTATCTGCTATGGTGCAGAGACCAGGATAAATCATGTGCACGCACACACACACAAAAAGACAAATCTACATGGCAAAAGTCATATCTATCATTACGATGTTACTTCTCTCGGCTATACACACACACACGAATACAAGGATATGGTGACAGTCAGGTCCATTGTTATGGTATTACTCCTTTCGACTACAACTGAAGACACAAGAAATAGGGTCTTTATGAAACTGCCGCATCAACTTAGAAAAGACTGAACTTTACCCTATCGACACACCCGAGTGGTTACCGGGCCCAAATTTGGGGTGTAAAGAATAGAACCACTGTTACCTGCCATGCATGTCGTAAGAGGCGACTAAGGAGGTTTGGCTGAAATCGGATGCACATGTCCTAAACTTGTAGAAATCTATGCGTTTAGGGGCCTACCAAACCAATGTGCAACGTATACACGTTCTTGGCAAAGATCAAACATATCACAAAGAGTGATTAAAATTGGTCGTAAAGAACGAACGCAAAGAATAAGAAGAAGCCTATCGACAAGTCTGGTGATTCAGTATGATCTGAATGTATAAAAAAAGTAGGTAGCCTAAAATGTTGCTCAATGCTAGTAGCTGATAAGATGCCATATGTGAGTGGATTTTAAAAAATAACACAAGACACAACTTTGTAATATATGTTCTCATTTCTATCGATTCTTACAAGACAATTACTACATATCAATTGCGTCTCTGTGGAATTGAAGTAAGGGTTCCCCCTTGCTTCAAAGTACTTGGTTTTGTTTCCCATGTAGAGTGATCCAACTATTTTTCTAGTGATCCTTAATCTCCATGTTATTGAGATTGCATTTCTAGTTCTATAGGAGAAGGATGATAAAATGTAGGTCCAGTGATCCTGTTGATTAAGCTAAAGAATCCATCTTTTCTTTCTTTTGTCCTTCTCTGCTTTTTTGCTGCTAGGCGTAGCAGGTTTAACTGATGATCGGTTTCTGAGATAATGCACGCACGGTCGCTTGATATGGTGTGGTATTGTGGAGTTTTAAGATGTCTGTAACTCCATCAACCCATCTTTTCTTGGTCTGCCCTTTCCTCTTGATGATTCCATTTTCAGGTTGTACGCTCTGCAACTGGTGTATTCGGGTTCATTCTGACCAAGTGGCCAAACCATTTGAGTCTCTGTTTTTCAATAAATCTAATAGCAGGTTTTGTTCCGACTGTTCTTCTAATTTCCTCATTTCTTATATGGTCTCTTCTTGTTTTATTTACTGCTTTCCTCAGGCATCTCATTTCGCATGTGGTAATTTTCCTTTCTTGTTCTTTTGTCAGTGCCCATGTTTGGCTCTGGTAGCATAGTGTTGGTATAAAGATTGAATTTATAATCTGTCTTTTAGTCACTACTGGAATAGCTGGGTGTTTCAAAATTGGGGTAAGCTGGTATGTAATGTTGTTGGCTTGCTGGATTCTAGTTTCGATTTCTCTGTCCAGTCTACTATCAGATGTGAAGATACTTCCAAGGTATTTGAATTCTCTCACCTGCTTTAGCGTTTGGTCATTTATTTTTATGTTGATATCTTTATGTTCATAAAAATAAATCCATAACAGTGTAAAATCGATAAGAGTAAGCTGAAAAGCTCCTGCTCAGGCAAAACTTGGTAATAACAAATAAAATTATATTCCAAAATCTAGCATTGGAGCGGCTGAAAAGAAGCAGCTTTATTCATCAGGCCAAAAGACTGAATAGGCAAACTTCAGACCTACCAAAAGTTGGCATTCCCCTAAAGTCTGTGCCAGAGCAAACCCCTTGGAGAGAGGAGACTGAATCAGAAGTATGTATCCAGACAGAAGTTAAAGGAATACTCGACAAGGATGAGCAGAACTGCATACAACACAAGACAGTCACTCTCAGTTTACTTGATGAAGAATACCCACATGATCTCTGGGTCTGGGTATACACGGATGGGTCAGCAGAAAATGCAGTGAAGAATGGAGGAGCAGGAGTGTACATAGAATACCCAAACAACGCTAGAGATGAGATTAAAGTACCAACGGGAAAATTCTGTCACAACTATGATGCAGAAATTTAGGCAATCAAGGTGGCAACTGAAAAACTGTTGAATACCAGACCCGATCCTCAACCTATTGTATTTTTGACTGATGCAAAATCAGCACTCCAAGCACTCCAGTCCAGAAAATTGCCAGGTCTACAGATCCTACTGTCTAAATTGTCCAAGCAGCGCAGGGTCGTCTTGCAGTGGATACCCTCTCACTGTGGAATACCAGGAAATGAAACAGCAGACCGATTGGCCAAGGAAGGTGCTGCAGGAGAGCAACCGGATGTGCCAGTTACCTACCACCTAAAGAAAAGGATGATTAAATCAATGAGAAAGCCACAAATACCAACACAAGACGATTACTATAATATGAGCAGATTGGAACAAGTTGCCATTCTGCGCCTTAGAACAGGACACAATCGACTCCGCAGCCACATGTATACAAAATTCAAGATTGGCAATTTAGCCATGTGTACATGTGGACAGGCAAACCAGACTGAAGAGCACATACCTCAAGACTGCCCCGAATATTTTTTTTTTTTTTTTCTTTTTCTTTTTTTTTCTTTTTTTTTTTTTTTTTTTTTTTCTTTCGTCCGCTTTCAACTCAGCCGAAGTTTCATCTCTGAAACTGATTTTTGCGTGAAAATCTGTTTTCCAATTTCTTACAATGGCAGCAGCGTGCACATTGTAAATTACTTTACACTGGCAGCCGTGTGCTCAATGTACTCGTAATTAGTATTCCATCGCCATAAAGGCAGATTTTCTCCGACTTCAGAGGTACTCACGTTATCGTCCTGAGTAAGACCAGGGGACTCGAACAAATGCCGGACAGTAGGTTCGAACCCGAGCTATGAGGCGTCTCACAGCTAGCAGGCCGAGCTACTATCAACTACTCTAGGCAGTCCCCACCCCGAATATGATACACTGAGGCAAACTCACTGGCCTAACGAAACAACACTCGACAGAAAACTACATGGACCTCTGTGTGAGCTACAAAAAACAGTGAAGTTCATACAAGAGACAACATTGAATATATAGACATATTTCAAGCGAACCAAAGGAAGGAGGAAGGAAATTATATTCCTACAAACTTTTCATCATCATCAAATAGCTTGTCCTGAGCAGAACTTTGCCCCCACAACAGTTCTCCAGAATTTCTCTCTCTCATAGGCCAGACTTCCCGCCTCTGCAGCCGTCATGGTCAAACCATCAGTTACATCCTGAATCCATCTTCTCCGTGGTCTTCCTCTTCTTGTCTCTGCCGGTATGTCTCATTCCATGATGGTTTTCTCCAGCCCTTCATGTCTTTTTATATGTCCAAAATATCTCAATTTTCTCTTTCTTATTTGTAGCACCAGCTAGTTTTCTTTGATTTTGAACTCTTTCTGTACAGATCTATTTGTTCTTTTTTCTGTCCATGATATACGGAGGACTGTAACATATATATTCAAAAGCACATACATGTTTTTCCATCGCCTTACAAAATGTCCATGCTTCACACCCATACGTTGCCACTAGGCAATACTGCCTGCCCAGCGTGTTCGTAGCGCGTTGAACTACAGGTGATAAGTCCTCTGTGTGTGCGGGTTCAACTTCGCGGACTGGCAGAAAAGCCACAGATTCCCCAGATTTACGGTGTTCGTGGCACCGAACAGAAGGGTTACGATGTCCATGACACCGAGCCAAAGAGCTTTCAGCTCAAGTGCTTCTGGATCGGAGAAAAAAAAAGCAGTTTTTATCATTCTATTGTGATATATAAACAGCCAAACATCAGAACGGGATGTACGTGCACAGCCTTCAGTACTAATTGGAGCTCAGCGCTTATCTTTCGGTGGTGTGTTCGGTTTCAACCAGCGTTTACTGGGTTTGCTCTCCGTTAGCCTTTGCTGTCCCCAGCCAAAACCCACAAGGCAGCAGGTTGTTTCTGTACTGAATCTTTTCCACATGCATTGGTCAAGTTTTTCTTCTTTCATGTGATTTTTCAGTAGATATTATTATCATACCCCTCCTACACGAATATTGGCACGGTCTATGTACTGACCATAGTTTTCTCATGGTAGTTTCCTTAGGGTAGTCACAAAGCTTTGGGCTCAATATATTTTTGTATTTTTTAAAAAAGGAAAACTTACATTCACAGCACTCTAGAAACTGGATGCACTCATTGATGACAGTGTCTCGAATCATGATCATATGTTTGGCCATATTCTCAATGAGAGACAAGAAGCATCTTTTTGCATAAAACCAGGTGTCTGTTCCCAATTTTTTGTTATATGGTTCCAAACTTTTAATTACTCGAGAGATGCCAAATTCGTAGTTACCCTTGGCACAGTACAGTGTTCTAGTGTGTGAGATAAAATATTAGACATGTTGGGACTCACATAATATAAATATACATATGTTTATTCTTCTATGTATGTACAATAAGAAAACTTCACTTCAAAACTACAAATGATGCATGTGTAATAAAGTAATGTAAGTCTATGGACTATACAATGTTACATCTCATTCTCTTATTGATATTCTATTGCACATGTTCGGATGAAACACAAATCAAAATCAGAGATACTTCCAAACTGCTCGAAATATAACATTGATTTTGATTTTTAATTTTGGCTTTTCTTTTTTTTTGCTAGTCTTTGTCTTCTGCATATTACTGTCTAATTCATATTCAATACCTCTGTTGTTAATTTGTTTAATTAATTACCAGCATTTTATCATCTGCATATCTGATGACTTTATTTGCATTTTTGTTATTCCTGGTATTTCTTTAATCTATTAGAATTCTTGCCATACCTCTGTTTTTTTACCAATGTTTGATCAAAAAATGATTCGTCCATTTTATTGTTATTTGTTCCAAGTATTGATTGTTAGCTAGTCTCATATCTTTTCCTTAGGGGGTCTCAATGGTGTAGTGGTTAAGTCGTTTACCTGCTGTACTGAAGGTTGTGGGTCAGAATCCAGACTGACACATGTTTAATTTGTTCTTGAGATTCCAAGGATTGTTGCTGGAGCTAGGGAGTTTGTGCTTTGTGCAATGCTCTCGGCAGATGGCATGCCATCTCTGCCGACAGGGACGAAGCCATATGGTGAAACCTGGGCAATGAAGTCAATCCTTCGCCTTTGTATCCTTTATATATTTTCCTTTCATCTATGTCTTCTCATGATCTTATACAATTAATTAAAAGAGACCCATTACATGTAATATATGATATTAAAGTAACAGTTCATCACTCCATAGTTTATAGAAGATAATTAAGATACATTCAGTGATGAGACTGCAAGTATAACTTAGTCCAAATGTTCAGGCAATCTTACCCTATCACCAGATTGACAATACACAAATGGTAGATTTTCTTGTCTGGGTCTTCATAAGCCACCTGCTCTTCTTCTTTCTCAATCTTTCTCATGAGCTCTTCTGCCTGTACATGTTAAAGCAGGAGCAGTTAAAAAATATACAAGCCATCCTCATATCATTCTGAAAATATTGTTAGCAACAGCAGGTAACGTTTTTTTCATAGTGACAGACATACCTTTTTCAGACAGCTTTCATTGGTAATCCAGTTATGAATACATAAACATTAAGACAATTGTGAATGGATGCATTGTTTATTAAATGTTTACAACTAGCAACATGACGTTCATGAAAAACCTATCGTTTTTTTAGTCACAGGGTATCCTAGAATGAATGGTAAACTCTGTTTCACTTCTATTTCTAGCATCATCCACGATGATATGCATTCGATTATTTTACATTTCACTTATAAGTAATTTTCAGTTAATATAAAAGTGAAAAAGGAACGAAAAGTAAAGAAATATGTTCAATCTTTAAAATGACAGCACATCCCTGCGATAAGCTTTGAGGATCTTTAACGCGATGGCTAGTACGCATTCAGTTAATGTCCATATTCCTGTATTTGCACAAGTATGTCCTGATTTATCAATCTTTCGGTGCAGCAGCTGACACACTCCATCTTCAACAGTTAAAGTGTTTTCTTCTTTCTCATAGCATTTCCATCTCATGATAGTGGCTGCAAGACGACAGATAAATTGTTTACTAGAGATTTCTTATCTGTTGCTTGAGCTTATAGCAACTCTAGCTAGCTTGATATTTTTATCATTGGCCACCTGTTCACACACTCAACCTGCTGGAAAAGTATCTCCATTTGACCTACAACTGCTTATTCATCCAGTAGGAAAATGACTTAGATAGTAGTTGACGTTTCATATCTGGAAGTTGACACATTATTCTGATTGGCGTTGTCACCCCCATATGCCAGGAGATGTCAGCTGTATCAGCAACATAGCTGTATCAGCAACGTTTTAAAAAAAAAAAAAATATTATCATCAAACATGTAGTAGTGGTTAGAAGTTAAGTATGCTTCCCTTGTCCAGATACTCTTCTTCTTCTTTGCGTTCGGTTTCGTATGCTCGTCTAAATCATGAGATGGGTTGCCTCTATGAAGCTGCATGCCAGTTGGAGTTCTTCGAGAGTTCCCATAGCTTGGTCTGTAAGCTTTGTTCATGAGGCGATGTTTTATTTCGTTGGTATATGTATGATGGACATTACTGCAGGATGTGCTCTGGAGTCTGTGTTTCTGTCTGGCATGCACACTGTGCAGTCTGAGCAGGCTTTATTCTGTGCATGTGGTGGTTGAGCCTGCAGTGACCTGTTCTTAGGCGAAAGATTGTTGTGTGCTGTTTTCTGTTTAGTCTGCTGATGGGATCTTGTGGGTGTTTGCTGTGGGTTTGTTACCTCCATACCTCTTTGTACTTTCTTTTGATATGTGTCTTGATTTCTGGTAGTGATACTGGGTGTTTCTGTTGTGTAAGTTTTGTTCCCTCCTTAGCCAGCATGTCTGCTCTCTCATTTCCTGGTACGCCACAGTGGGCTGGTATCCACTGGAGAATAATTTGCTTGTGTTCTGAGAGCTTGTTTAGCTGTAGTGTCAGCTCTCTTTCCATGTTATCTTGTGGTTCCCTTTATGTGGCCTGCAGGACTGACAAGCAGTCGCAAAGGAAGACAAGTTTGTTGTTTTGGATGTTTCTTTGCTGCAGTATTTTTGAAGCATCCACAATTGCCTGTTGTTCGGCTCTAAAATTTGTTGATAGTTCTCCAGTGGCACTTGAATTTGTTAGTGTAGTGCCGTCTTGGAGTATGATAATGGTTCCAGTCCCTCCTTTCCTCGCTGTCGTGTCTGATGATCCGTCTGTGTATATATGGGTCCACTCAGGATGGGGGTATGAGGTGTAAATGTGTTCTAGTGTCTTTGCTCTCAAGATGGGACCTGTTTCTTCACCCTTTTGTCTACATTTGGAATTGTTGTTATCACTGTGAAGTTGGGCTGTAGGTCTGTGTTGTTGAATAGTACTATCATTTCCCAGGTTGCTGGGTCTTTTGAGAGGATGTCCATGTTTTTGCAGAGAGTGATTTTGACAAGTGATGGAAGCTGTGTCTTTTTTATGCGGTTTTTGGTTGGTTCGTTGATTGTTTGGTGCATGGGGTTATTTTCTGTGCGCTTTAACTTTCTGATAGTGTGAGTATTTTTGTTCCCTGCGTAGTCCCAGGCTCTCAATGCCAGCAGTTGCTTCCAGATCTTGTCCAGATACAATAAACCCACAATTGACACTTTCAAAGACAGCCTCTCAGTTTTTTGTTACAAAACATTCCTACATGTGTCTGTAATACTGATACCAAATCCTGTTTCAGAAACTTACCTCTTCATTCTGACTGGTCATGATGTATGAGACACACAGATTTGCTAGCACTATAGCACTGACACTCAAGAGCTGCAAGAAAGTAGCAAAATGTCAGGGCAACCAACATAACCAACAACAACAAAAACTATACAAAATATGTTATGACAAATAAGGACTAAACATAGCAGGAAGAACTGAAGTTCACAACAGTTGCAGGTAAGTGAAATAAAAATTAAAATCACAGGTGAATATATAGGGCATCTATCAGCATTCATAAATAATTTAAGTAAATGGATAATTAAAAATAACAACGCCCTGGTGTAAACATTATTTATTTTATTAAAATAAGAAGATAATTTAGCAGTGATAGTGCTTGAAATTAGTCAACACAGATAGGAAAATATTATACAAATAGCAGAAAGTACTAAACAGGAGAAAGATCAATAAGAATTCATAGGAACACCAAAGCTGGCGAGCATCGTACTAAAGGTGGATAAATAAATAAATGCTGCGAAGGTAGCAGAGTTTTAAGGAAGCACAGATAACAATGAATAAGATGTCTGTCTGCCGACCCCAACCTACTTGGAGGAAAGCAGTGTTAACAACTATGACTAGTTATATTCCTCATTAAATTTGGTACAAGTCTCCCATGTTGAATCTTCAGCATGTCAAGTAATCTCTTTTCAACATGGAGAGTAGTTGCTAACAAGATGTCCTTCAGATAGGTGGGGATTGTCATGTAGAGCACGATGGAATCAAATTTGTTGTCATTTGTGCCCCTTCCAAGAGTGCTGTGAGAGGGGGTTTGGGTAGTACCTCATGGAAAGGGACAGAAATATCCTAGTCATGGATAGCCATGATCCTACTTAGTCCCCATCTTCTCATGCAGCTCATGTGTGGCTCCTTGCATCCCACCCTGAGTAACAGTTTTGGTTGACTGGCTAAACAACAACATAAGTGGGTGAAAGAAATCCTGCTTAACCCCCACACATCCCTTTTTTCTCCTTCATGTTAGACCACATTACCATAACAAGAATCCATCTTTACTCGGTGGTAAGACCCAGTCACCCTGAATGAATGGATGAGGCAAACAGATTGGAGAGCCTTCATTATTTCATTTGCAACAAGAGGAGATAAGACACTGGCTTTGCACTGAGCCAAATAGGATCACACTGCTTACAGGGACCCATGGTGAAGTGAGACTAGGTGTGGGTGAGTATCTGAATTTGTGCAAATACACAAATTACCTTTGCATATTAAGTGGCATGGTCATAGTGAAATAACCCAGTGATGCAATTATGACTAACGGGGATTGTGCAGCAGTGAATTGTGCCTTCCCCCACAGATTTAAGCGGACGAACAAACAAGAAAAAACTGAAACATTTACATTTCTATAGAAACCAAATACAAATGACCAACAGCTTATAGAGGCTTCATGATCTTTAAATCTATCAAATAAATTCATTCTGACTTACATTTTCATAGTTCTTCTTTACAATTGGCTCATAAAAACCTGCAGATTCCTTGTATTTGTTTTCTTGCATGAAGAGAACATGAGCAACATTGAGCTTCCAGGCATCATGTTCATTACAAAATTCTACAGATTTACGGAAAATCTTTTCCACCTGCATGTAGTTCTCCATTTCCCAATAAATTTTGGCTTGTTGCATTAAAATGGGAACGTACCTGATGCAAAAGTGACAACAATAGTTTTAAAAAAACAATTATAATTCAAGAAATAGGAAACTAAATGTCAACAAAATTATACCATCTATTTTTTAAAGAGCATATGACTATATCAGAAGTTTGAAATAGTAGTATTGTAAAGTGTATGCACCATGGTTATAGTTTATTTGTTTGTTTTATAGAGGTTACGACTCTGTGTTGCCGAGGCCCTCAGGGGAGCAAAGAACAGTAACACTGCGAGCACATAACTTCTAAATCACAGAGACCCTGCTGTTCATGATGAAATTCAAAAGATATTAATTAAACATATTTTTAACTCACCTTTCTAATGCTTCATCATATTCATTAACTGCTTTTTTCACAGAATCTTCATCATGGTTTTGTCTAGATTCTTGAACCTAAGAGATCAAACAAAAACTACATGACATAAATATGCAATGTTATGTCTGTGAATATATATGATACAACAACCTGTTAACTTCATCCTCATCATCAGTCCATGTTGCATACAAGGGTACTTCAGACAGACACACAATTTTCAATCAGTTTCATCTTGTGCCTTTCTTTCTATCTCAAACCTAGTCCTATGCATGTCTTTGAGCTCTGCTTCAAAAGTTTTCCTCCATGTACCCCTAGGCTTTACTTTCTTCTGCTGTCAATGTGGTGTCCACTACATTGCATGTCTTGACCACCTTTCACATCCTGAGGACACGTCCAATCCCCCATCCTCTTTTCTGTATCTCTTTATTTACATCTTTCAGACCAGTTAGCTTTTTCAAGTCTGATATCTTATCCTCTCAGGTATACCCCAGTATTCTTCTTAGTAGTTTACATTTTAGCTAACACAAATTAGACATTATATTATACAGAATGTTACAGTGAAATTCTCTCCTTGTATGTCTTTCATAGATTGATTTTTTTAAAAATTAAAAATGTTTGGCTTTTTTCTTACAATTACCCATCTCTCACTAGCTTATTTACTCCTAGCCCATTCCTCTTTTGTTTCTACCCTTATAGTCTATTTATTCTGAAATATTACTTTCTTCTTCCTCTTTTCGTTGACAGATTAAACATTCAGTAGTTAACGCATCTTGTGGTGTCAAAGTTAACCCTTTCACTCCGTAATTTTTTTAAACCTTGGATGCACTTATATTACAGTGTGTACTGAAGTAGCACTATACTAGTTTTGTGCCATCTTAACAAATACTGCGAGCCAGTAGATCAGTTCAGAAGAACGAAAGAATTAAATTACCAACACATGACCTATATGTCTTAGTTTTAAAGATAAAGTAAGACTTTCAACAGCGTTAAGTCTTGTACCTGTTTTGTTAGTTTTCGTAGAGTTTCTGTTTGTTTAGTGGCCATCTCATCTAGTTTTCTATATGCTTCTTCTGGTGATGTTTGCCTTGTTATAACTGCTTCTAAGAAGTCATACAAGTACTGAGGAAACAAATACAGAAATATTATCAAGAAGCAATTCAGTTAAATACTTTTTTTTTTCTGCATTTACATCTTAATCTGTGGGATAGAGTGGGACAACTGCAGGTGGAACAAGAGATAAGGGGCAGAATGTGGCGATGAATAGGACACACACCGAGGAAATCTCTTGGCAGCATCAAGAGACAGGCACTCCTATGGAAACCCCAGGGTAATAGAGGTAAGGGAAGATGCAGGAACACCTGGAGTCGAGAGTTGGAATGCAAGAGAATGAGAGATCTAGAAAAGATGGTCTTGGAAAACCTTGATTGCGAACCCTATGCCTCTTTAATGGTGAAGGGTGGAGAAGAATTTGCATCTTATAAACATTCTTGTATCCCATTATACTTTGTGTACGCTGGTTCAGTGCATCAGATTTCAGTTTTATATATATTTGTTTTGGGCCGCTACTGTAGCTGTTTGGTGTTGCTTGATCGTGTTGAAATGAAACGCAGCAATTGTTGGTAATCCTCACATTTTCCTAGGAAAGCTGTCTGTCTTGACTAACAAATCTTTAATATCCATGCTTGTATAACTTTTTCTTCTCTTCTATCAGGTGAATTGTTAGCTAAGAGGGGAGCAAAGAATAGTAACACTGCGACCAACAAGGCATGTCGTTAGGGGCGACTGAGGTAGGGGCTTAAGAAAGCTACCCTAGTAAATGAAAAGCGTCGCAGAAATCGGATGTGCTGGCCTACTTGTAGGCACATAAATGGCACAGCATACAATCACTCTTATGCTTGGATCACATACAAATCACAAAGAGTGGTCGATGGGGAGTGTTCGAAGATGAAGAAAGATAATTTTATATCAGTATGCATGCCCTTTGACATCTGCTTGATGAGACTGAGCACCTATGGGTCTGCATGTTTCCTGCACAGAATGTTAGATCTAGGATAAGAGGTATACCATCTTCGTGAGTAAAAGCTGGGCTTGTCATCTGTCTTTTTATTAAGTGGAGATTTATATCTATCTCCTGGTCTTCTACTTCCTTTCCTCTGGTATCTGTTTTTGTATATCCCCACCTTCAGAATGACTGCTAAAGTCTTCAACTACTACACAGTTGGTGTTCTTTATTTTCATCTCTGAAAGTGCAGTGTCTTTGTTAGGTGGGCCATACTGGTTGTTTAGTCACAGGTTTGTTGCATATTAGTTTAATAATGTGGTTAGAAATACACAAAATAGTTACCGGTGTAAGGAACTTGTATGTGAGATGTGCATTTTCTGCCAAGACATCAGCAGCAAGATCATAGTACTGAAAAAGATAAAGATATAAATTTGAATGATAAGGTGATGTCAGTACATATTTGAGTGTTTGTATACTATGTTGATGAATAGAGATCATAACAGTCTGCATGTTCTTGCCTTCTTCTTTTCTCTTCTTTGTCTTTGAATGCTCCATATCGACCACTTGTTAACCACTCTTTGTGATTTGTATGTGATCCAAGCCTAAGAGCGATTGTACATTATGCCAGTTATGTGCCTACAAGTAGCCCAACACATCCAATTTATACGATGCTTTTTATTTACTAGGATAGCTTCGTAGACCCTACATCAGTCGCTCTTATGACGTGCCTTGTAGGTTGCAGTGTTACTATTCTTTGCTTCCTTGCGGGCTCCTGGCAACACACAGCCGCTTCTTTTCTCTAATCTTGTTTTGTCTCACAGTCAAAATAAGAAGAGATTTCTAGAATAGGCTTTTGTGTATGCTTCATAAACAGTGTTTTTTGTCACCTCTTTTATCCTATACCATATAAAACAGGGGTAAGATTAGCGGTCAGAATAATGACGGAAGGGACAACTGACCACAGTGAGACGAGTCCATTGGTGGTGGATAGTAGGACCAGTGTCAGCTGCTAACTAAGCCAGTTTATACTGGCCCATTATAAACCAAATGGTGAAAATTTTCCAGTAGGATAGAGTGGGACATGTGGCACTGGTGTAACCATATGTCAAATTATGGGAACATTAAGTAAACAATAGTTTCTGTAAATTCTAGCCACGGGAAGGTAAAAATTTGGTAAACAAACAAACCTTGCTCTCACCAAGAGGAGAATGGAAGGACATAGAAGACAATACCGATAGAAAACACAAAGGAATCTGCTGAAGACAATAGACAGCTGTGGCTGCAGAATGTGGGATAAATCAGAGCAATAACACATACATATACAGAAATATGGACATGCAAACAATCTAATACAACATCATGGCATTGCTCTTATCAACTATTACCCAGGAAGCAGAGAGCATGGTTTTATAAAAAGGATGTCACCATGATTTTTAGCAGAATGCAGACTCTGACTGGGTATAAGATTGATCTGACATGAGAAATGAAATGTACACAGAATACACGCCAGTCAAACAAAGATTTTTACATAGTTTACTTGTTATCAATCAATCACACACATGCCCGTGTAGGGGCCGCAAGGAAGCCAGGAATAGTACCACGGCGACCTACAATACATGTCGTAAGAGGTGACTGATGTAGGCCCTAGTGATGCTACCCTAGTAAATAAAAAAGCAGCGCAAAAATCGGATGTGCTGGCCTACTTGTAGGCGCATAATTGGCACAATGTACAATCTCTTAGGTTCAGATCACATACAAATCACACAGAGTGGTCGACAAGTGGTCGATATGGAGTGTTCGAAGAAGAAGAATCACACACAAGTTTGTTCAAATGCTAGTATTTAATCAATCTGTTATGCCATGTCCTGAGAAGGAGGATAATGCTCTGTCCTTGCCTGCTGAGTGTGTCTTCTGTCATCTCATGCACTACATTTTAGTCTCATAATGAAATCAAGATGTGACTATTCCTTTTATATCAGAACTTATTCATTCAAAAGTTATCAAGAAACAAACTACATCAATGTCTGACCTCATATTTGACATATAATAAAAGAAGATTGCCAAAAGTTTCTGGTGGAAAAGGATTCTGTTGCAGCAAAAACTGCAGCTTTGTAAAGCCCTGTGTGGGGGAAGTCTCCATGTTCATCAGAGCTTGGTTGTGCAGTGTTACAGCATCCAGCTCTTCTTCTGATCGAGGAGGCATATCAGTCAGAGCCTCCACTGCAGCATCATCTAACAAATCAGAAGTAGAACTTGTATATATTTACGACTAGATACTCTCTACTAGTGCTGGCAGCTCTAATTAACACTAGCAGTTAAGGTAAAACAATGACAAATAGAATGAACAGTCAAACAAAGAAACGAATGCAACAATTGATATATTCTATACACAAATCAAATGGTAATGTTTCAACAAAGTGTGATAAATGAAGAAAATGGATAAATGGAGTTTATGACAGCTTAACAATTGGTTGAATCTGTAAAAATTAACTGATGCTAACAAACCTAAATAAAAGAGAAACTGGAATTCAGTGGATATCATGGACATAACTGGAGGATGTTGACTTTGCTGACAACTTGGTGCTATTGGCACACAACCACCAGCCAAGACAGATCTGGTTAATGTATTTAGAGAGAGTTGGACTTAAATACATGAAGGTAAAATCAAGATCTTAACCCTTAGAACCCAGGCTCCCGATATTTCAGGATTGAATGAAAGCGTTGAATATCCCGAGCTCCTGATATATCGGTCTGAGAATATTTTTTCATTATTTTTGGTATTTGAAAATCAATTGTGTACAAATATGACAATAAACACAACCCATGTGTTCTACATGGATTTCCGAGATGGCGGAGGCTGTTGTGTGATTTTTTTGGTACTGATATGGTAATTAGTTAAGTATTTTCATTTTCGGAAATGGTCATTCTAAAAGTATAACAAGAGCAGGCCGTTGAACTTGTTTTGAATTAATCTGAAGATCAATTAGACTTAGAATGTGATTATTCTGATAAGGATATAGAAAGTGAGTTAGATGATTAATTAGACGACAACGAATTGTTTTAATCGACTGATATTCAAGCTATATATGTTTAATCTGGAGAAAAATATACATATTTGGGAGTATTTGCGGCCTAACCCACATATTAAATCAAATAAATTTTAAAGTTAGTATTCTGCAAATAGATAATAAGCAGAAATAATGGAGATTATGGTGTAAGTCAATAACAAATTATAGAGCACTTAAGTATGCTAAATTATCGTGCTTTAATATAACTCTGATATGGGCTATTTTGCCCTGAACTCCGGGGCAGGGATTTTTTAAAGGTACAGGTGGTCAGGGTTCAAAGGGTTAAGAATTAATATGAAGAACAGAGAATCAGCAAGGTTGTAAGGAAAAGCAATTGATAACATGAAGCCATTCACCTACTTAGGCAGATTATTGGATACACAAGGTGGCACCAGAAGCAAATGTTATAAAAAGGATTAGGAAGGTGTGAATAGTATTCCTACAGCTGAGTAATGTGTGGAGGTACAACATCAGTAGCACTAACACCAAGATCAACTTTGAAAGCAGTACTCATGTACACATCACAAAGATGGAAAGCTACGAAGAAAATTACTAACAAAATACAGGTATTTGTGAACAGTTGCTTGATAAAGATCTTACATCTACATAGACCAAAGGTAATTAGTAATGAAGAGTTATGGTATAGAATCAAGTAAAGAACCGCCCGAGTGGTTACCAGGGCCCAAATTTGGGGTGTAAAGAATAGAACCACTGTTATCTGCCATGCATGTCATAAGAGGCGACTAAAGAGGTTTGGCTCGCCCGAGTGGTTACCGGGCCCAAATTTGGGGTGTAAAGAATAGAACCACTATTACCTACCACGCATGTCGTAAGAGGCGACTGAGGAGGTTTGGCTGAAATTGGATGCACATGTCCTAAACGTGTAGAAGTCTATGCGATTAGAGGCCTACCAAACCAATGTGCAACATATACATGTTCTTGGCAAAGATCAAACACATCACAAAGAGTTATTAAAATTGTTCGTAAA
Source organism: Arion vulgaris (assembly GCA_020796225.1). Classification (NCBI taxonomy): domain Eukaryota; kingdom Metazoa; phylum Mollusca; class Gastropoda; order Stylommatophora; family Arionidae; genus Arion; species Arion vulgaris. The sequence goes on from CM036757.1 coordinate 67,988,602, forward strand.
GAATTAATGCAAAGAAGAAGAAGTAAAGAACTGTTGGGGAAGATATCCGCAGGAGAAGGTAGATAGGACACACTGTAAGGAAACCCTCCCAATAACATTGTAGGCATGCAGTGAACTGGAATTCGCAGGTTAAACGAAAGAGAAATAGGCTAAATAACACATAGAGAAGAGAACTTGACAAAGCCATCAAACAAATGGGCCTCGGCTTGGAATGCATAGGGATGGCTGTCCAAAACAGGAATAACTGGAGAACTATGATTGAAGGCATATGCTTCCAATGTGGGGACTAGAGCATAATTTAGCAGACTTAAATGGTTAAAAGCTAACATTAATTAATGCATTCTTTCTAAAAAAAATTGAAAATAAAATCAAAAAGATTTCGCACAAAACTTGGTTAAGTCAGACGAAACCAACTTACAATTTTTCAGCTGATACTCCATGGCAGCTTTTAGATTAAAAGCCTCCACTAAAGCAGTTTCATGCAAAGTCATAGAGTTCCCAACGCTACGCACATCAATGCCTTCTGTTGTCATGCCAACACTAAGTTCTAGGATAATAAATTGAGACAAGAATTTAGCACTCATATAAATGGTGATAACAACATAAACTAATCCATGTAATAATGCAGGAGATAGAAAACTTTCAGAGTTTAAACAAAACAAAACACATATTTCTGGTTGGTGAAAAAAAAAACAATTTATGAGAACCAACAAGGGAAATGAACTAGAACACACTTCATAAGCAACTGCTTAAAACACAAATAAAATGTAAAAAATAATTAACTTGCAACTGCCAAGAGCAAATATTATTTGATTATAATAAACTAACAAAACACAAGAAATAAATAACTCTTTTTCACTTCTTTACATAACAACAAAACAGAAAAATAATCATTTCTTTACAAGTACAAAACAAATTGAAAATAATTACAGATTTAACTACCACTGTAAAAAGCAGGCTGTGGCCAGATTAGTTTTTCCCCACTTTTAGTTCTCAGTTGTACGTAATAATTAAGCTGTAGTTTTCCTAGTTCTTAACCAAATTGAATGTATAATACGTAATTTAGTAGATAAATGAGTGTACCTTTATCACAAGCTAACAAAATGTGAAAAATAAATAACGATTGGAACGAGCGTTAATTTATAACTAATCTGACAATTACAGAAACCATGGTGTATGCGACTCAAAGCCAAATAGAGAGCAGCCTGTAGCTTTTGGTAGATAATGTATTAATAGAATTGATGTGAATGCACTAAAAGTGTCCCTGTAGATGCAAAATTTCTTTCAGCCAACAGAAATTGTCAGTGACACAGAGTATTTACACAGTAGCTCTGCAGACAATTCCGAACAAAAATCAACTATACTAGGAAATGAATACCGTCCACTGGTGTGTGAATCCAGCTGGCAGTCCCTGTGCTGATGTCTACTTCAAAGTTATTAGATAAGACTATTCTAAATTTCAATGGGAATAAAAGAAAACAACAGACTCCAAGACTCTTAGAAAAAGTTTGCCATTAGCACTAATACTTTATCAATACGAATAAAGCAAACGGACTTCAAAATTATTCGACAAACTATCCTAAATATTAATGGGAAGTAAAATGAAAAAACAACAGACTCCTACCTGGATGTTCCCTTATGCCTCTCTCTATGATGTCAGCAATGTGTTTAAGTGCAGGTGCATACTGTTTCAACATGTAGTGACACAGAGCTATATTGTAGGACAAATCTGGTTTATAGCCCAACACCTGCATTGCTCCAAGAAACTTCTCACATGCCTCGTCATAGCGCTTTTCCTAATGGTACAAAACACAGAGTAAACTAACATTATCAGACTCCAGAATACAATGACAAGTAATATTGTGACAATACTTCCTAATACTTTTCCTAATGGCACAAAACAGAGAGAGAACTAACATGATCAGACTCTAGACTACAACAGATACAATGACAAGTAATATTATGATGATACTTCCTAATACTTTGTGACAATACTTCCTAATACTTTTCCTAATGGCACAAAACATAGAGAGAACTAACATGATCAGACTCTAGACTACAACAGATACAATGACAAGTAATATTGTGATGATACTTCCTAATACTTTGTGACAATACTTCCTAATACTTTTCCTAATGGCACAAAACATAGAGAGAACTAACATGATCAGACTCTAGACTACAACAGATACAATGACAAGTAATATTGTGATGATACTTCCTAATACTTTGTGACAATACTTCCTAATACTTTTCCTAATGGCACAAAACATAGAGAGAACTAACATGATCAGACTCTAGACTACAACAGATACAATGACAAGTAATATTATGATGATACTTCCTAATACTTTGTGACAATACCTCCTAATACTTTTCCTAATGGCACAAAACATAGAGAGAACTAACATGATCAGACTCTAGACTACAACAGATACAATGACAAGTAATATTGTGATGATACTTCCTAATACTTTGTGACAATACCTCCTAATACTTTTCCTAATGGCACAAAACAGAGAGATAACTAACATGATCAGACTCTAGACTACAACAGATACAATGACAAGTAATATTGTGATGATACTTCCTAATACTTTGTGACAATACCTCCTAATACTTTTCCTAATGGCACAAAACAGAGAGAGAACTAACATGATCAGACTCTAGACTACAACAGATACAATGACAAGTAATATTGTGATGATACTTCCTAATACTTTGTGACAATACTTCCTAATACTTTTCCTAATGGCACAAAACATAGAGAGAACTAACATGATCAGACTCTAGACTACAACAGATACAATGACAAGTAATATTATGATGATACTTCCTAATACTTTGTGACAATACTTCCTAATACTTTTCCTAATGGCACAAAACATAGAGAGAACTAACATGATCAGACTCTAGACTACAACAGATACAATGACAAGTAATATTGTGATGATACTTCCTAATACTTTGTGACAATACTTCCTAATACTTTTCCTAATGGCACAAAACAGAGAGAGAACTAACATGATCAGACTCTAGACTACAACAGATACAATGACAAGTAATATTGTGATGATACTTCCTAATACTTTGTGACAATACTTCCTAATACTTTTCCTAATGGCACAAAACATAGAGAGAACTAACATGATCAGACTCTAGACTACAACAGATACAATGACAAGTAATATTATGATGATACTTCCTAATACTTTGTGACAATACCTCCTAATACTTTTCCTAATGACACAAAACATAGAGAGAACTAACATGATCAGACTCTAGACTACAACAGATACAATGACAAGTAATATTGTGATGATACTTCCTAATACTTTGTGACAATACCTCCTAATACTTTTCCTAATGGCACAAAACAGAGAGAGAACTAACATGATCAGACTCTAGACTACAACAGATACAATGACAAGTAATATTGTGATGATACTTCCTAATACTTTGTGACAATACCTCCTAATACTTTTCCTAATGGCACAAAACAGAGAGATAACTAACATGATCAGACTCTAGACTACAACAGATACAATGACAAGTAATATTGTGATGATACTTCCTAATACTTTGTGACAATACCTCCTAATACTTTTCCTAATGGCACAAAACAGAGAGAGAACTAACATGATCAGACTCAACTACAACAGATACAATGACAAGTAATATTATGACAATACCTCCTAATACTTTGTGACAATACTTCCTAATACTTTTCCTAATGGCACAAAACATAGAGAGAACTAACATGATCAGACTCTAGACTACAACAGATACAATGACAAGTAATATTGTGATGATACTTCCTAATACTTTGTGACAATACCTCCTAATACTTTTCCTAATGGCACAAAACAGAGAGATAACTAACATGATCAGACTCTAGACTACAACAGATACAATGACAAGTAATATTGTGATGATACTTCCTAATACTTTGTGACAATACCTCCTAATACTTTTCCTAATGGCACAAAACAGAGAGAGAACTAACATGATCAGACTCAACTACAACAGATACAATGACACTCAAGTAATATTGTGACAATACCTCCTAATACTTTGTGACAATATTCTGATATAATTCCTAATATTTTTCCTAATGGCACAAAACAGAGAGAGAACTAACATGATCAGACTCTAGACTACAACGGATACAATGACACTCAAATAATACTGTGAAACTAAATTGCATATCTTCTTAACGCAGCATGCCCTCTGTATAATGTCCCTCTCCTTACATCTTGTTTAAAGACTAATAAAGCATGGCCAATAAAAGGAAAGCAGAAGAAGAACGAAAGCAGAAGAAGGTTACATAAAATAGAACAACTACAACATCATATTAAACACATACATTTTGTATAGTGACTGTTCTTAAAAGCAGTTTCTAAAACAATAGTTATAAGACAAGTTACTGAATAGTAATAACATTTCCAACCTTAGATATATCTACACAGTAAGAGCTCACATGTGCAAACAGATTAGACTTTATGCAGAACTGATGGTTTAGTAAGATAAATTAGTAAATGAAAGTACCTTGAAAAGAAGACATCCTAAGTTTATTTCTGTATCTGGATCATCAGAAGGGCATTGTTCCACCAAGCTCTGTCAATCAAACACAGATCTTTAAACATGTTAAAAAGTAATTCTTCTTCTTCTTTGTGTTCGTTCTTTACGACCAATTTTAATCACTCTCTGTGATGTTTGATCTTTGCCAAGAACGTGTATACGTTGCACATTGGTTTGGTCGGCCCCTAAACACATAGACTTCTACACGTTTAGGACATGTGCATCCGATTTCAGCCAAACCTCATTAGTCGCCTCTTCCGACATGCGTGGCAGGTAACAGTGGTTCTATTCTTTACGCCCCAAATTTGGGCCCGGTAACCACTCGGGTGTTAAAAAGTAATGAAATTAATGTAGTTCCAAAATCATATATACAACTATTTATAGTGGTTTTCCCACTGTCATTTAAAGAGCAGGTATAATAAATCAATACCAATATTTTATAGTATACACATATTTCTAATTTGATCAATAAGGAAATACTTTTTTACAGAAACAAGTTATTACCACTCAACTTACTTAATATCAATGGAAAAAAGAAATAACAGACTCCAATTAAGCAGATGATAGATAAACACAAGGGATATAGATGTTATTGTATATGCTTATTGTGGTGAAAAATCAGACTGGTTTACTAGCTGGTGTGGATGAGTCGTTTTTGAGCAGAATGGAGTTTACAGAGCAGCTACTTCTAGTTTGGGTACGACGGTGAGTCCATTATTGCTGCTCTCCAACTACTCTCCGAGACTCCGCTTACTGGGACCATTGTTGCATCAATTCTTCTACTATATGTAGATGACACAATCATATAATGTCAAATTTCTTCTACAACTTACTAATATGCAATTATTATAAAATAATATACTAAAAGAGAGTCTAAAGACAAAGGATTGCCTTCATTCATCAGATTTTACCTCATACTGTTTGGTCTCTCTACATAGAATAGGCATGCCACCTGCCAAGAGTATTGCACAAAGCACGAACTCTGTAGCTCCAACAACAATCCTAGGGATCTCTGGAAAAATTGTGCTCATGAATGACACTGTCCGAATTCGAACCCCGACCTTCAGAGCGCACTGCAAAACGTAACCATTTCGCCACATAGTCCCCCAAAAGCATAATACATTAATATACGCAATTAAATTAACATCTAAAAACCAAGGTGAGTAGTAATATTTATATATGTAATAGATTTTGAACACAGTAAGGCTCTAGTTTACCTTTGCTCCAGATAGATCTTCCTCACCATACTTTATTCCAGCTTGAAGTTTAGTGATCTATACATTGAAAAAGGTATCAGTTATTCAATAATTAGCATGTTCTTTATATAGTAATAATGTCATAGTAACAGTTAGTCAATCTCTTTCTAGCTAACAAATAAGCTATCTCTAGAGTTTTCAAACTACATTGTAGCTTCTAGGAGTGTTGAGAGGACTGATCAGATGTTGGTGATGTGAAGCAAGATGTATGGTATGCCATGGTAATGTGCTCTTGTGACCCACAGTGGAAGTGTTAAATGACTGTTACCCCAGAAGTCAGAGAAGACACACCTGTTTAACACTTTCGCTACCAGCCATTTTTCAACAAAGTCTGGCCCACTGCCACGCTATTTTTCGGCATGATCAGTTTTTAGAGTGACAATTTCAAAAAATCGTAAAAATAAACTAATAAACTTAGGACTTCTAAACTATGAAATAGTGTTCATATATTAATGAGCTACTAGCCTGTATATATGTGGAATATATTCTTTATAATCCACAAGCTATTGTAGTAACTGATATCCCCATACCTATCCACAGTATGATATGCGTCATTTTCTAGATGGGTGTCCGTCATCTACTCCTGTACCCCTAGGAATGTCTGCTATCGATCTATAAACATCATCACGTGAATCACAATTCAAATTCATATCACATTCAGAGTTCGTTTTAACACTATCACTGGCTAAAAAGTCAGAAAAAGAGTCAATTTTGACATCACTATTCATCAGTTATGTCGTCCATTTTGAAAATTTTTGTTTACTTACAAAAAATCGGGCTTATACCGACGTTACGCTGTGTGTTAGATCCGTCATTTTGGAGAGCTCGCGAACGATAAGGAAGTAATACGTCAAGGGACCCCATTTTCGCAAGCGATACTCCCGTTTAAAAGAAATGTAGACGGTACATGTCTGCCGACAAAAGTCATCGACGGCAGCGAAAGTGTTAAGGACTAAGGAAAGCAGGCCTTCAGGCAAAAATCAGTCAGTAGGGCCACACCAGATGCCTTGACTATGCCTGCTTTCAGAACAGGTGAATGTAAGAAGAAGTAATGACTGTTACTATATCTACCTGGATATTCTGCTAGCTGGCAATCAATTCGCCAACATGTCAGCTGTGTAAAGTAAAAGAGTAGAGACCCTTTACTTACTGAATCTAAAATATTCTTTTCAGTTTTATAATATTATTTTACATAAATGACTTACCTGTCCCTGGTAATTTGGATTGTCAATTTGACAAGCAACTTTCATGGCCTCTTGATACAAGCAAGCCTTGTGCAATGACTGGGCATAATAGAGTTTGTATTCTTCAACCTCTGGATGTAGTGATGCAAGCTGTTCATAGCTGTCTGATGCATTCACAAAGTCTTGTACTTGGTAGTAGCAGTATGCCAGGAGAGACAAAGCTGCTCTAGACTTGATGAGATCAAATAGGTTGTAATGTTCAGTTTTGTTATTCAGTACTATTTCATTTTAACATTTATAAATATTATGTTTGTACCAATATATAATCATCATTACCATTTTCTTTATGCTATAATAGCAGCTTGGGGTCACCAATGGAGTTGGTCGCCTTGCAAAATCACAATGCCAAAACCAATACATACTCTTACAGTGATGGTTTAGGTTGTATTTTATTTTCTGCTAGCTTTACTACCCAGGTATGCCTGGGAGTTATATTCTTGTTTACACAAATTGCATATTTCATTATATTTTACAGAAAGAAATCTAAAAGCAATTGATGTTAGTATGATATAAAAACTACTCACTCTTTGTTCATGGTAGAATCATTAAGAACGTGTAAGCAAGTAATATTATTAGTAATTGATAATCTCTCCTTTAGGGAATTCAGAATTTCAGCCTGGTCCATTGCTTGCCTACTTTTTACAGTAGCCATACCTGCAAGCTTATCAGCGCCTTTATTTCCCTTTACACCTGCATGCTCTGACACAAAAAATAAAACTGACTTTTGTCAGCCTAGACCTCTTCAATGACTTCATCCATTGTCTTTGAGCCCAGCCTGTTTCAATAATCCTGAGCATACTCATTGAGTCACTGAGAAAACATGCATGGATAAAAAGTCTGCGTCTTCAGCCAGACCATCGCTTTAGTTACTGCCATGATTTTCATTGTAAGACTGCCTGCAGTCACTGCAAAACTACCACTGTCTTCCTTCACAACATTCCCTCTGACATGAGAAGTGAAAGTTTATGAGCTCCGCAAATGTTGAATAACTGACCCATCTGTGTAAATGATTACATCGTCCTCAAAAATTAACACCTCAACATCTGCCTCCATGACCACTGGGCTCTTTTGTATGGGTCAGTCTCTACTCAGAGTTGATAAAAGAGAAGAAGCGATATAAATTTGCTGTTTTTTTAACATGCTTGGTTCTGTTTCTACTTTTGGTACCTATCAGGTCAACGTCACTAACAATTACCTTAGTTTCACCTTGTAGCTGATGATTTAGCACCTGGATTGCTTCATTAAATCTCTGATCTTTTATCTGTGGATGCACAGAATGTAACAGAAAATCTAGTTCAAGTACTTTCTACATCAAAGAGAAAGAAAGAAACTAATTAATGATTACAGCATTAGATATTTCTGTATATAAATGTACAATTGAGCTTGTATATGCCTAACAGCTTCAGATCAAGCAAATTATCTCAGAAATTTTGATAAAAGTAAACATCTATTCAATCAATAATTGTTGCCCATTGGTCACTAAAAGGTGAAACACAATAATGAAATCTATGCTTCTTTTAACGAAGTATTTATAACTTCTTTTAAAATTGAAAACTGGTTCAGAAACAACTTTATGGTACCAACTGAAGCTTACAAACTTGTGACATCTTCTTCAAATTTTTTGTATCGACCACTTGTTAACCACTCTTTGTGATTTGTATGTGATCTGAGCGGTTGTACGTTATGCCAGTTATGCGCCTACAAGTAGACCAGCACATCTGATTTCTGTGACGCTTTTGATTTACTAGGGTAGCTTCCTAGGCCCCTACCTCAGTCACCTCTTATGACATGCCTTGTAGGTCGCAGTGTTACTATTCTTTGTTCCCTTGAGGGCCAATCATAAAAGTCAGATAATAGGAACTGGATAACATACTCAGAAGTGATTCAGAGACCATCAAGAGAGCTACCATGTAGTGAACCCCAGTGAAAAGATAAAGTTGGAGCAGATTAAGGGGGGATTCAGTGGTATGGGGATCATGAAGCTATTTTCGTTGTTTTCACATTAATGTAAAATTTGTATAACTATTTTGAAAGATTATGACTTAGAATAGTAGAAAAATAAGTAAAAATATATGTCAAAGGTTGCCATGGAAACAATACAAAATAGTGGCCAAAACAAAATTTCAAATCCCTAAGGCTCTGAATCTAATGAACGTAAATGAATTCCGTTTTCACTCTAAGGTGCGCAATTGTAATATCTAAAATATTACACATGATTTGTAGGATATATTAAATATTTAATTTTTTATAAATTTTTGGGTAAAAATTCCTCAAAATTCGGTCAAAAAAGCTGTTGGGGGTGTTTACCCATAAATTCATAAAAATGTAATATTTAATATATCCTAAATATCATGTGTAATTTTTTAGATATTACAATTGCTCACCTTAGAGTGAAAACAGAATTCATTTATATTCATTAACTTCAGAGCCTTAGGAATTTGAAAATTTGTGTTTGGCTGCCATTTTTATTGTTTCCATGGCAACGCGTTGACATTTTTTTTTTTACTAATTTTTTCTACTATTCTAAGTCATAATCTTTCAGGGGACTGCCTAGAGTAGTTGATAGTAGCTCGGCCTGCTAGCTGTGAGACGCCTCATAGCTCGGGTTCGAACCTACTGTCCGGCATTTGTTCGAGTCCCCTGGTCTTACTCAGGACGATAACGTGAGTACCTCTGAAGTCGGAGAAAATCTGCCTGTATGGCGAGGGAATACTAATTACGAGTACATTGAGCACACGGCTGCCAGTGTAAGTAATTTACAATGTGCACACTGCTGCCATTGTAAGAAATTGGAAAACGGATTTTCACGCAAAAATCAGTTTCAGAGATGAAACTTCGTCTGAGTTGAAAGCGGACGAAAGAAAAAAATAATAATAATCTTTCAAAATTGTTATACAAATTGTACATTAATACCAAAGCAACGAAAAAAGTTTAAAGACCAGAATCCCCCTTAAAGACAATGTGGCAGAGAAAATAGTGGAGAAAAAGATGCACAGTGTAAGTCAGTCATGGGGCTCCCTGCAAAGAATAGCAACTGACCAAATATGATTGAGAGATTGCCCGATATATATGGTAAATACGGAATTTGGACATTAAGGTTGGCAAAGATAGAGGATCACTCCAAGATGATAATGATAGGATTAACAAAGCCAGGTTTGATTGCAGTTCTCTCGTTCCAGTATGAAATCCGACAGCTTTCTCTGTTCCGACTGTTCGAAATAAGTTTGGACACCAGATTCATCACTCACACTGTCCCACAGATAACATTGTTTCACAAGTGTGAAATAAACAACGATTAAGACTGCATTATAACTATGAACCAGAAGCGAAAAAGGTGAACACGAAGCAAAGTAGTTTTACAAAGTACAAGTATAACATTCATGAAGATGTACTGACTCCTGAAGTACTGTAGTAAAGTAAAACTAGCTTCTCAAACTGTTTACATCGTCACCGTGTTTGCTTCGATACTAGTGGTAAAGTTGATTATAAAAATATCATTCAACACTTATTTTCTGTGACAAGCATTAGTACAATACAGTAAAATACACACAAAAAAGAAGCAAGCATTTTAATGAGCGATACGTACAAAACCGTAAATAGTTGAGGTATATTCGCCTTCTTTGATTTGAAGGTGTGCCATTTTGTCCGTTGTCAAAACTAAATTGAAGAATGCCAGTGTGCGCATGTGCAGCAGACTTAATATTAAAAAACTACGATTTCATAAAATTTCTGTGAGTTTCATGCAGACTTTCTAAATTTCTTAACATATATACTTATCAGTAATGAATCGAGCACAAATATAACTAACTGTACAATTTCTACATATGTTTGTGTAGTATTTTAAAATAGAGAATTAAATTAACGTAAGTAATGTAATTAATACGTATTTGTTTTTAAATATTTTAAACATACTTCACAAAAATATGGATGAAAATAAGTTACGGATCAGACAGTCAGTGCGAGTGCCGAGTGTGTTAATCTACGACACGAATCGTCGAATGTTGGCATTTTGATTTTCTTCATTAATTTGTTCAAGTGAGTGTCATAGTGTGAATCTCTAGTTTTCAGCTTATCGGTATCGTAAGAATGTTACAAAATCGTGCTGTAACAGTGTAGTGTGTTTTGTTGTACATCGTACGTATTATGAAACTTGAAAGGCAGTAAAACTTCCCACAAGTGCAAGTATACCTTGCCCACACTATTATACACGAACATTTCAAGCCCGTATCGGGCTCACTAGTCATCTACGCACACACAGACAAACATAGCGCAACTACATTCCCTTGAACTGTGATCTTCCTATCCTGTGCCTTAGATAAGAGTTCATGTTTGACATTGATAGGATAATGTTGGTATAAATTTATAAATATGTTATTTATGGTTTCTTCTTCAATCGCTCCACAACGACCGCTTGTCAGCCACTCTGTGTGATTTGTATGTGATCTGAGCCTAAGAGCGATTGTTACGTTGTGCCAGTTATGCACCTACAAGTAGGCCAGCACATCCTATTTCTGCGTTGCTTTTTATTTGCTAGGGTAACAACCCTAGGGCCTACATTAGTCACCTCTTACGACATGCATTGTAGGTTGCAGTGGTACTATTCTTTCCTTCCTTGCGGGCTCCGGCATCCACACAGGCGATTTATGGTTGGACATTTCACCCCTTTGTATGTGGCTGGCTACCTCGATAATTTAGTTTTATTGGTTACTGAACCGACATTACACTCCGGCAGACTCATATGTGCTCAGTTTCTCCCAAAAGATATAGTGGGTATGCATACTGGTGATTCATATGGCTCTCTGGTGAACACATTCTGCCCCCAAGGTCTACTTATAAAATGGGTAACTCCTTAAATGCTGTATTGATTCAACATATATTTTAGTGCTATCATCCAGCAGGTAGTTGTGAAGAGACAGAACATCCCCTTTATCCATCAACTCCTCGGCAGTCTGAATAACCTTATGTTGGTAAAAAAGACAATTAAAAGTAGAATGAAAGACCGCAGGGATGAGTTTGTGATGTACTAAAATGCTAAAAAAAACATGGCTGTGGAGACACCTGATCTTCAACACTACTATGACTGACAAAACTATTGTTTTTGTGTGCATTTGTTTTTGTTTCATGCACGTGTAGAGGTGAGCTCCAACATTTTAGCATATATTAATTTTTGTCCGTTAAACTTTGCTTATATTTTCAGAGAACCAGCAGTGTCATGCCCCTTGTTGTAATGTGTGGTTTCCCAGCCAGCGGAAAAACAACTCGCTGTCAGCAACTGCAGGACTATCTGACACTGAATTTTCCTCTGAAGAACGTTCATATTGTTTCTGACCACCCTCCAGGCACCAACAGAAATGAAATCTATGTTGATTCTCATAAAGAACGAGAAGCTCGAGGACACTTAAAATCTATGGTTCAGAGACTTCTAAGCAAAGATCATGTTGTCATACTAGACTCACTAAACTATATCAAAGGGTTTAGGTATGAGCTATATTGTGTGACAAAGTCATGCAGGACACCTCATTGTGTCATTTACTGTGTCACAGATGCAGAAACATCTCGACAGTGGAACGTAACCAGAAATGAAAGCGAGCAATATCCGCACACACTGATCGATGAGTTGATCATGCGATTTGAGTGTCCATCACCAAATAATAGATGGGATAAGCCTTTGTTTTCTGTACTTAAAGATGACCAACTAAACATGGTGGATATAAGTGATGCTTTGTTTGAACATAAAGCTCCCCCGCCAAACCAATCAACTCAATCACAGCCTTTATCTTCAACAAACTTTCTCTATGAGTTGGACAAAACGACTCAAGATGTTATTACTTCACTGATAGCATCTCAGAAAACTGCTGTTCCAGGTGATAAAATTAAAATTCCACATACTAAAGAAGAATTCATATTCAATAGATCGGTTAACTTGGCTGAGCTTCAACGCAACAGGCGTCAGTTTATTATATATACAAAGATGCATCCTGTAGATGATACTAGTACATTGACTAACATGTTTGTGAAGTATCTAAACACAACTATGAACAATTAATATTGGTGTAGCGAAATTATCAGTGTGGATAATTCACCTTTCAACTCCCACTGGAGCACAGGTCTTCAACTTCTTCCAGCCCTTCCTCTCTCTTGTCATCCCTTCCAGTTCTTTTCACGTCTTGCCTATCCTTTTTAATGTCTCCAGATATTTCTATGCCTTCCTCTACCCCTGCGGGTTCTAAAACAGTGCCTGTCTTGCAATTCTTTCAGTTGGCCTACCAAATGTGTGTCACGTCCATCGCCACTTCCTTAGCTTTTTTCCATTGGCATCTGCTTAGTTCTTTCTCTGAGAGCATGGATAATTATTACACATCTATGAATCTTCAGGTGGAGGTACTGGTACTGACAGTGATCAGAGAAATCACAATTTTTGTCCCTGGGCACGCAGGAGTTAGGGGTAATGAACAGGTGATAGATTGGCTGGTTTGGCTACAATATCAGAGGGAGCTGCCATGGATCGAAGTGGCATTCTTCACGCATTGAGTCTTTCCGAACACAGGAGTTTCAGGGCTGTGAATCCCACTCGCTGACCAGATTGAAAGAGATGGGTGTCAATATTGGTGCAGCCCAAAAAGAACGACATACTAAATATGCAAAGAGATTGATTAATCAACATCGAACTGGCGTGCTGGACGCTGTTGGATTTATGGAGATCGGAGCACCTATGGACATGTCCAGAGTGCTATGATGATAGTCCTCATATAACTGATAACTTCAGTCATGTTTCCTAGTTGCTTTATTTTATGATTATAATTTTCACTGAATGAAAATAGGGGATTGAAAGATTTAATAGCAATCTGGATAGGTCCATAGATGCTCAGTATCTTCCAGCAGATGGGGGAGGAGTATGCAAGTCTAGTAAGTTTAACTTTCGCCATGCTCAATAAAATCTGGAAAACCAAAGCACTAAATCTTAATACAAAATGTTAAAAAATATAGCAGTGTCCTGGAAGTATTATACAATAGTGAGTGTATTATAGAGAACATCATACAATAGATGAAGACATTTGAAATGAAATGTTTAAGTATGCAAATTTTCTGGCCAAATATGATAGCAAATGAAGTTTTTAAAATGAACAAACTGCATCAGTGGAGATTTATCATTAAAATGTGAAGATGTAGGTAGATTGGGCATGTATGTTGTATGCCATAGGTTAGGAGAGCTCTCTGATTCACAAAGGGGATATGATAAGGTCTGGACATCCAAACATGAAGAGCTGTAGAAATTGTGTGGTCTGACATGGGAAAACCATAAATAGAAAGGTGGCAGAACTGCAACAATGGAAATTTTGTGTGTCAAACGGGACATGAAGAGGATATAGATGCATGTTGACATTGTGCCTCACTGATTAAACACGCTCCATATTCTGTCCCCAATCTTTGGTGTGTCTTAGGGGCAGAGCTGAAGAAGACTGCCCAGAATAGAATTTGAAGAACAGTTGCAACCATATGTTCCACTAAGAACAAAACAGTTTAGTAGTAGTAGTCATTGTCCCAAGGATTAGTGGCATTCCAGGAGAATATAGGAAGACCAAGGCGAAGATGAAAGACTTGAACAAGAGGCAGGACATTTAGCGATAAACTAACAGCACAACATAACCCTTTCTTCAGCCAGAAACCACATACATACCACAATGTGAGGTCAATATGTGGTGTTAAGAAGACATTAGATAGAAATTCCAAAAGACTTGTGGTTTTCAGAGTACAAGCTACTGGATGGTGATTTGTCATCCAAGGAGTTTATCATCACAAAGATTGTCCCTAAATAGTTCTTTGTAATATTTAGTTATTTGAGTTCCCTGCAATTACTTATCCAACATTCACTTCATAAACTTGACAGGACACACAGGATTCACAAAATGAATAAAGACTTTTATTTTTGGAATTGATATTCAAAGCAAGCTACGAGCACAATATACATCATGTCATGACCAATATTTGTATGAAAAAATACAACCAACATGTAAACAAATCGACATGAGCTGCCCCAGACCAAGGATGTTTCTCATTGGTAGTAGTGGTTATCTTACACTATTCTTCCAAGTCATCTCTGATAAATAGGGGGGTGGTTGTGGTGGTTTATGTTTTTAAAACTTTTTTATTTTATTCTGAAAAAAAGGGGATGATGGGAAGATTTTACCTTCAGTGATCTAATGGCACTTGGGCTCTAACGCCTTCGGTCATTAAACAAACCGTGAAATACATGTGAACATAGAAATCAAAGACTGAATGGTCAGTAAACGGTAAATGAATATGATACATAAAACAACCTTTTCATTATGCAAATGCAAGCATCAAGATAGAAATATAACCCTGGTATTTATTGTTGTCAGTTTATCAAATGTTAACATACAATACAGAATAAATGATGCTAGATACATCACTAACTTACATAGTGAGCAGTAGCCATTAAAAAATACCATATAGCCAGGATTTTCTTATACTCGTTGAAGAAATCACAGACAATGTGAATACATTAAATACATAACTTTGTAACTTTATATTCAAAATTGTCAGTCAAACATTGGAAGAAGCAACATTTAATATTCTTATATTTCTTTAAAAGTTCTTTCACATAGACTTAACATGATATGAAGGCACAATTTAATGTGTAAGCAGATGTGACAATTTTATGTAATTTTCCTTCAAAGGCAACAATACCAAGAGATTATCTAGTAAACAATGACCTAAAAAAATTTAAAAATGTTTTTTGCCAGTAAGATTTGATTTGGATGTGTGTGGCCTTAACAGCTTATGTGCTGTTCATGTCACACAAGTTCAATGTATATAATCATGTGAACAATATTTCTGAATACAATTATCTGCACATAAGAACTGAATGTTTTAGCACAAACAAGAAAACTGACATAGCTGTGCTTTGTCACTTTTTTACTATTCAGTCGCAAAAATGGTCGTATGCCCTACAAATGTTGTGCATGGAGAGGTGGCTTCTGTCAATAGAATTGTAGGAAGACATTTCCAAAGATATGCAAACAAGGTTTGAAAGTGCTAGACAAGACATGCTCACTCAATATTGAACATGTCTGGAGACAGCATAAACTTGAACAGAATTCCACCAGGTGTGCTACATTCATTGCCTCTCGAGACAAAACAAAGTGCTATCATCACTACTAGGTGCAACCTCCACACTGTCATATCTACACATACTAAGCCATATAATCATCTATACTAGATATAGTAGATACAAGATCATGTGTTTCCCAGTCTGATCCACAATCACTTTGTTTGGTTCTGGAATAATACAAGGTTCTACATGTTTGATGTGCAAACTGGCAGGAAATTATTCCCGTTGAAGATGTGAGGAGAAAAAAAACAAATTCTAATTGAAAACATAGTTTGTGGCAATTGTTATATATATATATATAGAACCATTAACAGCTTATGTTGAGATAAATAACTGCCAACAAATTTAATTTCTTCACTTCCTGAGTTTAATGACATTATGCTGGAACTGAAAGAAATGTAAAAATACATGTACAGAACAGGTTTAACCTGCTGCCTTGCAGGTCGGCTGCGGACAGCCAAAGGCTGACAGAGAGTGTACCCAGTAAATGCTGTCTGAGACCAGATACATCACCGAAAGATAAACACCAGAGCTCCAAATGGCGCTGAAGATGTGACGAAATCAGGTTTCCACATGAATGTGATTTAGTGGGAAATCTGGTACATCAGTCTAAGGGTGATCGCGAGAGAGAACAGGTTTAGGGCATGTCACACACAGCAGTGCAACAATTCTCAATGAGTACAGCCACATTTGATGTCACCATTCTAAGGGTACTTTGTTAATGCTTGAATGTGACACTTGAGGTTCGGTTAGATTTGCATTGTAATAAAACTGGTGTAAATGTTAATTTGTAGTTAGTTTGTATGTAATGTCAAATATGTGGATGTTCACAGAATACATAGTACATACAGCTAAAAAGGGAGAGTGAGTAGAGATGGGGAAGTGCTAATATTTTGACAACCATGTCTTTTAAGCATGTTTGATTTATTTGCGCTAAAAATGAGGAAGATTACATTCAGTGTGTGAGCCGCTCAAGTGGTTACCGGGGCCCAAATTTGGGGTGTAAAGAATAGAAATACTGTTACCTGCGGCGCATGTTGTAGGGGACAACTGGTTTGGCTGAAATCGGATGCATGTGTCCTAAACGTGTAGAAGTCTATGTGTTTAGGGGCCTACCAAACCAATGTGCAACATATACACGTTCTTTGCAAAGATCAATGAGTGATTAAAGTTGGTCGTAAAGAAAGAACGTGAAGAAGTGTGTCAACTATTTTTTCTTTCTTGTTTAAAATTTTTTTTTTTAATTCTACAAAATTGTCACTGTTCTCAAAATACATTGGGGACCCTGCAGGTGCTATGGAGTTCATGCACTGCTACTGAAATCATCCTGTTTAATAGATCAGAGCACACATAGTTTTCACCAAAGTGTAATGAGGATGGTCCCATAATCAATCTGATGACAAGTACAATTTTGTTAACAGGTTTTGTTCCCCCTAAATATATTCTTGCTTAAAATGTTACATTTGCAGATCACATAACATTTTGGTCATCGAGTCACTGGAGTATTTTTAGTGGGGTGCGTGTTATAATGTTTAATTTTTTTTTTTTTGTCTGTAGTTATCCCTTTTAATTGTAGCCATGTGTCAAAGCTAATACCTGTGTGTGTGATGGTAACAAGTGGCCAAGCTGTTAGGGCACATGTATCTTAAGAATGTGGAGACAAATCCAAAGTAAGCTTTTTCCATTAGGTGATAAAAAGAAAAACTTGTTTACTGTGTAATGAGTCAATGCAGGTGGCCAGACATTAACGTACAAGCCAGCAACACGCAACCCAAAAATGTACATGAGGGATACTGTACTTTCAAAATGCTTGAGGACAATGAACTGAAGTTATTTAATCTATCTATTGTTTTAGAAGCCAGCTGTTCATGGGGGAAACAATTCATTTATTTTGTGTGTGTTATATGATATGAGAATGGAGTCAATTTTTGGTACCATGAAATAAAAGCAATACATCTGTTTTGCTGCAACACCAATCTGTTCACATAACACTTCATATTTAAGTACAATGTGTGTCATTTTTCTTGCACTTCATAATTGGCTAATAGATAAAACTTCAATTGTAGCTGGTGACTGACAGCTGATAATAGTAGTAGACTAAATAGCACCCAAACTAGTCAATTCAATCTTTGCTTCTCCCATCACAAAAAGAAAGAACTTGATAGCACATATAGAGAAATGCATAATGGACTAGAAGTACCCAAAATAGTAATACTGCTGCCTATAAATCTAATTTGACATGACCATCAAAATTTAAAACCCAAATCAAGTGCAGTCAGAAGAGACAAGAGATTCTTTTGATGAAACAATAGCTTAATTGCAACTGGAAAGGTAAGCCCTAAATTTTCAAATATATACAAGATGCCATTTTGGACAACAGATAAAGTACAATAATTAGATATAAACAAACATCTTCACAAAATGGCATGTGTGTTTGTGGCTTTCCTAAACTCTGCTGTTCAATATAACACAACATATCAGATATGGTAGAACAGTGGTTATCACAATTTTGCAAATTATTTAGTGTCCCAAAAATCTGCATATTTTGAACTGGGATTATCATAACTGATATAGTTTTATTTCAATTCTCAACATATGGTTTTGTTTTTAACACCATTATATGTCATTTGATATAACACCACTTTGATACACTGGCAATTACAAATTCAACTTTTAAAAACCAAAATAAAGTGTGCTTATGAAATTATAACATTTCTTTGTGTCAAATAAGTCATAACAAAATATAGCAGAGATTTAAAAAAAAAACAAGCCAGACTGTTTATAAGAGACTTTACAAAAATATTTACTAGCTTTAAAGAGTCCTGATAGAAGGACTACGAATGTGTGGCAGCAGTGAAAATGTCTGTTTAATTTTGTTGGCCAATTATTTAATGTAAAAAAACTTTAAAAACTTTTATTTCACCAATGACACATGATGTGGTCAACATCGTGCCACCTGCCTTTACTTCTCGGCATTTCTCTGATACTCAACTGAGGTTGAGTCAACCTCAGTTATTTGTTGTGGAAAAAATGCCACTACAACTGGAGTTTGTACCGAGACCATTTATTTAGGTACCAACCACTGCAATTCTCGTGATTTTATATTACATTTTTGCTTTTTTGTGAATGTTCTAAAATGAGCATTTTTTTTTATACAACCATAATTTACATGCTATACTCTACTATATTTATTCTTTAATGTGAATTTTGAAATAACTGCCTGGAAATCCACACTGTAATTGGTTTTTTTTGACTATGCAAGTAATTACTTATTAAACAAATGGTAGGTTAAAAGTTCTTTGTATCATTCTGATTGAATAAAATATAAATCAAAATGTGAAACCAAAGAGTACCACTAGTTAAATTTCTGTTTTAAAAATGAATGTCCTGCTTTAATAAGTGTTCATAGACAAGACAGGCTACAGATATATTACCAGCAATTTATATATGTCTAAGCATAGCTTTTGTTTGAACATAATACAGATTTCTGTGTTATTGAATTGAAACATTTGAGCTGGAGTAGATTGACAAGGTTTTAGATTACTTATATCATTTATTTCCTTTACTAAATAAGGATATATTCATGTCTGATAAATCAATGACGAATTTACTTTGGTCATGTGCTTCATCTATAAAACTCTATTTACACACTCAATGTGATCAGATATCGCTGGATCTGTCCATTTCTATCCTCAATGTATTTTTTGGCATGTCCTTGCTCGAGAAGTTGGTTTCCCATGTATGTTACATCTATTTTCGGTCTCTTTTTTGTGAGTTTCTCTTCTCTATTATTTTCTATTGCTTGCTAGACTTTATTCAAACACTCTGCTTCCACTATCTTTCTTGGGTGTTGCGTAATAAGTCACATACTGGAATGTTACAAAATAATATAACGGACAGTGTATGAGATTCTACCATATAAAATTACAATTTGTAGCATCCTTTTTCCATTGTCTTGTGATGGCAAAATAGAATATTGCTAAATGAGATGTAAACCTTCTGTAACTTGCTGGTTAACTTGTGTAGCATGCAGATAACCTATGAAAAGACAAATATAATGAAGACACCTATGATGAATAATGCAGATATAATGCTAGAATCCAAAATGATAAAAATAACAAGAGTAGTTCCCTTATTTGAACTGCACAGGACACACCAAAAATGGAAATGATGCTACAAATTGTCAAAGCAACATAAACGTTTACAAGCCTAAATAAAATATGTAACTCCAAGTTATAGAGTATTAAAAATAAATTACAAATTTTCAATTCCAATGTTGTCTCAAGCCTAACATTTGCCCATGAAAATTGGAAAATAACTAAAAAATATAGAATGTGAGTTGAAGGCATTTGAAAATAAATGTCTGCAAAAAGTAATGATCATAAATTGTGTCAAATTCAGGAAAATGATGAAACTAGAGAAATATCTGGTCAACAACTAGTATCAACTGTTATATAAGAAAGAGAAGTAGGAGAGATATATTTAGCATACTCCTAGAAATCATAAAAGAATCACAAAGCAGGCAGTGAAATGAGAGGAAAGAAAGTAAGCCCTAGGGAAACATGAACAAACTTTACTCAGATCTATTGGAGTCAACTCCATAGAAGAGATTGAAAGAGTTGCCCAGGATAGACGATATAGAGAAATTGCTTGCAGCCTCTATGTAATGTACAAGAAGAAAACAATAACACCAACTCCTACAGAAAAATTATTTACTTCGGAAGACTAATCTTTTGTGACACCGTATTACTGCCCTCAGCTTATGAGAAAATGATTGATTTGGAAATAATGCAAGAATATCTCCAATATGTGATCACTAGCTACCAACCCGAGAACACAGTACTACTATGTAACTATGTAGAGAGAGGTTTGTTGAATTATAAACTTATCTCTTGGATATATAAACCTTGTACTTGGGCAGTTCCCTAACAATGGTTACAAACTAATTCACAATGTTATGTATCATCAATAGAAATTGCATATGGTAATTACATACAAATAAACAATATAATCCAGCTTAGTATCATAATTGTACACACAAAACTTACACAAATTCCCTGGTAATCAAATTACTGTACATGTAACAAAGAATGCAGATACAATTTTAAAAATGCATTATAAATACAAGTGTCCTAACTTTACACCAATTTTAATACCTCTTTTTAAATAAAAAAACACTTCCCAATGACTTGCAACCGTGTTTTCACTACTGCACGTCGCCCGAGTGGTTACCGGGCCCAAATTTGGGGTGTAAAGAATAGAACCACTGTTACATGCCATGCATGTCGTAAGAGGCAACTAAGGAGCTTTGGCTGAAATCGGACGCATGTGTCCTAAATGTGTAGAAGTCTATGCGTTTAGGGCTCTACCAAACCAATGTGCAACGATGCACGTTCTTGGCAAAGAACAAACATATCACAAAGAGTGATTAAAATTGGTCGTAAAGAATGAACGCAAAGAAGAAGACTACTGCACGTTTTTACAGGAAATACTTCAACAACAAAAGACTATATATATATATAATTGCAATAATTCTAGTCAACATTTGTCCGAGGCTGCTCACTTTCTGTGACCTCCTTACTAAAACAAGAAGATCATTATCACTGCTTTGTGATATCTTACAATCTGCTGCAAGCAAACAATGGATACCACAAAAGTTAATGATCCTGTATTGTGGTTTCTCTAAACATTAATAAATGTGTCATTTACAAGTAAATTGTCCAAACAAGTTACAACACAAATATGTGAGACAAATAGAAAACTTATATTTATTAATAACAGGAATGGCAAAGCAAAACAAAAGATAGGTCCAAAAGTTACATATATATATATATAATGTTCATGTGTGTTGAATATCTGTTGAGTTGCCAAATTATGTCTTGAATGTACTCAAATATTTTGCTGTAATTATCTTTTAAATATTAGCTTGAAAAATGTCAATTCTATTTAATGTTTCTAAAAACAAAATGTTGCGCACTGTTTCAAATACAGACTATACTGACCATTAGTAAGCTAACCAACAACTGCTAGATATACAAGCAGTGTCAGTAAATAGGTCACAAATGTATATATTAAAAGAACAAAATAAGATTTGAATTGTAAAATCATTTATTATTACACCTACACTTCCCATTATTTCTTGACATAATTACAAACACTAAGCAACTTATTTTATCAGTGTCTCTAAACCTGGAGCATAGAAGTCTATAGCCTGTTGTGCCAGGCACACATCTTTCATTCAAAAATGTTTGCCGCCAAAGAGAACTTTTAGAAGACCAATTTCCTCTTGGGTCAATCAAGTTGTATGTGGTCTGGCATTGTTTTGATGAGGCCTCTATGGCAGTAGATTTTGAATATTTCCTTCAAATCGCTCCCGAAAGCATAAATAGAACACAGTATGATGCAGCATTCACATTCCCACCATTTTTCTTGAAATGGGCTAACAGTCATTGTGAATCCAAAAACACTAATCATAAGCATAATCTTGAATTATTGGTGGAAGAAAAATTCTCCATGGCACTGGAAGCATGCTTTGGTCCAGGGTGGTAGTGATGCTCCCGTGACTTATCATAGTAACAATCCTGTGAAGAATGTCTTCATCTGTGCATTGAGAATGATAGTGCAAGCCCATTGAATTAATGTTTTGTTCCCACAGTTGTCTGGGCACAATTTTATCATTTTAAACGATCACTCTGTATGCTACAGCAAACACTACCATACAAAACGGTTTGCAGTATCCTGTACAGAGCATAAAGATGGTGATTTGTTGGGTTCTGTCTTTAGGATGGTGTCTTGTAGGCAGTTGCTACTTATTCTGAGGCATATTTGTTTTTCCCTTTGACTCCTTGAGGATAGCATAGTCACTAAGTTATGTCCCACATTGATGTGACAGTTATGTTCTGGACCTAAGTGAACAACAAATCCACATAATTTCCAGTGAAACAAGGGCCCATATTGTGTTGAAACAATAACCAACCATCAGTCTGTTACCTATTTACTGACTTGTTCTCATATGACATAAAGATGGTCGATCTATGTTTGACGGTTCCTGTTTGGATGTGTCTTAGCGTTCTACTTATTCTGAGGCATATTTGTTTTTCCCTTTGACTCCTTGAGGATAGCATAGTCACTAAGTTATGTCCCACATTGATGTGACAGTTATGTTCTGGACCTAAGTGAACAACAAATCCACATAATTTCCAGTGAAACAAGGGCCCATATTGTGTTGAAACAATAACCAACCATCAGTCTGTTACCTATTTACTGACTTGTTCTCATATGACAGCTAAGAAATTTACATTACACCAATAACTTGTCATGATGCTAATGTTTGACTGATGTTCACTGTTTGTGACTTACTGTTTCTCAACAAGCAACAGAGATCTGACCAGAATCAGATATTGTATTGACTGACTAGCATTCACATTGCAATTTTTAGTGCCAATGAAGTCAACTAAACTGAAAGATTTGTGGATTTACTTATTGCATAACCCTTTGCTGTTGAAAAAATATATGAATGAATGAGAGCATACAGCAGCATTGAGAAAGTGCAGCAACTTAATATCAGAAAATGTCTTGGCCAAATCAAATTACACTTAAGACGATTATTAAGTG
Organism: Arion vulgaris; assembly: GCA_020796225.1. Lineage (NCBI taxonomy): Eukaryota > Metazoa > Mollusca > Gastropoda > Stylommatophora > Arionidae > Arion > Arion vulgaris. Next base: position 68,012,430 of record CM036757.1, read on the forward strand.
TACTTAAATGCAAATGTCTGATTGAGGTGCTATCACCTAATGCTTATGTTCATCAGGATACATAATTCAGACAAATGAGAAAACATGTCAATAAACTTTCTGCTAGTGGTTGCTTGCTCATTGAAAATTAAGAGAAGATGACATTCAAAATGGGAAAGTTATTACAACAAGTCATGCATACATTGATAATAGATTTGAGTAAAAAAACAATAATTTCTACACTAAATATATCGTTGTTTAGATTATCAACAGGATTTATGAGAACTTGCATCTGGGTGACCCTTGTCATGATTTGTTAGCTTATTTGTGCTAGAATACATCTTGTGATCTCCAGAAGAACCCTATGAAGTTAGCATCAATCTAATGCAACCATCAAAGGACTCAAGTCTGATCATTGTATGGTGAATTAAATATGTTCAAATACAAACAACTACAACAAATATTTATCAAAGAATTATACATGTCTATGCTGTAATGTGAAGCATGACAAAATTGAAGACTTGGCATGTGATCAGGAAATATACAAGTAAATACAGGATTTCTGAAACTGTAATGACAACTTAGTTTTTAAACAATTGACATACTACAACAATGATAGTATTTGAGAAATATTTATTAACTGTAACAATGACTTCAAGAACAATTTGTTTTCTTAACATGGACATCAATTATTCAGAACTGCATCTGAAATATAGCTGAAAAATTGACATACTTGTGATATGATGTGCTGTTTGTGTAACAAAAGGCATATATCAGGTTCTATGATGATAAGTCCTCCTCATATTTACTGATAAAACATGTGAACATCTTTAATAGACTTAATGTGGTCATAATTGTACATTGACATCAAAGATATAACAAAAACATGGAATAAATACACAAGAGAACTTCAAAGCATCACACAATATCTATAAATTATGTACACAAAGTTACATGTATTGCAACAAGTCAATAAGTTAAAATCTGATGTGTAATTCAGTAGTGCAGCTTCAACTTAAATTAATACCAAAACATAAAATCAAAGTGTAAGCATGGTTGATAAGAATGACTGATAAGGTATCTGTGAAATAACAATATAGCACAAAGTATATACAATCAACCGGCAGACACAAATAGAATGAACCAGGCTGCCAGATATTAAATAATCTCTGTTATTTTTGCAACACAAGTGACCATAGACTGGATGTCAGCAAGAGACACTGAAATACATCTGAAACAAATTTAAAGTCAAGTTTTTTTTCTTTTCCTTATTCTGATTGACCCTCCTTTCAACAAATACAAAGTAAGTAACAAGATCTACTACTTTCATTCACAAAATCTACAATTTCAGAGTTTTATCTTGACGGTCAAAGAAGCTTATTTAGTATAGCAAATAATACTGCTGGAGGGAATGGTTTAACAAAAATCTCTTACAATACTCAAACATAAACTGACATGTCCATTCATCAAATGTGTGGCTATTTTTGTTATTATATCTGTGTACAACTTGTGATCAATGGTGCTACTTTTGTAAGAAGCTAGGAAAGAAGTTATGATGGATATGTTTTAAAGATTTACTGATGAGGAAAAATCCTTATGGAATGCACATTTATGAGAACCGTTATAAGTAACATCATCACAGTTCCATTCACTTTGGTGGGGTACAAGCAGTAAAGGAAGAAAATTGTACTTTCAAAAATGGTGTACTATACATATCTATGCAAATTCAGAATAAAGACTACAATCAAGGCAAACTTCCACTGCATACTATTTGACAACCTTGCTCTACACACTGCCCACACAAACTTTCAATGCAGTTTTATAATATACACAATCTCTCACATTGAATTTATTTGTACTTTTAGCAAGTTTCATTTCTCAAAAATCTGCTGCTAGGGTTGAGACACAATACTGAGTACATTTGAATATTTCGAAAATGACTAGGTGAATAATATTCTCAACCTAAGGTGATTAAACTGCAGATATAGTTGGTTTGGTTCCATCTTCAAAAATATATTTGTTGTACTAAATGAAGGCACAAACATTGCATGTTATGATTGATGTTTGGAGAAGATGATTGAACAATTATTGCTATTTGATATGAACTCTGGTTAGTTACAGTATCAAGTCAACAACAAATCAGATGTATAATTTGTGTTTCGTTTGTCGCTAACAAGCAAAACATGAACCACTGACACATCATAAATACATGATAACAACTTAGTAGCAACAATAATAAGAATCCAGATATATCTCTGGGAAATAGATAGATAAAAGATAAACCATATCAGAAAAGTGTTTGTGAAACAAGATCTAAGGATGTCAAAACTAAATTTCAATAGGGAAGAGACAACAAATAGGGTAATGGAAGCAAGATCTTCTCTGCTAAAGGAATGTTACAACAACCTATATAAACAGATGAGAAATTACATAAAATGTTAAGAAATACAAAAGAAGATTTTTAGATAACCTTTCCTAACAAACAGAAGTAGCACTGAAGAATAAACATGAAATCACACTATTACTAATCCTTGTTGCAGGTGAAACTGTTGCTAGCTACCAAACTTTATTCTGGATGGTATTCTTCAGCCCTCTCCATGAGGTTCTAACCTTCTTTGACATATAATGTTTGATCTCCACACTTCTCTCTTCCTTTGTGACCATCACTTGTCTCTCTTTAACTTCTAGCTGTATTGGTTTCTATTCTGTGCTTTCCGTCATATCTGTATTTACTATCACTTCTGGTCATCTGGTATGGAATAATGTGGCAGAGATATCTGTTAGTGAACATGTGATATTCTTGGTCATCACATCACACTAGCAAAAGACAAATGTGGAAACAAGATGTCTTGAACACTTTGAACAACAATAGGAACCCACCAAAAACAAAACTGAACGTCCATAATGCAGAAAATGGCTTAGATATAAAAACAGATCTCCCAGTAAGTGAAGCAATCATCACATCTATCAAATGACTGATGAATGCTAAAGCTCTATGTTGTGAAACATCCAGATCCCGTAATGGCAGCAGAAATATTATAACCACTATAAACACAAATCTGACAAAAGATAAAACTACTGGAATGGAGCAAGGAGGTTGTTATCAAATTAACCACAGGTTGTAATAACTAAAAATGTAACAGTAAAATATTCAGCAAGATAATTATACAAAGGATTTCAAAAATAAATCTAAAATTGAACAAATGGAATTGAGAAATACTAGAAGTACCATATCCTTGTTTGCAGAAACATATTAGAAACAGTGTTCAGAATGACAGATAAAAATCCACACAAAATTTGAATTTTGTAAATGTATTTGACAGCATATATAATCAAATACTGATTGTCTATGGAATCCCTAGTATATCAAATGGGTTTGATACAGAATAGCAAAACTTTTGGAAAAAAAGGAGTATGAACATGAATACATTACTTTTATCTTGACTGTACTAAACTAGGTGATATTCCAGGCAACAAATGACACTCCCAATCAGGTGATTGCTACGTTATGTCGCAGTTTACAGCATTTATGTTATTGGACTGGTTTTCTACTCTGTCAGACTGAACATGTTAGGACCACCACTTCAAGGTGGAGTTTGGTCTTGGTCAGTTCTGGCTCCCTCTCTGAGAATTCAGTCAGCTCATTCACAGCATCTTATACCCCAGATATTTCATGTTATTAAAAATTGAACAATCATGTATCAGACCTATTCTAAGAAGAGATACTAGCACCACTGTTATAGACCTCAGAGATAAGTGAAAGAGAGGCAAGTCAAACAATTTGTTAGAGATCTGTCGAGGCAAGAGATGAAATATAATGAATCGGCCCTGGAGCATCCTATGAATGATATGTCCAGATTAAGTAATATGGGGAGAGAGTTTGTTGCTGCCATACACAAATAGTAACTGTAACTAACAATTTTTTTGGTGACCTGGTGCAGAAGAAGAAGATGTTAACATCACTTTGTTATCTGATCTTTCACACTTGCAACAATAAATTTAGTCTTTAATTAAGTGACCACAAACAAGGAATGCATTAGTGAAAAATATGTTAGTTATGTCATGGTTTTCTTATTATTAGTTAATGTTCAATATCAATCCTATTTAGTTCCAGTAATCAAAGCTAACAGATGTCAAACGTCCATCAGAGTCCTGCAAGTTCCAGAAGCAAGGGAAGATAAAGTTTGAGGAAGATGAACAGTCTGATGTATCTAAGTCTCTTCTATTTCAAACAGAGTCTGATGTTATGTGACAGTTTGTTCCTGCTTATCTTCATTAGAAGAAAAGTTACAAAATGATACATAATATCAAATTTATTGTATAGGGTTCAGTAACCTTATATTCTACAAAAAGTAAAAAAAAATGACAGATAAAGATTGAATAACATAAAAGTTTAACAATAGATACACAACTACATAAAGGACATGTTGTGAGAGCTTCGTCACAAAATTACAAATTATGTACATGTTATGTGATCGACTTCATGGTACATTGGGCATTCCCATACATGCTCTGTCCTCCGCTGCAGTAGCCATCCTAAAGTCCATTTGCTCACTCTACCCATGAGAAACCCATGAGAAGTTGATTAGTGTACCTTCTCTCTCTACCACAAAGACAACACTGTCTGGCATGTCCAAACTCAACTCATAATTCTCAGACTGGCTCCAGTGTCTGAGACTTGCCCAGTATGTACACCTATTTATATCATTTGATAATCATCATACATCTAACCAACCAGGATACAACAATTCCTGCTATTTCAAATATTTTATCATGCTTATATACAGAGACACAGAAAAAAGTCCAGTTAAGAACTCCCTGGCAGCACTGGTGAATTTGTCTTTCACAACCATTCAAAAATATCAGATAATGAGACTGTAAGCCTATACATATTATTTTATGAGTGTCAAATAGAAAGCCCTAATATTATTTGTTTAGGTGTTTTGTTTATTTTATTGTACAAATATATTTGTTGAATGGAGTCATTGACAATAATACATTTCAGCTGCAAAGTAACAATTCAAAGAATAAATAAAATAAGGAACTTTGTTAGGTTGAGGTGCTCAGATAGACACCATGGAGTAAAGGAGTGCAACAGCACCAAGAACAAAACAAGAATGGACAGTGCTACTTAAATAGCACAAAGTATGATTTAAATTGTGACAACATTGCACCATATGACACTGTTAATTTATTGAGCAATTATTTACATTATATATTTTTTGTTATTACATTACACAAGATGACATTTTCTGCCACAAAATAAAAAACTATACAGAAACTGTTTCAAAAATAGAAAACTTCACTGGGGAGATGTTCATGTCCATCACCAGTTACATTAACATATATTAATTAGAACAGTAACTTACAATAAATTTACTATGGTGAAATAAAATACTATCCAGTATTGCTACAAGGTTTATGGGGACAAGAAACAAATAAAATAAGACACAAACCAATCTACAGTAATAAAACAATCCCACTGTTTACATTGCTAAATTTTGTCCCAACTTTATTTTCAATGTGCTGGAATTAATTAATCACATTTTTTCCCACATGAAATGTACAGATCTCAGAAACAGGCAGTGATTTTTTTTTTTACATTTTGTTTCCAACACTTTATTAAATGACAAATTATTTATAACAATGAATCAACAAAACTAAAACAAACATTAATTGGATATTATTTGACATAAAATAATTCAGAAAAATGTGCACAATAATCAGTATTTTTCTCAAATGATATGTTGTAACCTAGTGTTGAGCTAGAGAGGTAGAACAAGTAATGCTTTCATACCTCTATCATAGAAACTAAAATGTATTTGAGAGAAGTCACCAAGAAAACTAAAAAAATGTTGTTGCTTGTATTTATTCTTATCAATCAAGTTTACCACTCTGTGATTTGTGTAGTTTGCGCTGATAAAGTGAGTAAATTTCACCCCGTTATGTCCCTATAGCATGTAGGACAGACATATCTGAAACTAACAGAAATAACCTTATGTGTCTGGACTGGAAAAAGGAAGAGCAAGTAAGAGATTTATACAATGAAATGTTCAAATAAGATTGCTTGAAGAAATGAGATGGGCTTACGCAATGATTTTTCTGGGTAATATTTTCGCTTCTGGTTTAAACAAGCAAGTGCATAATTAAAGAAGGATTCAACAGACAGTTAAGTAGAAAACAACCAACATACCTGGATTAACACAAGAATAGGAAGAGCTGTTTAACTGTCTTAAGAATACACAAAGAAGAACATGTTATTGTCACAGAAAAATAAAAAGTCAAAAAATGCATTTATCAACAATATATGTACACTGTCATACATTATTTTTCTCGAATATAATGTAATCAAACCCCAGATAGAGGAAATAAGAGAGCAAATCTCATCAAGTAGTTCAGTTGTTTTTAAAGTTATACACAAACAGTAACATTGCAATTAAAAAAACAAAAGCTTTGATTAGCATGACAATATCTAGCTCAATATGACAAACAAAGTTATATATACTGGATAAGATAACTTATCAACAAGAATAAATACGATTATCACTTAATAGTATGTTAATAAGATGTTGCTGTGACTTTTCATGTTGTCAAATACATTGATATTTTATTGTATCTACTTAAAAAAAAAGGTATTACACATGATCACCTACAACATTACATTCAAAGAATTCCACAAATCTGAAGTAATAAATGCTTCATTGATATGATCAACTAGATTTGAAATATGAAATGCAGCAGTAGAATCTACAGTTATATTTTCTGATAACATTTAGACAACAATTATTGTTGCATAAATGTTGAACATTCTAGAGTCAGTAGACAAATTTACCATTTTATGTTGCAGCTACTGTGGAAGCAGAATCACATGCACAAATCTGCACAAGTTGGTCATATGTGTACATGAACTATATAATAAACTAGACAATTTATATCACAGGTTGCAGATGTCCTGTCAAATAAGTTTCATTTCTACACACAAAGAATCAATGAATTTTGTTTTAGAAAAAGGTAAGACTATAATAACAATCAGCATTTAACAAAAACACTTGCATATGACACAATAATGCTTCACAATGTACTGTAATAATTTGGTGATAAATATGACAGATCAAATTGTATGTTATTGGGGATTTCAATGTTTACATGGATGACGGCAAAAGTTGTCAGAAAATGATATTGTACTCAATTATTTTCTACATAACAGCAAAAAGTACATGTTGAAATTCTCAATGAAATATCTGATACAGCTTGAGGGGTGGCCATCCCAGCAAGACACAAGGCCACAGGAATTCTGAAAGACTTGGATGCTACACACTAAGTACACACTTTTTATATATCAGTCTTGGCACCACATCTGTTATTACAATAACAAAAGGTAATACAAAGGGAGAAAAATACAACAATGCAAGGTCCATGGCTCTATGAGATGAGCACCATCAAAAATTTGCATTTATTATTTTTATAATGAGGAATCCCAAAATAAGCTTGTATCAATGGAACACAAAGTAAACACAGCATTATATGGAATCTATACACTTACACCTAACCCGTTGTAATAAGATATAATTCCAGAGATCACATGAATGTGCAGAATATAGCATTAATACATTACACATATATATGTTTATATATATATATATATATATATATATATATATATATATATATATATATATATAAAAACTAAGGTGCATATAATGGAGCATTACAAATACTTACATTTCCCTTATTATACATTTAGAAATCGGAGTGATACAATTTTTGAGAATATAGATCAATGTTGATTTGCTAGTCATGTGGAACAAATGAGACAAATGTTTAGTGCTAAAATTGTTGCAAATACGTTTACATTGATTCTCCTCCGAGGAAATTGCTGAGTAGGTGTGGGTTGTAGTCAGGCCTATCCCACAAACCCCAAGGATTATTCTCAACACCAGTGCCAAATTTTGAGTTCAGCTGAGTTGCTGGCATGGGAGTATTCCAAGGATCTCCGCCACGAACACCAGAGTTTTGAAATGGAGTTGAAGGAGGTGCATGTGACCAAGGATTAGCACTCATCATAGGCATGGCACTAGGTTGTGGTGGTGGAATTTGAGCTATAACGCGCTGAGCATCTGCTTCGCTGAAAAAGTCAGCTGTGATAACTGATGAACCCATCTGAAAATTATTCAGTCGCTGCTGGGCCACAAACGATGCCTTCCTGTTTCCATATTGAACTAGTGCAAGTTGACCTTGAGCCAGAGGGTAAAAGCTGACCACAGTTCCATGCTGGGCACTGAGAGCACGAACAGTGCTATGATCAACCTATAAATGATAAACAAAACAATCCATCACAAATGTGCGCATTTAAATGTTAACATGCAGTTAAACCTAAGTTAACAGTCATCATTCAAACACATGTATTCCATAATCTTTCGCATTCTAAAACATTTACAACATAATATAATTTTGAAAGGAACCTCTTAAACCATTTCTTAAACTCTACCTTGACATATGAGAAACATTACTTGCATGCAGAATTTTGTCATAAGCCTTTTGTCTTGCGTTGCAGAGGACATGAGTTCGAATTCGGGTTGTTTCTTTTAGTTAAAGAGTACATTTTCCCCAGAGATCCCTAGGACTGTTACTAGAGCTATGGAGTTCATGCTCTGTGCCGCACTCTTTGTAGATATCATGTCATTTATGCAGAGAGGGGCCAAGATGTATGGGGAAACCCGGTGCAATGAAGTCAATCCTTGGCCGTAAACACCTTTTTATTTCATCAGTATTATTAAATATTTAAAATATCCACTGATTCACTTATTTTCTTCTTCTACGTTCTCACTAGATTTAGGATTCTCTAATAAAGGCAGCCATATATTATTTCAGGTTTTACAGTGGATTGACCGTCTGTAAAGATGAAAAGGGCCATACATAACTTACAAACATAGTGGATTATTGACCGTCTGTAAAGATGAAAAGGGCCATACATACAGTGGATTGTATAATTATAACTGAGACTTACAAACATAACTTACAAGTCATTTCTCAGTCATCCTTCTTTAAGCTGAGGTGTGATTATACTTGGACATTTGCAGTATCGAAATTTTATTTTTACTCTCGATATTAACAATGTTCATGAGAAAACAAATGAATAACTATTACTAGTAAATCTTATCAAATATTCTTAAGAAATGAAAAAGTATATCTCTTATTATATTATAATTAAAGTATTTGCAGCACAAGCAACAAAATCAACATACGGTTAGATTCTTCAACAATATCCAAGAGCTGGGAGCAACATTGTTGTCATTCCAGCTTGATCCAGTCACTGAAAAATAAAAAGGAAGTGATTAGTTGTGATTATTGAAGCCCCATCCCAAAAACATAAAGTTTGTTTGTTGTACATTACATCAATAAACTTGTCCTACCATATGTTTTTTTTAAAAGCGGTGTACTTACCTTTAGTAAAAGCAGAATTGCTGGAATGAGGCCATGAGGTTTGCCTGTTAATGTTTCCTGATGACCACTGCTGTCCACCTACTCCTTTAGAGATGGCCATACCAGGAGGGGGATGATTACCTAGATGACTTAAGCCTAGGCTGTTATCACTCTTTAAACTTGCACCCCATGAATTGCTACCGAGTTTGTGACCATCAAGGTGATTGAGAGAGTCGTCATGTACCCTATTTACACTGAGTGAACGCTGCAGCTGGATACTGCCAGGGGTGACATGCGGATCATCTTCTACACTCTTTGGTAGGCCGTGCCAGGGTTTGCCTGGAATAAACTCTGGAATTACATCTGTCATGCCTGATGGCAAACCTGACAGGAGAGAGGTAGAGATTCTCATGGTGTTTGATGCTTTAATGTCAGTCTGGGAATTGATACCTGCACTATCAGTGGACAAAGGCCAATTTGTGGATGAGGTGGTAGACATGTTAGATGACCATGTTTTATCACCTGTCATTCCCAGCCCACCAGGGATAAGATTGGGTGAGGATGATGGTGGAGGTACGCCTTTCCCTCCAGGTGCCTTGTTTTCTCCATTGTCATCAGCAACTTTAAATGTGGTTGCAGCCGGTGGTGTTGGAGTGCCAGTATTATCTGTAGTGATGGTAGATGAAACATCTGTGGCTGGCTTCCACTGAGTGGTTAAGCGAGACTGGAGGGCTACATTGGCCAAATCGGTACTGAGGGCATCTAAGCTGCTAACCATATTACCTGCAGTGTGAGGTGGTGGTATTGTGCCCGAGGGAGGCTGAGACATAGATGGTGGTTTCTGGGTGCTGAATAAATTATTCTGTGCTTGCTGAAGCTGCTTTTGTACATTAATGATCTGCTGGTTGATGTTGGTGATGATTCCAGCCATATGTTCCAGTTGTGGATTGCTGCGATTGCCAGCTGCTCTAGCCTGCTGCATCATTTGCTGTTGTTTGCTCATAACTGTCTGAAGAGCAGTTTGAAGTTGCAGTAATTGCTGCAAGAGGACAAGGATATTGTGAGGAAGCTGATAGTCCAGCAACTGTGGGGATATGAATCCATTGTCAACAGCCTTGTGCAGCTGGGCTAAAATTTGCTGTTGTACGACTTGGCTGTTGGCAATAGGTGGTGGCAATGGTCCTCTTTGGCCATGGGTTGTAGATGGTGGAGCCTGCTGTTGCTGCATCTTCTGCATGAGTTTCTGTTGAAGATTGGGAGTAATACTGGAGCTGCTGAGGTTTAGACTAGATGGAGGCAGACTAGCATTGTTTTGCATGTATGACTGGCTTGATATCTGAGCATTAGGAAATGGAGTATTCTGCATGTTATTAAAAATAGGCACTTGATCAGGGCGGTTGTCTGGCATATCATCACCTCCTATTCCTCCCTTAGAGACGTAGGGCATGCGTGACTGGGGTCCATTTGATTGAAAAACATCCATATCAAGGTCCTTTCTGGACATATTGACATTACCAGACTTGAGATCATCTGGGGAATAAAAGATATATAGATATACAACCTCCTACAAAGTGACAGTGTGAAAACACAAAGTTCTAGTCTATATACTACATTGACAGACTAAACCTGTCAAGTATTGTGAATCTAATATCTACTAATACACTTTAAAAGTCAAAAGGTGCATAGACACCATCACTTTTTGTTCATTTAGAAATATAAATTGTTAACATTTACGTTTTCAAATTATTTGTTTTACCATAAGTTAAATCATTTATTACAATTGAAGTTTTAAAGGCAACCCTAGTGGACTAATTATACAATTGTTACATATATTCCATAAATTACATAGGAGACCCGTGTCGATGCTAGAGTTTGTGCACTGCCGCTGAGATTTTCCTTTGTAAGAAAGAATGGTTACTCACCAAGTGCAATGATGATGGTCATATCAATCAATCATACTGGTTAAAGTAAAAAGCACTACTAGGTTTTGCTCCCTTTACATAGACTGCATAACTGACAAGACACATGTTCATATTTATATTACAAAACAATCAACAAATAGAGGAGTCTTACTTATAGCCATCTCAAGGTTGAGATTGTTGGTAATAAGAGCACCCTGTGCTTCCTCCTTCTGTAAAGAATAAAAAAGTAAATGCAATGATGATCTGAAGTTATGATTTAGTTCTGCACAGACATGTTTCACCAATTCTTTTGCTACATGTGGAGTGCATGTCTTCACTGAGAGAAGTTTGTTACATTCTGCATTACATTCAGCTTTCATCCATGCTTTCCATATCATACAAATGTATGTCTAGACATTCACTTCTATACATATTATAAAAATGATGTGTCTCCTACCAATGGAGCTCCAGAACAAAGAACTTCGAAGACAGGCAAGTCTATACTTTTTCAATGTTCCTATTCATCTCCAGCATTTCTACACTCCCTATTACCTGGTATTCAATATTCTCACTCTTCATACATTTCTATAAATGTAAAAAGGTACTTCTCTTCAACAATTTACATCTTTATAAAAAAGAAAAATTGTGTGTGTAGATGTAGTGGTCTTGTGTATGCTTGTTCCTAATGCACTTTGTAAGCTGTTACTCATTTTCTTAAGGTTGTTCTTGATGCTGTCGCTCCATCGTGTGCATGGTCTTCCTCATGCTCTATACTTGTTATACTTTTTCTGTGTCCCTCTCTGTGGTAGACGATACCAGGGCATTCTTGTAAGGTATCTAAACCATTTAATCTGTGGTTCTTTTATGAATTGCATGACTGGTTTCACATCCGGTCTTCTGATTTCTTAATTTCGTCTCTTATTGTCACACCTGCAGCTTTTCCAAGACACCTCATCTCTGTTATGATTTCCCGCTCAATAGCTGCTGTTACTGGCCATGTCTGACACTGATAACATAGTGTTGGCAAGAAAATCATTCCTATAAGATTTACTTTAGTTTTTAGCAGTATCTCTTTATGTGACAACAGTGGTGTTAACTACCCCAGTACCTGGTTAGCTTTTGTGCATCGATTTTCTTTTACTAAATAAATTTTCTCGAAAATCTCAATGAAAGTACTATTACACTTATATTCATAATCTTAAATACTTATCTACTAGACTGTCGTCCCTGATATTGTTTAGCATCTTTGCTGGTGTATATCATAGTTAATTTTCACTTGAAAATTCAATATCCAAGTTTGTTTCCCTACATGGAATTTCAGTTCCACTTGCCTACTAATATCATGTTATACTGTAAAGTAAATAAAGGAACCCTTTCATACCTTGTGGTATATAGGGCAATACAGTGTTAGGCCTGTATTTTTCATTGACCGTCGGCACACGATGGGCGATGTGGTCTGCATCACGCCGGCCGCCTTTACTTTCCCTGAGCATGTCTGGTACCCAGTTGAGGCTAGGTCGACCTGAGAGCCGTCGTGGTCGGGAAAAATTCCACGCGCACTGCGGAGTTGAACCCAGACCACCATCCTTGAGAAGCGAGTTCACTAACAACTACGCTACCGCGGCTCTCATGTTATACTGACTAGGCTTCTTCTTCTTCTAACCAGGGCTGCGAGTTTTCACTCTTGGGCAGCCAATGCCAGTTTGTAGAATCTGCATGTGTTCTGTAATTGTGGAAGACTAGTGTAAAGGGTATTATGAACAGATGGGTGTGGTGGGAGGAGTTCTTGTCTAGCTTTATGTAGTCCAGGACATTCAAGCAAGATATGCTGTACTGTCTCACATGAGTGACTGCACTTTCTACAGTGTGGTAGGTGTGTGGGGTTTATTCTGTGTAGGTGGTAATTCAGTCCAACATGTCCTGTTCTTAACTGGAAGATAGTGCTTTGATCTTTTCTTTGTAGCAGATTTATATTGTCCTTGGGGTTTGGTCTATTCATCTCTGCATACATGTCCCGACCAGTCGTCCCCATAGCCCATCGGTTCAGCCAATCTTCTCTGGAGTTGTTTTTCAGAATCTGTTTTATACTTTGTATGCTAACAGGTTTGTCTATTTGTGGTTTTGATGATCCCTGTTTGGCCAGATGATCTGCCTTGTCATTTCCTGGGATATTTGTGTGCCCAGGAATCCACTGTAGAATGACATTAATATCAAAGGAGGAAATCAGATTGTGGATGACTAATGCCAATGACTGGATCTCGCTTGACTGATTCTGCTGTTCTTCTAAAGCCTGTAGTGTGGACTGTGAGTCAGTGAATACTATCATGTCTTGGGCAATATTCTCTCCAAGTTCAAACTGCTGGTGGACTAGTTCTACAGCGGTCTTTATGACTATAATCTCTGCCTCATAGTTGGAACATATATTACCACAAGGAGCACAGTAACTATAGGTAGTTCCATCTGGATATTTCAGGTATATGCGAAGCCAGCATAGGTAGTGGCTTTGAAAGCTGAACCATCAGTGTAGGCATGGATAGAGGAAGTTGGATAACTGTCTATTGTCTCCAGTGCACAGGTTTTTAAGATCGGTGCGTGTTGCTTTGTTTATAGTTTTGTCAAGGAGGTATTTCTGGATTACTGGTTGTTTTATGTTTAGCCATGGTGGTGGGCAGGGGCATCTTGTGATCGGTTCTCTGTCAGTTGGGAGATGGTAATGTTCTTCAAGATTTTTCCCAACTTCCAGCAATGATTTTTGCTGGATTCTTTGATTGAATTTCCACCTGTCAATAGTTTGTCTGTTGGGATGGTTTTTTCTATTCTTTTATATCGCTCGACTGCTTCTATTAGTGCCCTTCGCCTCCTAATATCTAGTGGTTCGATGTTGGCGTCAATTTCACAAGCAGCAGTTGGGGTCGTTCTCATTCCCCACATATAAACCTGAGACCCTGATTCTGCACTCTGTCCAGGGATGTTGTGATGTGCTCACTTGCTATAGCTTGGAGAGGAAGGCAGTTGTCCATTGTAGATCTTACATAGCCAAGATATAGTTGCCTAAGGGTGCTCTTGTCTGCACCCCAAGTGGTCTTTTAGATGCTTTTTCTTTTATGTTGTTAATGTGTTCTGTCATCCTCAGTTGTTTGTCTAACTTGACTCCCAGGTAAGTTGGGTTTTCCTCTTTTTTCAGCAGTGCTCCATTCATTGTAAACCGAAAGGTTCTTTGAGTTGTTTTGGGGCTGCGGGAGAATGTAGTATACACAGTTTTCTGTTCATTGACTTTAAGCTTCCATAGGTTGCAATATGTTGAGATTATGACTGACTAGGCTTAAATCAGATAAGATAAACCAGATCACTTTGAAGTCCAAACTAACATAATGTGCTGCCAAAGTTGTGATTGAATCAACATTGTGGCACTCCAGAAAAATACAGATGCTTGAGTTTCTGGAATGAGGAATGCTCTTAACCAGCAAGCCATGGTAAATCAGCATGCATGTACCTCGAAAACACCTATGGGCATGCATGCTAAGTGTATGCTAAGTGTTTGGGTTAAATGTATTCCTTATTCTGCATCGCCCTGTCAATGTTTGATTCCCAACCTGTCCAGTCCATAGCAGCAACAGCTAGCTGCAAATGAACTGTATGATTCACTATAGGTTGTCTATAGAACACCCTACTACGCTTGAAAGAGAAGCCATCTCAGTTGGCCATACTTTCTATTTTCCATGAAGAGTAAATTTGTATGAGGAATGGGTTCTGCAGTCTCTGAGCTCAGTCCACAAGTCTGTTCACCAATTTAAAGTTTTCTCCACATTTGACTTCTCAATCTGTTGTGTCCTGTTCACAGTTTGTGTATAATTATTTGTTCTTTACTTGACGTTTGATGGTAGGTGTGTAGGTCTGCAACTGGGTTATTTTACCTCCACTGATTATGAAATTCTGACATCTTTTTCTGATTCATTACATGATGTCATTGTTCTGTTTGAATGATCCAGCCAAAGAGGTTAGCCTTTTCATTTCATGTTATTTCACAGCAGACTGGGATCAATTGTAATAGCATTTCTTTAGTGATGATGCTGAGCTGCAGTAAAGAGGACTACCAGACTGAGTATTTTGGTTTTCTGTTATAGCTTCCCTTTCTGGTTTAAATTTTGTATGTTGGGTATGACATTCTATTTTTTCTCCCTCTGGTGTCACAATATATATTCCTCCTCCTCCATCTGAGACCACCTCTTCTGTCAACCCATATGTGCTGTACATGTATGTGTTATATAGATAGTTGCTGTTTTATCTTTCAGTACTTGTACTGAGACTTCAGTATTTGAGATTTATACCTGATAAAACCTATGCCCAATAAACACCTTACATATCCACCCTAGCCCAGAAAAATGTTTATGTTGTTTTAGGGCTTAAGTTTTTTTTTAAAAACATTTGTGTAGAGATATCTCAAACTGATTTGTGTACAGAAAATGATTTTCCTCAATTGAAACCAGGATTTTAGATGCATCATTAACTGCAATGTCTGTCTTTCAAAAAGGGAGTTGCTGAGTAAGTGTTGCATCTGCTAATTATCCCCCCTTATTATGACCACCTAAATATCCAGGCCAGTGTATACTTGTAAGATCCTGCAGAAACTGCAATGAAAAACTAACAGCAGGAACAATTTCAACATGCATAGTGAACTGAAAAACTAATATAGATGTCAGTGATATTTCAGATCTATATTTCATTGGGAACTGAAAGGGAAAAATGAAGATGTATTCATTACACACATTAGATTAGCATATCTACATAAATTTCCTACCCTAAACCCCATGTCCATAAGTGTCTGGAGAAGCTTGGCTCTCATCTGTGTGGGTGGATTACTGCCACTGCTAACAAATTTTTGTGGCATCTGCTGCAAAATATGAAACATAAACAACATGTTCAATATTGCAAGATATTTCTAGCAAAAACAATAGATATACTCATAACTGACTTGTTTACAAATAAAGCAGCCTAGGAAGTACTATTAAAAATATGAAGAGGAATATTATCTAGCAAACAATCTTCACTTCCAGGTTCCAGGTAACAACACAGGGTTGATAGGATCATCATTATTGAACTTTGTTGAATAACTATGTGCACTCTGATATCTTTGTTTACATAAGCATATCTTATTAAAAGTTAACTGGTGTCATTTGAACATATCTAGTCCATCCTAATCTACCTCTCAAAATTACATAGAAATTCTTAAATTAAATAGATCCATTCTGCTGAACATTGCTGTGTGATTATAATAGAAAGTTAGCACTTTCTAAGTTTAAATTATCTTTGATTCTATCGGTCTATATCTTAATCGTGTCCTGTTTGACAAACAAGGCTTCCTCAAAAGATTTCCATTATTGCAGTTCTGCGCAGTGTTTCCCATGTCAGGCCACAATCTTTTAACTTTTTCCAGTTCTTTTCCATTGGACTTCCAGACCATCTTTTCCAATCAGCTGTCCATCGGAGAGCTATTCTAGTCAATGTTCATACTGGCATACGACATACATGACCAACCCATCTTTTAATGATGTTCTCCAATGATACAGTTTGGTTGTTTTAAAAGCTCTTCATTTGCTATTGTATTTGGCCAGAATACTTGCATGATTCTTCTTAACATTTATTTTGGAATGTCTCCAACTTGTGTATGATGTTGTGGGTCATTTTCCAGCACTCACTACTGTATAATCACACTTCCAAGACACTGCTTCTATATACTTCAAGTTTTTTTTTACAATTCAATTCTTTGACTTTCCAGATTTTGATTAAAATGGCAAAGTTTGACTTGCTTTTTAATATGTATCTTTGATTAACGTGAAACTATTATAAGCAGATTTGAATTTTTCCTTTACATCCAATTATTATCAACCAGTGGTATATTATTGTTGACTAGATCTCTAAAGTATGCATGTGATACTCTTTGCCCATAATTTAAACAAAAAAGAAAGGAGTCTAAAGGTGAACAATTGACTTCAGTGCACTAGTTTTCCTCAAATGGCTCAGTTTCTCTCTGCAGAAATTGTATAGCACAAAGTACAAACTGCGTAACTCCAGCAATAACCTAAGGGATTTCCGGAAAAATGTACGTGAATTGAATGACACTGCAGAGATTCTAACCCCAGAATTTCCAATCACAGGGCAAACATCTTAACCACTTCACCAAAGAGACCCCCAATTTGTTTCAGATTAATGAAGTAACTGCAGCTTTCGCTTCAGTTCTGCCAATATCAAACAGACCAATGCTGATAGTCTTGGCTCTATTATCACACCAGATTGTTTTCCTTTTCATACTGATCTATTACAAGTTACTTCACTACAAGAGTACTTATTATGCTTGAAGAGGGTCATGTACTTGTAAAGAGAAACACTGTATACAACATTTGTTCAACAGTCAAAATGTACTTACCATCTTTGCTCTTTGTGCCATAGCCCATGATGCCTCATCCCACCCAGCTGGTATTTTAGGCTTTGCTGGAATAGCAGCATTCCATTGTCCTTGAGAGCCAGTTTCTCCCCAATCTGAAGCTTTGGCCTGAGGTAACACATATAAGTTATATAATTACATAACTTGCTAGCTTTAATAAGGATCAATTTGATTATTTTTTCCTTTTTCTTATTCTGACGTTTATTAAAAACTTATTCTACACAAAATAAGTTTGCTAAATGCTCATGAAAATGTGTTCATTAATTACTAAATTGAAAAAACATTTTGTTTTCTGTGTATATGCACGACAATGTACTAAAAACAAAAAAGTTAATTTTCTTTGGTCCATTCTTTTCATAACGCATTACTATTACTATCATCTCCTCCTTCGAACGCTTCATATTTACCAATTGTTAACTCCTCTGTGTGATTTGTATGTGATCTGAGCGTAAGAGCAATTGTACATTGTGCCAGTTATGCACCGAGAGTAGACCAGCACATCCAATTCCGTGACACTTTTATTTACTAGGTAGCTTCTCTAGGCCCCTACATCAGCCAAGTCTTACATGTCTTGTAGATCGCAGTGGTACTATTCTTTGCTCCTTGCAGTCTTGGCAACACACATGCTGTTTTCCTATATAAGAGCAGGGAAGAGTACCTGGCTTTTGTGTAGACCCAGAAGATTTCACAACTTCAGGCATGAAATACTGTGACAAGTTGTGGAAACTCCTACCCTGTAGTCTGTTGGTGATCACTGCAGTACCCACTCGATTCTAGTACAGTTGGGGCTCTAGAAACACCACTCATTGACCACACTTGGCAATCTGTATGTGATTATAGTCCAAGGAGTAACTTCCTTGATGGCTCTAGAACAACCACTCATTGACAACTCTCTGTGAGCTTTTTGATTTACACCAGAGGGTGTACTGGGCAACAACCTGTTCAGACATATGAAGGATTTGCGTTCACCCAAATGATCATTTTTCTGCCTTTTATTGTGGCCTTTATTTGATCTGAACCAGGGAGCGATCATATACTGTGTGGATATTCTACTATGCATGTAGAAAAGGCGCATCCAAAAATGTATGCCCATGGAAATGTTTGGTTTGTCTGAGCTGGCAATTCCTTACACCTTCGGTCCTCTCTGCATTGGAAGTCCAACACTCTTCATTTATCATTTTCTACAGGTAGTTTTGTTAAAATTTGATTGATTTGTCTCAAGAAATATGTTGCCATACTAAATTTCAGCTGTCTAGAATATATGGGAACGAATATAAATAGTGACTAACCAATTTGAGTCACTCAGACAATGCAATAACAAGTCTCAACAGTCTATAAAAAAAAATACTACAGGTAATGATTATCTTATGCATTCAAGTCATTGGTATGCTAGATCATCAAAACTGTATTTAACCAGAATAAAATCTGCAGTCTTCTCCAGGTCCATGTGGCAGCCTACAGTCTTCTCCAGGTCCATGTGGCAGCATATTAAGGTATGGAGTTCCTACCCAGCTATGGCTAATAAAAGTGATGCAATGGCAATAAATCACAATGGAACATTTGTGTTTCTGGTATCTCATTTACTCATATTTTTTGTGCCATAGCTGACTTTAAGCCTTCAATAGATGTCTCCCACAGTACCTCACTCTACCGACAATGGATGCAAGGCAGTAGGATGGAATTTTACCCTATCATGCAGAAACGGAAACGTTTTCTTCTCGACTACCTATTCACAAAGTGTTTGAGATACACTTAAATTGCAGCTATAGTCTGTCCATTAATTCGTGAGCACGTTTGAAATTGATTTTCTCGAAAACTACCTGTTGGATCTCAGTGATTTTTGCATGCAGCCTTAGAATATCCATGACGCTAAAATAAAGCTAACCAGTAGTTCATAGATGCTACGGATTTTGCACATCGGCGAATTCCTTTGATCTTTTATGACAATTGCAAATATGGGGATCAAATTTTAGATTTTACAGTAATCCCTAGAATTTGTCCATGTCAATTCTATTCATAGGTGTATCTCCATATTAACTTGATAGGTCAAGTAATTAATTGTGTTGTCCTTTATGTGCAATCGTGAACTTGGATACAATATGCAACAGTTAGTCCTCCCCTTCGGTCACCATTAGACCCTAGGGTGTCTTAACTTCACCACAAATTGTATGATGGTAGACGCATTTGGATATGGAAATGTATACGTTGCTATTTCTCAGTCTGTAATCAAAATATGATTTGTATCATCCCGAATCTGACGATTCCATGAGGTTGATAATTGTTACTGGCTGGACAAATTGTAATCCATCTCGGTGCCAGTACCGTCTTCCTCTCGGAGCACATGTTCAACACACTTCTTCCAGAACTGCATGTCTATCATTGAGAGGGACTCACGCGTCAGAACTTCAACATCACACATTTTAAACGTCCTGTTCTGTTACTTGCCCTTTTACTTTAGCCCAGACAAGCTCTATCGGATTGAGGTGAGCATGATATGGAGGTAGTCGCAAAGACGTGTGGCCGTATTCGCAATGATTTTGTCAATATGAAACACCTTTGTCTTATTTGTCATCCTCACCAGGTGCAACAACTCGGGTTTCAAATATGTATCATCGAAGCTGACATTTTCCTTAGCAAGCCAAGTCCTAATTTGATCTTTTGTATTTGATGCAGTTGGTACTTTGTCTTCCGCTGATACTGCGTTGTGATAGGATGCATTATCCATTACCAAGCATGATGGTCTGTTTAGAATTGGAAGTAGATCTTTCTCCATCCAGTGCCTGAAAATATGTCCATTCATTTCTGTGTGGTAGTCCCTATCGTCGGTACTTTTTGATTGCAAAAAAAAAGTCCAGCGTCATGGACAAGACCTTCTTCACTGCTTCCTGCATGTGTTAGTATAATACGCTGGCCTTTGCTGCTTGGTATTTTTCTTTTCTGTTCACTGTCTACTGATTGCCATTCTTTAGCATTGGTGTGGTGAGCATTGACCCAGGATTCGTCCAAATATACAATATCATAGTCTTGCCTTCGCCGCTCACGGATCTGCCTCAGGTATTTACTTCGCGCAGCAATTAAATGTGGTTTTCACAAATAATATTCCTGCCGCCTATAGTTTTCTGAAGGTGAAGCCGGCGGCTCTTACAATTTTCCATAGAGTACTTTTAGAATGTCTATGCTGCAATCTGATTGCAGTTTTAATTTCAGTTTCCTGAGAGTAACAAGTTGATTTGTCGCAAACATTTTCAAGAGCTCCGTCTTATGACATCTATGTCAAAGTCGTCAATTGTTCTTTTCCTTCCTTGCTTGACATTAGTGCACTTTGTGTCCTGTTTAATCCATCGGAAAAGGATTCTCTATTCAGACCAAGCGCCAGTTGCGTTCGTTTCTCAGGGTTATGAATATCGCAATATAAATGACCTCTCTTAGATTCCCTACGGAAGTGTTGGTATAGTAAAACTGTAACCTTCTGCATTGTTATAAATGTGCACTTCAGACTCATTATGAATGTGATATCAATGTCAGTTTTGATAAGCCAACAAATATGATACAATAGCTTCATACAAATAGCGAGATACACCTATAACTATACAACGGTATCCCAATTATAACGTCATATGCTTTCCGCTTTCAAAGTCGACTGGGTTAGGTGCACGGAATTCGTGAAATTGTTGTTTACTCACGATTTTTCAATGTTACCATAATGTATTTTTTAGAACAACGCGTCTGTGTACCGTAGATCTGTTACTATTGTGTACAATCCGGTGAGGTTGATTTTAATATAACCTGAAGAAGAAATATTTCAAACTACATCAAATTTTCTTGGGAAAAAATATGTCTCTAGCGTCATGGATATTCTAAGGCTGCTTGCAAAAATCACTGAGATCCAACAGGTAGTTTTAGAGAAAATCAATTTCAAACGTGCTCACGAATTAATGGACAGACTATAACACTGCATGTCTAAAGGTCATCCCCTTATATACTGCCAGTGAGCTAGCCCCATTAGAGTCAAATTATGACCGATTTGGTAGCAAAAAGACAGCAACAAAAAATATGCAATTTCCTACACGGCATTCTAATGTGATGAAGTAGAAGAATTTATTTTTCAAGATACAACAAAATATTCCAATCTGAAGAAGCATTGCTGAAAATGAATAAACCAAGAACTGATAACAGAAATAAGACAAAAATCTGCAATATATTATAAATATATATATATAATATATATTATATTACCTGTTTTGGTACACTGGCTGCCCATACGCCAGTCCCGTTGTCATCAACACCATCATGTGTTGAATCCCCCCAACTAGGTCTAACGGGAGGTGGTTTGTTCCATGGTTCATCCAAGTTTGCGCGAGTTAATGTAGCAGCGCTGGCTGAATTCCAACCTGGTTTCTGCCCATCATTCCAAAGTGTGCCATCAGAAGCAATAGCTGCCATGTTCACACCACCCATTCCTTGTGGCATCATCCCAGGCATGCCTGCTGGAACACCTATTCCTGGGCTCGGTGGCATCATTACTTGCATACCAACCATACCACTTGCCATACGTCTTGGATCTTCCCAAGCACTGTTATCTCCATCATCCCCCCATGACATGTTTGTGCGCTGCTGAGGTCCAACACTTTCACCCCATGAGCCCACTTCTGTTTTTTGTCCCCACATTTTGTTTGAAGCATCCCCTGCACCACCTGCAGCTCCCCATGTTCCATAAGCCTTTGGATCTGCATTATTTCCAACATTCCAAGTGTTGGAGTCTGGTGCAGACTTAGGAAGACCTCCATACATAGATTGATCTTTGTCAGTGTTCCAGGAATTTCCACTAGGACCTACTGCTTCTCCCTGATTACTGCTTTGATTTTCACGGACAGTTTCCCAAATGGCAGTACCATCTCTATTATTCCACATATTGGCAGCTCCAGCACCACCATCAGAAGAAAACTTGCGGAGAGATCTGGGTGACGTTTCTACATCCCAACTTGTATCTTGGCGAATGGGACGGGATCCCCAACCTTCATGATTTTCAACAGCGCGCAAAATTTCTTCCTGGCGTGAACTCATCATAGGCTGAGAAACATTTGCAACTGGTGGTAATTTAAGCCCTTTCAGAGTAGCCTGAGCAAAGGACATTTCTGTGCTGTTGGCTCCCTGGTCACCACCAGCAGTTAATGTGGCATTTCCCCACTGACTTTTAGGTGTGTCCCATTGGCTATCACCTGATTTGTCATAAGATAGTCCCCACATCCTTGGGTCTGAGTTGCTTCCAACTAATTCTTTATTGTTTTCAAGCACAGAAGATGCAGGATTATTCCACCCAGCATCAGAAGCCTTTGAGAAGTCTCCAATGTTTCCCAACATTGTGCTACTTTGCCACTGGGAAGAAAGAGCTCGAGACTGCATCCCACTGCTCATGCTTGGTGGAAGAGTGGAGGTACTAGCCAAATTATTTCCTGTTATACTTGTAGGCCAACCTGTTGATGAGCTAGCAGCAGCAGCAGAACTGCTTGCAATGTTAGGTCTTGGTTGTGCGTTGTTAACATGCCCTTGGCTGTTGGAGAGAGAAAGACTTGAAGGGTTAGATGACCATCCCATAGAGCCAATGCCTGAGGGAGCAGGCGAGCCACTGTTTGCCCAAGGTCCTGTGTCCATACTAGAAACTGTGGGATTTGATGTACTCCATGAACTAGAAGAACTGGTCTGAAGTGCGCCTGTGTTGCTAGAGCTAGTGACATCTTGTGCCTGTGATGTGATATTGTTTAAACTTGTGATTGTCGATCCAGATTTGCCTGATGAAGCATCATCTCCTTGATCTGAAGCACTGTCAGATTTACTCACGGTTTGCCAAGCAGAACTTGCACTGTCTTGGTCTGTACCACAAGAAACAAAAGAAATTATTATTTTTTACACCCAAAAGTATCTTTTATGTTTACAATATTAAATTTACTTTATTCTTCTTCGAAAGCTTCATATCGACCACTTGTTAACCACTCTGTGTGATTTGCATGTGATCTGAGCCTAAGAGCGATTGTACGATGTGCCAGTTATGCGCCTACAAGTATGCCAGCGCATCCGATTTCTGCGATGCTTTTTATTTGTCAGTGTAGCTTCCCTAGTTCCTACATCAGTCGCCTCTTATGACATGCCTGGTAGGTCGCAGTGGTACTATTCTTTGTTTCCTTGCGCCCGGCACCATACAGGCGAAATATACTTTATGAAAAAGGTTTCTGTCTTTTTATGTAGGTCTTTGTGAATAAATAAACTGCTTTAAAAGGTGATTAGGTAACACAAAATATTGATATGAACAATATAATTTGGTATTTACATTATAATCATGAAATCATGCTCTTCTTTTATATGCAACACTTATGTTAATCAAGGATAACACAATCAAGGATGGCACAAAAGAAGGCATTCTAGTGGCGTAGGTACAAAAACGTATGGTAATAGATAAAACAAAAACATATGGTAATAGATAGACCTTACACACAAATCACAATATATTGTCCTAAAGGAACTGATAACAGTAATTTGTTGGTGGACATTAAGTGATGAAAGTTGTTTTTATAATACGCGGTTTTGCTTTTTAACTCACTTGTGGTAGATGTCCAAGATCCACTGCCTGGAGCTGAACTATGCTGGTTCCAAGCTCCTTCTGCACCAATTCCCCAGCCTAAATCTTGCATATTGCGTTTCATTACTGGGAACAAAAAAGCAATTATTTATGTACTCTGAACATAAGAAATATGTAAAAAATGATGTGTGTGAATTCAAGGTTTAGGCAGACCAAAACACATATTTTAATTACTTGCTGGAGCAATTACATATTTTTATTCAAGTAAATATTACTTTTAACAGGTCTAAAGTTTGAACAGTAATTAAGTTAAGTCACTGGAAAGTTCTGAGTGTCAGAGATGATCCTCCTTCTTTACAACCAATTTTAATCACTCTTTGTGATATGTTTGATCTTTGCCAAGAATGTGTATATGTTGCACATTGGTTTGGTAGGCCACTAAACACATAAGACTTCTACATGTTTAGGACACATGCATCCAATTTCAGCCAAACCCCCTTATTCGCCTCTTACGACATGTGTGGCAGGTAACAGTGGGTCTATTCTTTACACCCCAAATTTGGGCCCCTGTAACCACTCGGGCGAGAGATGATCGTCATAATCATTTAATAACTTGTCCTGTACAGAACTTTGCCCCATGAAAAGTCCATTGAAAGTTCTCTCTATCACAGACCAGATATCCCATCTCTTCTTCTATCATATCCTGTATTTGGTCTTACACTTCTATGTGTCCCCAGAATGCCTTCCTACATAACTGTCTTTTAGCAAATCTTTGTATTTTTATGTGTTCAAAGAAGTACACTTTTGTGGATTTTATTTTTCTCATCAACCAATTCTCTTCAAGTTCTTGTTTGACGATCATGAAGATGATTATATAAATGATGCATTACAGTTAAATGTTGCCTATTGCTACATCTTAATGTAGACAAATAGAAAACATGCATGCACTCTAAGGAAATGTGGGAAGGGGCTAAAAAGATTTGACTAGGACATGGGCACAAAGAGAAGGTATGTAGGGGCTAAGAAGCTGGAGCATTTTTCTCTGAAATATTTTTTCACAATTAAGTACAGACATAAAATTTATTCAAACTGAAAATCATTCACGATCCAAGACATTAGAAATGGATTCAACTGAGGAAATCATGTATAAATCCTACCTGAAGGATCCACCTCACAATAACGTCCTGTGTGCTAGTCTTCGAATACAATTACTGAAATTTAAAATAAACCAAAGAAATATTTAAGAAATATCCAATACAATAATAGAACAAGTAACTAAGTAATTTTAAAATATGAGGTAAAAAAAGGTAACCATAATCATTTTTTCTAAACAGAATATGCTAAATTAATTAATTTTTTTACTTAAATCCATTTTAACATTGTCCGCTACATTCCATGAAGATGTGACCTCACTTCACTAATGATTTGGTTCAACAAGACTGTGCAGTCATGTACTAATACCCCCACCTCATCACCCTTACTGAACCACCAAGTGCTCTCTTAAGCAGTCCAAACACATGATAATCACTAAGTCCTAGGTCTGATGAACATTCAAGATGTGAAAGACAGCCCAAACACAGATTTGTGATCTTCATTACTGCAGCACAATTTGTGACGCACTGCATTCCCATACTATCTAATCATTCGATGAGTGTCTGTTTGTTACTCATCCTGACTACTGAAAATATTGGTAGCTGCACACTATTCCAGTCTGGCGCATGCTGGGAGGGATGAGGGTTGGGTGGGGCTGAGAAGAATCAACAGACAAGGTTATGGTTTGCAGACATCATATTTTCCACCAGGATGATGAGCCTGCAACTGGTTCTGCATCCAGCAGAGTTGGTGTCATCTAGTCTCTCTTAAGTACAAAAAGTGGATACTAGTAGCTTACTGATGACATGTAGAACATAAGTGCCAACACCACCTCCATGGTGTAGACAAGGAAACTATGACACCAAGGTCCAAGTCTAATGGGGCTCTGACTCACCTAGGGGATGGATTCCGTCAGGTCATGATTTGTTTTCCTACTTAACAACTTTGCTGCCACCGACGACAAAAGTCGGCAGTACAAACTCCTTTCGCTGCCGCCGACATGTGCCGCAACGATGTTTTTTAAACGGGAGTATCGCTTACGAAACGGGGTCGCGTGACGTACTACTTCCAGTATTGTTCCGGAGCTCTCCAAAATGGCGGATCTAACACACACGCGTAAACGTCAGGATAAGTCCGATTTTTCGTAAGTAAACAAAAATTTTCAAAATGGACGGCGTAGCTGATGAATAGTGATGTCCAAAATGACTCTTTTCGACTTTTAGCCAGAGATAGTGTTAAAACGAACTCTGAATGTGATATGAATTTGAACTGTGATTCACGTGACGATGTTTATAGATCGATAGCACATATTGTCACGGGAGACGACGGACACCTATCTCAAAAATGACGGCATATCATACTGTGGATAGGTATGAGGATATCAGTTACTACAATAGCTTGTGGATTATAAGGAATATATTCCACATACAGACAGGTTAGTAGCTCATTAATATATGAACACTATTCCGTAGTTTAAAAGTGCTAAGTTTATTAGTTTATTTTTTACAATTTTTTGAAATTGTCACTCTGAAAACTGATCATACCGAAAAATAGCGTGGCACTGCGCCAGACTTTGTTGAAAAATGCGTGGCAGCGAAAGTGTTAAGGAGGTGAACCCGAATAAAAAGCATGCAGAAACTGGATGTGCTATCCTATGAGTCAGTAAACACCTAACTGGCACAATGAACCAACGCTCTATGGTACAAATCACAAATAGTGGTTTAACAAGTGGTTGATGTAGAGTGAACGAAGAAAGTACCTGAATGAGTACCTGAAAGGGCATAATGTATCTGTAGTCTCTAGGTGCACACGGCAGTCAAGCAAAGGCATGTATTAACTCCCACCCAGTTATAGTGATATCTACAGACATAACAATAGATCAGATCGTCGCATGTTCATATTTTTGCAACTGCGTGTTCTGCAGATTTATTCCGCATTCTTGGTGTATTGGGAGATGGGATGGATGGGCTGGGGGGGGGGTAAAGCACTTCCTCTTCAGCAGATCAGGTTGTAATTTCTGTCTGGGTTGTGTTTCATAACTTCATCTTCAGATGCACTTCTTATTTAATATCGGTAGCGCTTAAAGAATTACTGACTTCACTATCGAGCACATAACCTTCAGTTTGCAATGCATGATGCTATTATTATTGAAGAAATCAATAAGTAAATTATAAAATAGTGAAGAAAATTAGTATGGCATTTGAAACACAGCGAGCACGCAAATAGATGTGAAGGCTATTACAAACTCAACCTCCGGTTTGGATGGCAAGCAAATTCAAAAATATTTAAATCTTATTACATACTGCATTAAATTTTCAGTTGCCATCAGAGTGAGAACTGGCAAAATGTTAAGTAAAAGTTTGGATATGATCAACATTAGGATAGGTCTGCAGATGATGTATGTGTTTTCTTAAATAATGTTACAGAAGATGCAGTTGCAAAAATTAAAGAAAAATTACAGGTTTCTTTAATACAAGATTTTCTGCTTATCCAATTACAGCATCTATTTTGGATCCAATGATATCAGGCCAAATATAACTACTAAAGCAATTAAAAACAGTAAAACGAGAAATTTAAAAAAGAAATATGCAATTTTTGTACAACAAAGATATTAATCATATATAACAGCAGCAGTAAATATACTCTCGTGTGTATGTTAACTACTCAGACCACTCTGGAAGCTGATTCATCCAATGAAACAAAAGTAAGTCTATGAGATTCTCATGATAACTCTTCATGTAACAGTGCAGAAGTGTTACCTGAAGAAGAAATGTCTCAATGCGAGCATGCTCTTCATTCATATTTAAGAGAGCCTAGATTGCAACGAGCTGCTGACATATATGATTATTGGCATTCCAGTCCATACCCTTTACTACGATCAGCTTGAATTAAGTACTTGACAGCACTACCGATTAGCGTCGCCAGTGAGCAGGTGTTTAGCTGAACTTGACAAATCTATGCAGATAGGCAGTCAAATCTGCATAAGCAAAATGTGAATAGCATATTTTTAGCATGCAAAGTTTCAATTTTAATGATCAAGAAAAATAATTATAGATATGTTAGTTATAATTGTGCGTACAAATAGCACTATACTATTATAAGCAGCAAAGTTTTGGTCTTATATTTAGATACTTTTGAAATAAATGTTTCGGATTTTTTTGTGAATAGACATTCTAAATTTAGCCAATATGTATGTCACTCTCAGTAATGACTACCCTCAAGTTTTTCACTGGGAGTTTTTAATGTGTATGGTTTAACTGCTACAAACTTTTTAGTACTGCCTTCAATTATCTGCAAAACTTGCTGCAAGATGAAGCTAATTATGGTTCAGATGATGTGAATTTTTATGAAGACAATGATGAATCAGATATTGATAAGCAATTCTAGATTTGCGTCAGGAAACTGGTGATACTATAGTTCGTTCCAAAATTCGTGATCTCACTAAGGTTTAATTTGTACGAAATCTATCTGATGGATACAAGTAATTTTTGCATGCAGTCTTATATACCTCACGACGTTACGAATCCATGTTTAACTAATTGGTAGGTAGCTTAGTTGATGCAAAAAACACTTTTTGTTATATAATTTTGCATAAGCACAACAAAATGATAATCAAAGTTTAGAACTTACAGTAATACACAAAATGGTGGCGAATGATTGCAAAGGCGTATTCCTATTATATATTATAAAAAGAAAGGTCACATAGTGAACAAATGATACCTTCCACTTCTATAAATGAAAGT
Source organism: Arion vulgaris (assembly GCA_020796225.1). Lineage (NCBI taxonomy): Eukaryota > Metazoa > Mollusca > Gastropoda > Stylommatophora > Arionidae > Arion > Arion vulgaris. Next base: position 68,041,584 of record CM036757.1, read on the forward strand.
AAATGTTGCGTACATACGCAAATGACAGTCGGTAGGAAACATTGTGAACTGATTAATTCCACGGATTCCCGATTTTGACGTGCACTGAATTGCATTTGGAACACGGATATACTTAGTTATAGACAAACTTGACAATCGTACTGTAAAATTTTGACAAGTATACCAGATCAACATCGCGGTAAATTTAGTAATAACATATAATAAATTCTTACAGAACTAAAGGTTTGGGTGGGCAAAAATACTTTTGGAACGTCGTCTATGTTACCTATATAAAAATGCAAAAATCAAGAATTTCTGTCAAGTGGATGATTTTATATCGGTCGGTAAAGATGATCATGAATTTTGGAACGAACTATAGTACTTATGTAACTGGTAGTTACGATGAATTTTGATTATCGATGGATGGGAATGTCACTTTTGCTCCCCCTCCCCCCATTTTTTAACCTTTGAGTGAAACATACTATTGATATTGTCATTAATTTGTTTACTTCTTCACTTTTGCCAGTGTATTGTCGGGGTCCGCAAGGAGGAAAAATAGTAACACTGTGACCTACAAAGCATGTCATAAAAGGCGACTGAGGTAGGGGCCTAGGGAAGCTACCTTAGTAAATAAAAAGCGGTGTAGAAATCGGATGTGTAGAAATCGGATGTAGGCACATAACTGGCTCAATGTACAATCGCTCTTATGCTCTGATCACATTCAAATCACAAAGAGTGATTTAACAAGTGGTCGATATGGAACGTTCAAAGAAGTTTCTTCACTTGTATAATTTTTCCCATCCAACTTACAGGGCATTAGCAGCATACATGTTCACAAATTATTACCTCATCCATTTAACTGTAACTTTAACTCACAAATATTGATTCAAAATTGTATTTATGAATTTAATTTCATAAATAATTCTCATTCTTTAGCCCAGGCCCTGCAAATTTCAGTGGGGAGTTCATCTAAGTGCTGGGACTAAAAGGATCAATTGACATTTTTCCACATATTAAAATTTAATTGTCCTAACATATTAATTAATCTTTCTAAATGCATTTATTAAATAAGAAAAGCATACTAACAGAAACTACTTGTAATAAATTTTTACAGTAATTCAAAGCTGCAACAATTTTTTTCTGTACAATTTACACGTACAATATCTACAACCTGTCTCTGAACCAATGCTATTGCCTACCATCTTGTAAACCTCCCAATTCTTTGAACTATTCCTTTCAATGTCAATAACACACCACTTCAGTAATAAAATCTACACCACATTCAAATATGATAAATCCCTATTCTATTTTACTGCAGAAATGCCAAAATAAATTATATAGCACAATTTATTGTATGAAATCTAATGTTGAGCCAAATAAATACATTTTTCATACAAATGCTCAGCATGACAGTGGTTTGTAGAATTGTCCCGGCTAAAAATGTATTATATTTATGCGTAAAACTCTTGTTTGACCTTTGATCACATGCACTCTGTAGAGCAAAATACAATGAGAAAAGTAAAGAAGAAGTATTTAGCCATACATTGCAGAAAGCTGGAAAAACTGCAAAATATGGAAAAACTAACAAGCTGCCATGTATAACATCTAATCAGATGTGGGTGGCATGAGATTAAAGTACACATTTTTGTCCTGTTCGATAATGCACACACTTTGGCCGAAATTCAGATAAACCTGCCCGGTCCTACATGACATAAGGGCATAATGGGGAAGCAAGGTATTCAAGTTCTTGATGAAAATCCCTCTAACCACAAAGAGTGGTTAACTTTGGTTGATACAAACGAACACAAACAAACAAATCAGATGTGGACTCTGAATCAAAAGTTATCTATGGTGTCTGAACATCACATTGTCTGTCCCTGATTGTACCCACTGGCATATTATTTCTCGTAGGTAGTCAATCTTTTGATGTTCCATTTACATTTGCCTTTGTAATGCTAACCTTCCTTCTTAGACTAGCATGTAAGTATGGATTTCACACATGCTAAATCTCTGTATATGCTCAAAATATTTCATTACAAAACTATTTTCAACATTTGACAGTGTCAACACTGTTCTCAGTATCTACAAAACCCAAACAAGTTGACTTATACCTAGACAACAAACCACTACCAAAGGAGGACAACCCTACCTATCTAGGAATAAAGTTCGACAAAAGACTTACATGAGGTCCCCACATAGAAGAAATATAAAGGAAAGCTGCACTAAGATTAAGACATGAAAAAACTAGCAAGAACCCACTGGGGCACAGATGCAAACACTACACGCCAAATATACACTTGGTATGTGCATCCAAAACTAGGGTATGGCACAGGAGCCTACACAACTGCAGCAAAAACAAATCTACACAAGCTAGACAAAATACAGAACACAGGCCTCAGAATCATCACTGGAGGTCTGAGAAATACACAAATCAAAGATCTGGAGGCACTGCTGGCCTTGAGAGCCTGGGACAACACAGGGAACAAAAAATACACTAACAGAAAAGTTCAAGCGCTTAGAAAATAGCCCCATGCACAAAACAATCATTGAACCAACCAAAAATTGCATAAAAAGACACAGCTTCCATCACTTGTCAAAATCACTCTGCAAAAAACACCGACATCCTCTCAAAAGACCTAGCAACCTGGGAAATTATAGTACCATTCAACAACACAGACCTACAGCCCAACTTCACAGTGATAACCACAATTCCAGATGTGGACAAAAAGGATGAAGAAACAGGTCCCATCTTGAGAGCAGAAACTAGAACACATTGACACCATGAGAGGTGTTATTCAGTTTTCATAAATATTGCTATTTTGTATACAAACATATGAAATGGCCAAATTTCACCGGATATCAGTAGTAATTCTTCATTTCCTCTGATCCCAATGAAATAAAGCAGGATAGGCTCAAAGAAAGCAGTGGTCTACTACTGGTTGCAACGGCTTCTCTGCTCCTCATACACTGGCCATTTTTTTTAAAGTTGTACAGAAGTTTTTTTTGCCAGTGCCACTCATCTAAAGTTCCTATTGTTAGCTTGTTGAAAAGATGGTAATCTCTGTATGTTATGGTCTCTGCAGAGTTGGTGGAGTCTGGAGATTACGGTTTGCTCTTTACTGTTTAGCTGATAACATACACAATAGTATCTGTATAGTTGTATATAAGCCGAAGGATTGACTTCATTGCACCAGGTTTTATCCCCTATGGCTCAGTCCCTCTCTGCAGAAATGGCACGTCACCTGCCGAGAGCATTGTACAAAGCACGAACTCCGTAGCTCCAGCAACAATCCTAGGGTCTCTGGACTTTATAGTTGTATATGTAAATATGTGCTACTTATTAAATCATTAAGTGATAACTAGCAACAAAATATGTTGCATTCAGTGCAAGTATAATTGTATTGTCATAGGTTTAGTTTAATTTCCTCCAGCAGCTATGCAGTGAATGTATGATGACTATCATACTGAGCTAAATTACTGCAGCAAATATATCAACACCACCAACTCTGACTGCCAACAAGTGGTTTTTTTAACAGATGCACAATCCATTTTGTACGCCCTTTAGAGTAAACTTCCATCCCTGAGAAAGGAGCTCAGCAAGATTTCTGACAACAAGAGTTACACTCCGGTGGGCACCATCACACTGTGAAGTGCCAGTAACGAGAAGGCAGACAGACTTGCTAACAAGGGAGCCGAATGTGAACAGGTGAAAAATGGGATCACATACTTTTTTTTAAAAAGAGCTATCGTGGCCATTAGAAAAGAACCTAAACTATCCAATGGTGACTACCTCATACTCAACAGACAAGGACAGGCTATCATCTTCCGACTCAGGATAGGGCATAACAGACTAAACAAACACCTGAACAATTGTCCCCACCCTGTTTGTCACCACTGATCAAAAAACAAAATATATCCTGTAAAACTGTCCCCAGTATGTCCTCCCTAGAAAGGAATGCTAGCCCAACAACACAACACTCAAAACTACATGACACCAGAGATGAGCTCCAGACAACGGTTGACTTCATCATAAGAATGTGTCAAACGGTTTAATCATCGAATTAGCATTCGCAAAGAAGAAGCTAAAATACGTAACATTATTTTATTAGCCTAGGACAGGTTGTAAATAATCATCATGGCATCATCATCAATTCAAAGTTAACTTACTTTACTTAGTAAGTACTAACTTAAACTAAACTAGTAACCATTTTTGATGCCTGAAATATTAAAATAATTCAGTTCAACCAGGCATAACATAAATACTTATATTATAAAATGTGCAGTATGAGTATACTCATTGTAGTTCAGTTCATCATAATCATATACATTTACATTAGATGTGAATTTTGGATGAATTCTTTACTTCAGCTGTTTTTATTCACCAAAATGTCCATAGATCTGCAAAGTAACAGTAACTATATATAACTAGTGTTGACTGTAATCTGGATTCACTCCCTGCTTTTAACAATAATATAGTTAAATAATAAACATGACTTGCTAGCTTATTTGTAGTAGTGTTTAGCAGAACCCGAAGCGAAACAATACATTTATAGTCATAGAACCAATTATTATCTGCATATATATGGACACAACCCGCTGAACAGACCGACAAACATTTCAATTTAAACCCGAGGTCAGCATCACCTTACCTACCCTTTTAGTTTTACACTCACAACTAGCTACGGCAAAAAGAATCAAATATGGCGACCATGTTTTTCGTCGAATCGAATAATTTTGATAACTTGCAATAATTAATGTCTTAAGACTGAAGCTATTTAACTATCAATGTCCTACACAGAAATTATATAAATGTATGGACTTAACGTAATGTAGAACGTATATTCCATCTAGTTCTAGAAACTAGACTAAGAAACCCACCCCACGGGCTTACCTTGGGGTCCGCCTTGGATTTTGATAATAATTAATGCCCCGTTTCCTATCTTTAGAAAACTTGCACATATCGCAAAAATCTGTTTCAAGACATTACAAACATTTTAATGTTATCTACATAGCACCGATAAAGAAACATCTCCGTACTCAAAACAATTATATGTTCAGTATTCTTTCTTTACCGTTCAAAGCCATTCTATTTCAATCGTAGATACAGTTATTGAAATCTTAGGTCGTCATGTCCTCAAAGCGCATGCGCACAGAGTCACGTGACTTATAACAGAGAGGGCCGATGGATTACATCCCTTTATCTTCTGCTATCCTTGTTTAACATAGCGCTGGCCTCTGAGGCTCCGTTTGGGGAGAAAATCCATTGTCTCACGACAACTACATGTACGACGCCATCATTTATATTATCTATTTATAGTTAGGCTTGCCACCATTTTTAGAGTTGAAACGAGGACCATTTGGAGTATCACACAAGGTCTGAAGGGTCACACGTGTGGTTAGGCACAGCCTGGCTCTAGTAGTTTATAGTTGGCTCTGGTTAGGGAGAGTGAAACTACTTTTCCACCAGCAAGGCAGCAAGTGGGAGAGATGTTTGCCAAAACATGAAAAGCTAAAATTTCTACTATTTTTTAAAATCTAATGGTGACAAATTACCATTCAGTATCATCATGAGATGACAACATTACTGCATAAATGCTCAAAGCGGCTGATGATACAACTATTAGCCAGGTGCAAGAACTATTTAATAAAGTATAGGAAGAAGAAACTGTCCCAGATCAATGGAAGAAGGAATAATTGTTAAGATCCCCAAAAAGGTGATCTCAAAGATTGCAACAACTGGAGAGGGATCATCCTATTATCAGTAATGACCAAGACTTTCTGCAAAATCATTCTTAATAGAATCAAAGGAGCAGTGGACACAACCTGAGAGAAGAACAAGCTGGTTTTAGACCTGGGAGAAGCTGCTAAGACCAAATAATTACCCTACGACTAATTTTGGAGGAACATATTGAGAAGCAACAACGACTCATACTAAATTTCATCGATTTTAAAAAGCCTTTGATAGTCTACACAGAATCTCTCTGTGGAATATTCTGAGATGCTATGGAATACTAGACAAAATAATAAACATTATAAAGAGCCTCTATGATGGTTTACAGTGTGCAGTTCGCACTGATGGTGGACACAGCGACTGGTTTATGGTTGAAACCGGAGTAAAGCAAGGCTGTATTCTATCTCCGCTATTGTTTGGAGTGGCCATTGACTGGGTGATGCGAAAATGTTGCAGAGGCAAAACTGGCATAGATTGGGTAGAAAATAGTCAACTAGAAGATTTGGATTTTGCAGATGATATTGCCTTGTTAAGTAGAAACAACCAAGATATGCAAAGAAAAACAGACAACTTGTCATCTATAGCATCAAAAGTTGGACTGCAGATAAGCTATGAAAAACAAATATAATGAAGACACCTATGGCAAGTAATGCAGATATCACACTGGAATCTAAACTGATAAAAATAACAGAGCAGTTCACCTATTTGGGTAGCAATTTTGATTGCACAGGAAATGTTAAAAAAGAAATTATGATACGAATTGGCAAAGCAACATCAGCTTTTAAAAGTCTAAATAAAATATGGAACTGCAAGTTATATAGTATTAAAACTAAATTACGAATTTTCAATTCAAATGTTGTATCAATCCTAACATATGCTAGCGAGAGTTTGAAAATGACTAAAGATATAGAAAGCAAGTTGAATGCATTTGAAAATAGATGTCTGCGAAAATAATGAATGTAAAATGGAATGAATTCAGAGAAGTGATGAAATCAGAGATATAGTGTCTGGTCAACCACTAGTGACAACTGTTATAAGAAAGAGAAGATGGAGATATGTTGGGCACACCTTGAGGAGAAATTATAAACGAATATCAAAGCAGGCATTGAAGTGGGATGCAAAGGGTTCAAGAAAGAGAGGTCGACCTAAGGAGACCCTGAAGCGAACTTTGCTGAGAGAGGCAGGAAATATCGGTCTCAGTTCCATGGAGGAGATTGAGCGAGTTGCCCAGGATAGAGCGGTATGGAGAAATTACTTGCAGGCCTATGTAACGTATAACGGTACGAAGGAATTATTATCATCATGAGAAGAGTATGAAACAAAACAATATCAGAAGTTAACGAAGAGCAATGTGGCTTCGTTGAACGCTGGACAGAGAACAACAGACAACTTGTCATCTCGCCCGAGTGGTTACCGGTGCCCAAATTTGGGGTGTAAAGAATAAAGCCACTGTTACCTGCCACGCATGTTGTAAGAGGCGACTAAGGAGGTTTGGATGAAATCGGATGCACGTGTCCTAAACGCGTAGAAGTCTATGTGCAACGTATGTGCAAGTCTATGTGCAACCAAACCAATTTGCAACGTATACACGTTCTTGGCAAAGATCAAACATATCACAACTAGTGATTAAAATTGGTCGTAAAGAACGAACGCAAAGAAGAAGAACTTGTCATCTATAGCATCAAAAGTTGGACTGCAGATAAGCTATAAAAAAACCCAAGTTTTTTTTAAAAGAACCCCAGGGAAGTAATGAATATGTTCAATAAACAAACATTGTACAAGTATTAATAGCTTCCGAAAAAACAAATTGACAAACACAGGATTCGAACCACTTATCCGTTTTCTTACGACACCCATTGCCTAGCCTATCAATACGAACGTTTTTACAAACAAAACACATGCATATATCACTATAAAAAGCTCAAGTGCCACTGGGTCATTGAAGAAGATAAATCAGAAGTAGTATTAGTTAGCTTGTTCGAAATCGTGTGCCTTTAAAACCCCAATTGGTGGTAGATGCCAAGTGGTGGTAAACGTATGTCAAGTCTTCCTATAGTAAGCAATTATTTGCAGCTCCTTCCAGTTATAGCTTCCTTTTTTTCTTTGTTCGCCTAACATTAACTTAATTCACGCGTAGTCAAGGTGCCTAAAATGAATTTTGCATGAAGCCTTTCATTTCTTATCATCAGTGTCCCTCACCATTTAGGCGAGTCTTAGTCCGATGAACAATCGCGGGGACAGTTTACATCATTGTCTTATTTCTGATTTGATAGTGAAAGCGATCATATCCATCTAAAATTCTCTCTCTCTCTCTCTCTCTCTCTGGTGCAGTTAATCAGTTCTGACGTCGATCTTTTGTCGAACCACGATGTCAGGTCATCCAAGATCTTCTCCTTCCACCTTTCTTGTATTTGACCCGTTGTCACGAAATATTACCAACCTTCTATTTGCAATATGTGCCTGAAGAAAATTCATTGCTTGATTTGTATTATTTTGATCAAGTTTCTTTGTGTGCATGCCTCTGTTAAAACCTCATCATTTGTTTTCTTCACTGTTCGTGAGTTTTTCAGCATTCTGCTGTAAACCCCCATCTGTGTAGCTAACGGCTATCTTATTGACTGTTTGCTAATTGTCCATGATGTACTTCCATACATAATTATTGGTTCACATAATTATTGGTTCAGTAAAGCAGTCGTTTCTGCAGTGTCGTTGGTAATGAATTCACGCATAGTAATCTAGTGCAAACACAATCAATTGATCTGCGTAATATAAATATAAATATCTACTGAAAAGTACTTCTCGTTATACCACCAGCTTCCCCAGTATGAGTAGTTAAGTGCAAGTGCTACAAATGATGAATCGAACAAGCTGGTAACATGAGCTGTCCAATTGAAAGCTTAATCCAAAATACTACTGGCAAATTAATGTGGAGAAGACACCAGCTGCAGACAACATACAACTTCAATGTCACGTTTGTGTAGGCTACTTGGACTACTAAAAGGTATGAGCTGTTGACTACCAACAAATGTCAATTAAATAATGAACAGATCTTAATCCCTCTACGATTTGACTTCTTTTTTACCTAGTTAAGTTAATTGCGTATCCTAAACTACAGGATTTTGCGAATCAACTCCAGCTTTTTAACGCTATTTGTGATTTTTCTAGGCATTATTACGTTCAGTAGTTTTCCACTGCTTTCTGAACGGGTGGTGCCATCGTCCTTTGTAAAATCCAGCAAAACAATTTGCAACCAAATTGTCCACAGCGTGATTCGAACTCAGAACTCAACACGAAGTATCTACCACAACAAAATAAAGAGAATAAAATCATCGTACACATAGTTTCTAATGATAAGGTTGTTGGGTTTATATCATAGAGAGGACAGTCTCTGATGTGTTTTCGTCTAACGACCATTGATGCTGGTTGTGGACTAGCCGATAGCGAAGTTACCCCAAGCTGCAATACAGACCACGTGCTGTAGAAACTCCGGGGCTCGAGGCCAACATGGACGGACAATATTCGATATGCACACGGGTACGGGGTTGGACTATATGAAAACTTCATATTTCCTTTGGATCTAAATTACAAGTATATCTATAATCAGAGTAAGTCTCGCCTGAATGTCAAGAGACACTGGTTATAAGGAAAGCAAGTATCCCGCATAAATATATTTATGGCTACACATGAATTCATAGCGGGCAAACGAAAAAAAAAAAATTATATTTAACACCAGCGAGTGTTCACAGAACAAGATATTACTTTCTAAGATAAATGAGGTATCTAACAATAGAATAAAGTTACTTCATGATTATGTAAAATCAATACATGATCCCTAGTAAACAATGAAGTTGTTATCTTGTGTGTAGTTGATGTATTATCACGTTGCCCCTTGCTGGCCTTCATGGAGCTACTATTGTAGCTGGTCGCTCTGTAAGAAGTTTTGCACAAAATCATTTGTAACGGTTTGTTGTGCATGCTAAGAATATTGTACTCGTAAGCTGTACAGGGTGACGTCTGTGGCTTAGGGGATAGTGACTCGGTCTATTAACCCCGACGCTCTGAGTTCGAATCTCGTTGCGGACCATTTGGTTGCAAATTGTTTCGCGTGGATTTTTACAAAGGACGATGGCACCATCCGTTCAGAAAAACAATGGTAAACTACTGAACGTAATAATGCCTAGAAAATCACAAACAGCGTTAAAAAGCTGGGATTGATTCGCAAAGTCCTGTAAAGGATATGCAATTACTTAACTGTAATCATAAATAACTGTAAGGTGTACATAAAGAAGAAACCAGTAGTTTTCGCATTTTGGCAACACTAGAGGCAACTCAATCTAAGGTTATTGGTCACATTAACACTAGTGACGCCACTGAAAACGGTAATAAATGTGTGCTGTTTTCATCACTCTTAAAAACAGAAAGAATGAACAAAGGAAACTACGAGGGCGCATTGAAAAGTAATGCCTCTAAGTCCATAACTTTGTTAATATACATAATTTACAAATGAAACATACATTTTCAGAAAGCTTGAGATGTCCACTACACAATAGAGTCATTATTTTTGACATAGTCACCTCCACGTTCCACACACACGCCAACGTCGAACTAGTTGTTGCATCCCGTCGAAGAAAAAATCTGATGATTTTTCACGAAGCCAGGTACGCACATCTGCTGCCACATCCTCGTCAGAAGCATATCTGTTTCCTTTGAGATGTTCCTTGAGCTTTGGGAACAGGAAAAGTCACAAGGTGCCAAATCGGGGCTATATGGTGGGTGCGCTAAAATGTCGTCAAAATTGAGACGCTCTAATGCTGCCGCTGTTTGTCTACTGGTGTGTGGACGAGCATTGTCATGTTGAAGGACTGCGTGTTTTCCAGGACGAACACGTAGCAGTCTTGCCCGTAGTTTCTTCATCGTTTCCACATACCGATCAGAATTGACAGTATTGCAGCGTTCCAAAAATTATGTGTGGATTACGCCCTGGCAGTCCCAAAATTGGTCATCAAAACTTTTCCCGCTGACGCGACAGTTTTGAATTTTTTGGGGTGGGTGAGTTTTTGTGCCTGTATTCCATAGACTGGCGCTTGTTTTCAGAGTCGTAATGAAACACCCATGACTCATCGCCAGTGACAATTCGGCAGATAAAGTCATCGCCTTCTCGTTCATATCGCATCAGGTGTTCCTGAAACGCCTGATGTCGGCGATGTTTCATTTCCGGTGTCAGCATGCGAGGGACCCATCTTGCACAAACTTTCCTATACCCTAGCAATACATGAATAATGTGATGTACTCGTTCAGTCGAAATTTCAAGCATTGTAGCGACATCTTTTGCTTGATGCGGCGATTGACATGAATCAGTTCGTCCACGCGAGCTTGGTGTTGTTCATCCATTGCTGTAATTGGTCGTCCGCTGTGAGCCTGATCATGCAAGGTCATCGTCGCTGGATTGTCGCCTTTAACAGTCCTTGCCCACCTCCTAACAGTACTCACATCCACACAGGCGTCACCATATACCGCTCTCATTCTCCGATGCATGTCGATGGGAACACAACCTTCGGCCGTCAAGAATTCAATCACAGCTCTTTGCTTCAACCGAATTTCCATGTATGACGCCATCTTGGATAATGTTGTACGCATGCGCAACATTCCAGACACTTCACACTTACTGTCCCGAAAACACACTTACATATACTTTATTCTGATATCGGTGTCAATTGCCTCCGAACACTATTAACAAAGTTATGGACTTGGAGGCATTACTTTTCAATGCACCCTCGTATATTACATGTCTACCTACAATGTGTGTTCTATGTATGGCTTTGCATTCAGTAGAGTTGGTGTCGTCTAGTATATCTTAGGAAGAGCGAAAAGTGAAAATTAGTAACCTGCTGATGATCTATAGAACACACAAGCCCACCCCTACTTACAGTGGTGTAGCCGAGAAACTTTGACCGTCGCGAGGATAACTGGATCCTGGCTCGCCTAGGGGTATGGACTTCCATAGGTTAGGTTTTTTGGGGTTTTGTCCTACTTAGGGAAGCAAACCTGAGCAAAAGCATACAGAAACCGGATGTGCTGGCCTACGGTCTGTAGGCGCTTAACTGGCACAACGAGCTCACGCGCTAAGCAAGGCGAAAATCACACACAGACCACAAAGGGTGGTTTAACAAGTATTTAATGTAGAGTAAAATAAGAAGAATATATTACATTTCTCATTCAGTTCAGTTTTCCTGATCAACATCCTAGCACATTGGACAAGTCCATACGTGCTCGTCCACCAATACTTTCGGCATCTTTTTTTTTTTTTTCGTCCGCTTTCAACTCAGACGAAGTTTCATCTCTGAAACTGATTTTTGCGTGAAAATCCGTTTTTCCAATTTCTTACAATGGCAGCAGCGTGCACATTGTAAATTACTTTACACTGGCAGCCGTGTGCTCAATGTACACGTAATTAGTATTCCCTCGCCATACAGGCACATTTTTTCCGACTTCAGAGGTACTCACGTTATCGTCCTGAGTAAGACCAGGTGACTCGAACAAATGCCGGACAGTAGGTTCGAACCCGAGCTATGAAGCATCTCACAGCTAGCATGCCGAGCTACTATCAACTACTCTAGGCAGTCCCCCTCGGCATCTTAATGTTCCCGCATTTATACAAGGTATTCAACTTAAAAGCAGCCCCAGTGATAAATAGAAATTTGCCAGGTATGCATTGCATTTCGTATATTTACTATTTAAACCGGTTCTGACTAGCTTGTCCTACGTCACATTTGTTCATCGCCCCTTCCCGCACTTCTTCTTCTTCGCGTTCGTTCTTTACGACCAATTTGAATCACCCTTTGAGATATGTTTGAGCTTTGCCAAGAACGTGTATACGTTGCACATTGGTTTGTGGGCCCCTAAACGCATAGACTTCTACACGTTTAGGACACATGCATCCGATTTCAGCCAAACCTCCTTTGTCACCTCTTACGACATGCATGGCAGATAACAGTGGTTCTATTCTTTACACCCCAAATTTGGGCCCGGTAACCACTCGGGCGTTCCCGCACTTCAATTACACACCATCACACAACCTTGACCTATACTACGTCATAACTGAACCTTACCATTTCCATACATATATGCCAGATTAGCTCCATTCACAGGCTGCTTTAAGTTGAACACCCTGTAGTACCCAAATGTTGGTATATGGCATAACCTATCTACACATCAAACAACACAATTGTTCATGTCAGCGCATAAGTATTATATTGTTAAATAATACATTACTGTTCAACTCGTATCCTGTTACCAAATAAATCGATAAATGGTTTATCTAGTGACACCTCTCTTTAAAACACCAGATGTTGGTTGTATAACATAAAGTAACACACAGCAACAAAAAGATTGCTGTTAACATAAAGGTTTAACCAAAAAATAACTCCACATGAATCCATTTATTTTAACTGAATTTAAAACCGTGGTCGTTATCTAGTGAGACCGGATTTGGCCTAAATATACGGTACACATATATATTTGTAAAATACAATTTTTTTTTTGGTTATTAGTGTTGTACTATATTGTATCTTTTTCTCCACGTAGCATACATATCCTTGACAGAACGTTGTTCTCATCCACACCCGCATGAAAAGACCTTAGCCAGCTTTACCACCACTTTCAGCGTCGTGTAAAGGTTTTATTAATGTAGGCCTACTGTTACCACCGTCGTCTTTGTCGTTCCCTGCCTCGTCTCTCAATAACCATGCCACCCATTATTATCCTCTCTCTAAACCCATCTGACGTTTAATGTGGGCAAAATATTCCAGTTTCCGAGATATGATTTTGTTTATAAGTCAAAGGTCCTTGTTGTTCAGGCACGGTGAGATAACTATAATCTGTTCTCTTTGTTCAGAGCAGTCGACAACTTTTATTTGGCAAAGGCAACTTTTATTTGTGTAATCAGGGAATGTGTTCACCTACTAGTATCAACTGTTATATGAAGGAGAAGATGGAGATATGTTGGACACATATTGACAAGAAATTATAAAAGAATATTAAAGCAGGCATTGAAGTGGGATACAAAGAGTTCATGAAAGAGAGGACGACATAGGGAGACCCTAAAACGAACTTTGCTGAGAGAGACAAAAAATATCGGTCTCAGTTCAATGGAGGAGATTGAGCGAGTTGCCCATGATAAAGCGGTACGGAGATATTGCTTACAGGCCCTATGAAACGTATAACGGGTACGAGAGGAATTATTATTATTGTGTAATTTCATTTTCTTATTTAAAATTTAAGTAATAGCCCATAATTCAGATCCATATGCTGGCACATGAAATATACATTATATTATCAGAAGTGTTACGTGATATCGTTACCGTAACGTTATCAACAGTATAAAGAAGGAATAACTGAAATATGTCATTTACAAACCGTATACTATTATCTATTCTCTCTCTCTCTGTGTTGGATGGTATAGCCAACCAACCCACCCATGTGTTCCCGGGGTTAGCAAGAGGAGCAAAGAATACGAACACTACTACCTACAAGCCATGTTGTAAGAAGCCACTGAGGAAGGGGCCTAGGGTAGCTACTCTAGTAAATAAAAAGCGTCGCAGAAATTGGATGTGACGGTCTACTTGTAGGCGCATAACTGGCACAACGTACAATCGCTCTTAGGCTCCAGATCGCAAATAGTGGTTGATATGAAGCGCTGAAGAAGAAAGATAGTCACCTCAGCCAAACCCTACCGTAGCCGCCTCTTACGACATGCCTTGTAGGTTACATTGTTATTATTCTTTGATTCATTTGCAGCCCCGACAAGACATGGGCGCAGTTTGTTCTTATTGTTTGATTAACGTCAGTTAGCTTCTCTTCTGATATGAGTCGAAACAGGTGTGCCTCTGATCTTTGTCAATCTTCCACAAGTTATCTCGAAAGGTTGCATGCTACCTTATGCCAGGTTCCTTTTTTTTAATCAGCAAGCGTTGGACAGTATTGCAAGACGTATTATGCATGGGGTCTGTCTGGGTGTAAGCTGTAGTCTGAGGTTCATTTTGTGCCCTGAAACCACAATGTACCGCTCTAAAAATATGTGCACGTTTGTTTGTTATGTAGGGATTTTTTTCCCGATCCAGAAGCACTTGAACTTTTCAGCTCTTCGGCTCGGTGTCATGGACATCGTAACCCTTCGGCTCGGTGTCATGGACATCGTAACCCTTCGGCTCGGTGCCACGAACACCGTAAATCTGGGGAACCTATAGCTTTTCTGCCAGTCCGCGGAGTTGAACCCGCACTTACAGAGGACTAGTCACCCGTAGTCCAACGAGCTACGAACACGCTGGGCACGCAGGGGATTAACGCCTCTTTAGATCGAGGGCTTATTTTTAGTGATATCAAACGCCTGTACTGTGTGATGCCGTGGTCCACCAGGGAAGCAAAGAATAGTACCAGTGCAACTTACAATGCATGTCGTAAGGCGATTGATGTATGCCCTACGGAAGCTACCCTAGTATATAAAAAGCATCACAGAAATCTGATGTGCTGGCCTACTTGTAGCTTGATAAAGACCTTTTGGTCGAAACGTTGCTGTTTATCGTCACTGTTTCTGTATTTTGTAAAACTATAGTACTTTGATTTTACGTGTTTCGCTATTTGGTCTACTTGTAGGCGCATAATTCGCACGTACAATTGTTCTTAGGCTCAGATCAAACAGAGTGGTTGACAAGTGGTCAATATAGAGCTTTCGAAGAAGAAGTGATATCAAAGCATGTAGACCAGTAAATATGAAAAATAAGATTGAACTCCATGCGGAGAATCCAAGTTATATATATATATCTATTCTTTGTATGTTGATGTCTTGCTTGTAATCTTCGTTTACCTCCCTCTATTTCGTTTTCATGGATCGTTCGTGGCCCCTGGTAGCAGAAGACCGACTAGCTCGGACGGGAATTCGAAAATTCCTGTTTAATGGGGGCTGGTTTTTGTATATGTTTGATGTAACGCTGTACTCTTTTTTGCCATTTTACTCAATTTTATGCGCTCATGATTATTTATTATTAAAGAAGACACTTATGAAACAATCTCAGAAGTGTCTTCTTTGAAATTCTGGGATATGGATGGCTACTCCAGTTAACAAACTAATTTTCATACTCGTTTCCGGGAATACCGCAGTGTGTTGGGATTCCCTGCAAAGTTTCCTGAACAACAATCCAATTTTAAGTTTTACTTCTTGGATAAGCCTGTTTTGTTTGAAACACGTAATAGCTCGGAGAACGGACACTGAGTCATTTAAAATTACGATTTTATGATGTGGCACTTTTGTGTTGTTTGGACTGCATGGCCGCAGTATCTACTGTCACCTCTGCTCTATATAGTTTGTACATGTGTTTTGCTGGGATAGAACGTATCTCAGTTGTCACGTTGTAGTATGTGATATAGAATCGGCTGTCTCCCTTTATGACAACTTTCATGATAAAACCATCTATGAACATCCTGGTCCATGTTCCTCCTTTTTTTTTTTTTTTCGTCCGCTTTCAACTCAGACGAAGTTTCATCTCTGAAACTGATTTTTGCGTGAAAATCTGTTTTTCCAATTTCTTACAATGGCAGCAGCGTGCACATTGTAAATTACTTTACACTGGCAGCCGTGTGCTCAATGTACTCGTAATTAGTATTCCTCGCCATACAGGCAGATTTTCTCCGACTTCAGAGGTACTCACGTTATCGTCCTGAGTAAGACCAGGGACTCGAACAAATGCCGGACAGTAGGTTCGAACCCGAGCTATGAGGCGTCTCACAGCTAGCAGGCCGAGCTATTATCAACTACTCTAGGCATTCCCCCCATGTTCCTCCTGAAAATTGTTTTTGGCGTATGGAAAACAACATATTTTACTGTTCAGTTCTCCCTTTGAATGCATTTTGAAGATCAATCCTAGTAATTCCAAATGTATTCTTGATTGGTCGTAGCAGAATGTTCAGATCTCCAGCATTAGTAACATGACATTACAATTTGTGTCTGTTATTCCTTTTTTTTGCTCTTTCTTGGAGCCTGCGCGTTGTCAGGGATCGCAAATAATTGTACCACTGCAACCTACAAGGCATGTCGTAAGAGATGGTTTGAAGTAGAAGTCTAGGAAAGCTACCGTAGTTAATAAAAAGCATCGCAGAAATCGGAAATGCTGGCCTACTTGTAGGCGCATAACTGGCACAACATACAATTCCTTTTAGGCTCAGATCACATAGAGTGGTCGATATGGAGCGTCAAGAAGCTATCGGTGAACCCTTTAAATTACATAAACCTGTGATGTTACTTCCTGCTGAGTTTGTAAGTCTACAGTCAATATTTGGTGTGGATGTACCTCACATATGTTATGTATATAAATAGAGGTGTACACCTCACTTTCAATTTGAAAGTTATACATACCCTATCACTATGAGAGCATGTATTAAGCTTTGGTACAAGATTCCTGTTAGGGGCCCAATAGCAGACACAACTAATATTCAAGCTTAAAGGATACCCTCTCACTACAAGAGCATGTACTATGCTTTGGTACAAGATTCCTGTTAGGGCCCAATAGCAGGGGCAACTCATATTCAAGCTTAAAGGATACCCTATCACTACAAGAGCATGTACTATGCTTTGGTACAAGATTCCTGTTAGGGCCCAATAGCAGGGGCAACTCATATTCAAGCTTAAAGGATACCCTATCACTACAAGAGCATGTACTATGATTTGGTAAAAGTTTTTAGGGTCCAATAGCAGGTGCAGCTCATACTCTGAGTAGAAATGTGGCAAGAAGAATAAAAAACACTGCAGAAACACAATGAAAATTGGAAACAAAATATTTTCTTTTTCTAAATAGCTGACAACAAACAATTGCGATCAGACAATTTTATATGATTGCGATTAGACAATTTTATATGATTGCGATCAGACAATTTTATATGATTGCGATCAGACAATTTTATATGATTGCGATTAGACAATTTTATACGATTGTGATCAGACAATTTTATATGATTGTGCTCAGACAATTTTATATGATTGCGATCAGACAATTTTATATGATTGTGATCAGACAATTTTATATGATTGTGATCAGACAATTTTATATGATTGCGATCAGACAATTTTATTGGGTTGTCATTAGGCAATTTAATACGGTTGTGATCAGAGAATTTTATGAATACCATATTTATCTTGAAACTGAAAGCACAGTACAATGTAAAACAATCAAATTTATTAATGACATACTAAAAAAAGTTGACAGCATTAGGTGACAAAGTAAGGAATAAGTCTGACAATATCATTAATGGAACAGAATGAAGATTTATTCAAGACAAGGAGGAATGTAACATTTTTATATTACAAATTACAAGATCTATGTGAAAGAGATTATGAAATAGAGAGCAGAGAATTACATTGAGTAAGCAAGGCAGGTAAAACTGACAGGCAGCATAAAATTGGCACATGAACTACAAAATTAGTATAGAATATGAAATGGGAGGTGTGACGGATTAGCACAATGTGTGGAGTGTTCATTTATCGGAGCACACACAAAAGGGTTGTGGGTTCATTTCCAGCACCCAACATTTCACAAGGGAAGAAAGGAATTGGCTCTCCTTCCTCCTGCATACTTGGTACTAGAAATGTGAAGTGACAGGCACTTCATACCCTATGGTCTGGTCTACAAGGTGTGTCCTGAGCCTAGCCATGCATTCAGCAGGGTTGGGATCGGCTAGTCTCTCTTAGGAGGGTCGAAAAGTGAAAATTAGTAGCCTGCTGAAGACCCTCAGAACACACAAGTCAATGACCAATGACAGAAGATGAATATGTGGTCCACATCATGTCAGATGCATTTACTTCCATTCTTTATTTCGTACCCAATTAAGGCTGGGGATACCTGAGAGTCGGGCATACCCAATGGAAGACACAGACGAGTGTCACTAGATAAGCACTGGAGTGGAACCCGCCAGGAAAACAGAAATGAGGAACAACTAAACAGACCTGGAGACGAAGTCTTCTTGAGGAACTCTCTCTCGCGATCACCCGACTGATGTACCAGATTTCTCCATAAATTCTGCAAAAACTTTTTTTTTTCCATTCATGTGGAAATCTGATTCATGCAGCCTCTGCATGGGTGTGTTTCGTCACACCTTCAGCACCATATGCAGCTCTGGTGCTTATCCTTCGGCTATGTGTCCGGTTTTAGCCAACGTTTACTGGGTTCGCTCTCCGTCAGCCTTTGACTGTTCCCAGTCGAACTGCAAGGCAGCAGGTTTCTCGAGGAACTGAAGGGTGCATTTAAAAAAAACAGCCAGAGACCAGGAAAATTGGCGAACAACTGTTGAGGCCCTATGCTTCACGAGGAGCGGAGAAGAATAATTAAGTATACCTGAGAGTGTACGATCAGAAGAAAGTTATCGTGGCTGTTGAGGCCTTACATATTTAGTTGGAAACCGGATGAGCTAGAGAGATGTTTAAACAAAATATGAGAAAAAAAATCCACACATATTTTCAAGAAACTGACTTCCATGTGCTAAATATGTTTAAGAACACAATATTTAAAGCTCAATAATTTAAACTGTACAATAATAAAGGTAAATACTATAATAATAATACACAAATAACAATAACACTAACAGGGTCTAAAAAAGGGTAGTAGCACCATGACCTGAAATGTGCTTAACATGCAGAGAACATATGCCAAAATCTCACATACACAAAACGTACAAATATAATTTTTTTAAATATACATCCAGCCTGGTCAGAGAACAGCGCCATTCAAGAGTCATTTTCTTCTTGTCACTGTGGGTTGATTCTCTAATAAATGCAGCCGCTCCTAGATTATCAGCCACCCATACAGTTTGTCTTGACGTATGTAAATGGGCACCTCTTCAGGTCTGCACTGTGCTGAGGAGTCTCTGCAAAGATATTACGCAACTCAAGAGCAAAAGACAAGTGGAATACATAATAAAAAACAAGCAGAAATGATGTTTGTGACTGCTAAGCAATTTTTAGTTATTAAACAATTATATTGCTCGAACAACTGTTGGACCTAAGAATGATGCAAGAATAATAACTAAGGTAGATCATATAGATTATCTGCAATGTGAAGGCTTACTGAAGTGAGCGGATGACTATAGCATAACAAATTGGAAGGAACACCAAATTTTCAGACTATCTCATCAATAGCATATGTCTTAAGATCAGTCCATCTAATGTCTCAATGTCTAAACTGGTACAATGTACAATGCAGTAAACTATAAATACACATGAATTATATCAATAACACAACTGGGTCAAACCTACTGAGTACACATACCGAAATGTGCTTAAACTCAGGAACAAGTGCCAAAATGGCTAAACAAACAAGAATGACGAAGATTAATATTCTTAAAATGACTATAGTGGTTCTGGAACCTTTGCAGACCAAGCCCATGTCTAAAAGGTAGTTGACTAATGAATTATTCTTCTTATGTCATACTCAAGCATAAAGTATATTTAAGCGAAAAAGCAAATTTTGGTTCTCTAGGATATCAAATCACCAAACAGCCACATAAGTTGTCTTGACTAATGTAATGATAAAAAATTGTATAAGACAGACAACCTCTTTCAGAAAGTCTCCAGCCCTTGTGCTGCAGGGGTCCTCAAGGAAGCAAAGAATAGTAACACTGCGACCTACAAGGTATGTGGTAGAAGCGACTGAGGTAGGGCCTGGGGAAGCTACCATAATAAATAAAAAGTA
The DNA here is from genome assembly GCA_020796225.1 of Arion vulgaris. Taxonomy (NCBI): domain Eukaryota; kingdom Metazoa; phylum Mollusca; class Gastropoda; order Stylommatophora; family Arionidae; genus Arion; species Arion vulgaris. The sequence continues at coordinate 68,062,026 of CM036757.1, forward strand.
GCAGAAATTTGATGTACTTTATATGCATAACTGGCACAATGCCAATTGCTCTTAGGCTCAATCACATACAAATTACAAAGAGTGGCTAACAAGTGGTTGATATGGAGCATTTGAAGAAGATATCCACATGGTAGGTCACTTAGATTTTTGCAGCTATTAGAAGTATTAGTGAATAGTGAGGATCACCATTATAGCACTCCAGAAGGGCCATAGGTGCTCCAGTCTCCTTCCCAATATCTTTCAATCAAGTGCCATGCCTGTCAGTATAGGCGATCATGTCTGTCCACCCAAATCTCTCTGCTTGGTGCATGTAATCAGTTCTGATGTCGAACCATGATGTTGGGCCATCTAACATCTTCTCCCTCTGTCTTCCACGATATCTCCTTCTCTGAATTTTACCTGTTGTCCCCAAATGTTCTAAATCTTCTCTTTGCATTATGTGCCTGAAGAACCGTGATTGCCAGATTCCAATATCTTTACCAGTGTATATTGTCTCATCGCACCCACTTGATGTTGATTAATCAAACGCCTCATGTCTTAATAAAGTGTTTGTGTCTGGAAGTTCCCATTTTTCCTCCCATCTCCTTCACTCAGGATAAAGATGCAGATTTATAAATGTTTTGTCATCTATACTGCCTGAATTTTTTAAAGCATTCAAAATATCTGCACTATCCATTTACTTTTCTTTCTCAACCACTGCTTTATCAGCAAGGTGATATGCACGCTCATTGCCTTGTACAAAAATAAAGGTTAAATGTGTCGTTTGAGATGTGTTCAATATGACAAGCCATTCCAGCTTTATACAGCAAGCCTGAATTTTCTTCATATTCAGAAATATGATATTATCTAATAGGCGAAACACATAATCACAAAGTACTGTAGTTTTACAAATTGCAAAAACAATGACAATATACACATCTAATAGCACATTTGGAATAAAATGATATAACAATATTTATTGTCTAATCCTCACTCAAACACATTTAAAACATTATTTTGAAATACTCAACCTTATTTTCTGACTCACATAATTATCAAATTTAACTGAGCATTGCAAATACGTTTTTATTGTTTGTCTTAGTCAGCCTGAAGAAATATATATCTTTTATCAATGTTTCATTCAATATATCAATTCTTCAATCATTCTTTGATTGTTGTTAGAATTTTGCTCTTTTTAAGCGATTTTGTCTTTTCCAAATTTCAATTTATAGCCAATTTCATGTTGCATATTTACTTGAATGCAAATATATACAAATATCTTTCAAATGTTGAAGTCAAAGACGACATCTAATTTTTGAAATATTAAAATAAATATAATCATTCTAATTTCCCTTTGACATACTTCCTTATTTCAGAGTTGCTAAGATGAAGTGGTTCAAATCCTGTGTTTGTCTATTTGTTTTTCGGAAGCTCTTAATACTTGTACACTGTTTATTTATTGATCATATTCTTTACTTCTGTTGCTTCCTCTGGGGTTCTTGCAAAAAACTCATTGTTCTCATCTTAAGATGAAAACAGAAAATACATCAACTACATCCAGTATAAAGTTAGAAAAAAACATATAGTTTGTAAATTCAATACGTGTATCGGTGGTTTGAAAAAATGTCCATATAGTGAGATGAATTCTTGGTCTGGGTATATGAATTAGTTCTCTCTCTTCAATATTGTAAAATATTATCAATTATGTACACCCAGGGAAACAAAATAATATAGTTCAGAATCTTCTTTCTTCTGCGTTCTCACTAGATTGGGATTTCGGATTCTCTAATAAAAGCAGCCGTCTGCCTCAGATTATCAGCAACCCAATACAGTTTGTCTTGGACGCTAGTGTAAGTAGGATATAATTCCTATAATTTCTGTTTCCCCGTTTATGCCGACCTCTTTCAGCAGTAAGTTTTGGCCACCCTCATGATGGTAGGTATGACATTCTTCCTGCGTGGCTAAATCTCAGAGGCAATTTGGCGACCGTAGAATCCGTTATCCCATTCCTCATTGTGAGGGGTTGTTACACCATGTTATGCACCTTACGGCCTGGTGCATCCGTTTTCTGCATGCAAGCATTTGTTTCGGTTTAGCATTCCCTAGCGGACACGTGCATCCGATTTCAGCCAAACCTCCTTAGTCGCCTCTACGACATGCGTGGCAGATAACAGTGGTTCTATTCTTTACACCCCAAATTTAGGCCCCGGTAACCACTCGGGTGATTCAGAACCTAGGTCTCTGCACTCAAGGTGAGCTCACAGTTACTCTGTTCCTTTCAGAAACTGCTAACGTCAAATTACTTTCTCATTAGTGGTGGTGGCAACATATGTTGCGTTCCTGAATTTCCCACAATCCCCAAAGTTGGGTATCAATTTTTAGCTGGGTAGATTGGGAAACAGACAGTATGAAAATTTAAACCACTGTAAACCATATAAATAAAGATTTTGATATGAGCAAGCAGACATTTCAATATTTATGCAGCACAAAATGAACAATAATTTAATTACAATGTATATTCACTAAAAATAAATAAAAACAAGGTATGTTTCTGGAGTAACTTTCAGACATAACAAATCAGCAACATGCCAGAGTGTTATACATAATTTTTAATGCAGTTAAAAATACATAAAAAATCATGATTAACTACATTTACCACAACAAAAACGTACAAGACTGGAAAAAAGTAAATCTGTCCAAACTTTATTGAAATTATTTTAGGAAGCTTCAGCTAATCTTTCCTATGCAGCTATCATTTTCATGTCTTTCCCTGAAGAAAATGATTTCAAAATACCTAATAACTATTTTTTCTCAATATTTTACAAGAGAATTTTCATTAGTAGAAGAAACAGAATTTCTTCCTCTGCTGACTATCCCTACTTCCTTTCTCTCATTTTGGGAGAGTTTTTTTTGTCAAGTCTGAAAAGCTATTGCAGGTTATGCAATACTGTGAAGTTAAGTCTCCCTCCCCCATATTGAAATCAAAAACACAATTTATTATAGTGCCCACATAAAGAAATAATAATAATCATCAGATGCAGTCTCCTGACGTTGGTGATCATGGCTGTTCACATCTCTTTCATGCCATAATGTTCATCGTCATCATCAAATAGCTTGTCCTGAGCAGAACTTTGCCACCCAACAGTCCTCCAGAATTTCTCTCTTATAGGCCAGATGTCCTGCCTCTGCAGAAGTCAGTTCAAACCATCAGTTACATCCGGAATCCATCTTCTCCATGGTCCTCCTCTTCTTCTCTTTGCTGGTATGTCTCCTTCCATGATGGTCTTCTCCAGCCCTTCATGTCTTTTCATATGTCCAAAATATCTCAATTTTCTTTCTTATTTGTAGCATTAGCCACTTTTCTTTGATTTTGAGTTCTTTCTGAATAGATCTTATTGTTCTCTGTCCAAGATATACAGAGGACTCTTCTGCAACACTTATATTCTAAAGCCCATATATGTTTTTCCACTGCTTTATTAAATGTCCATGCTTCACACCCATAAGTTGCCACTGGGATCCCATATCCATCTTTTATAGCAGTGAGCCAAGATATTCAAAACTGTTCACATTTTCTACTTTCCGTTGATAAAAATATCTGTTGTCATGTTCGTTTTATCTGTTGTCATTATTTTTGTTTTTGCCACATGTTAGACTGTTCTATATCTTCTCTCACTCTAGTAATCACAATGTGTTTTAATCTGTCTTTGCATTACGTATTTATAAAAAACATGATGACTGCATCCCTTTGACATATGTCAGAATGTTCACTTTTTATTTTCAGCACCTCTATATTAGCCCTTTTAGCAGTCTATAGGATTCTTAATATTCTTCTGTAAAACCACAACACAGGGACCTCTTAAGACATATCCAGAACATATCCGTACACTCAGCTTTTATCACCAGTGATAATTGAGGACGCAATATTTACACTAAGACAGATCTGCGAACAAACAATTGAATACAATCAAAGTAAACAGCTTATATTTATAGACCAAGAAAAGGCATTTGATAGAGTAAACAGGTGCAAACTATGGAAGATCCTTGAAGAATATGGCGTCCAAGGACAACTATTAGGTAACATCATGGCCTTATATCAAGATAGCCAGAGTACAGTAAGAACAACAGAAGGAATGACCGACTGGTTCTCCATTACATCAGGTGTTAGACAAGGTTGTGTCCTTTCACCACTACTCTTTATCGCATATATGGATAAAATAACTCAAGAGTCGAATTCAGATAATGATGAAATAAATGAACTGCTTTTGCAGATGATCAGTGCCTGATACATCAAAATGAACAAGATCTACAACATCATATTGACACTTTGAACAATAATTGTGTGAAACATGACATGAAAATCAACAACACTAAAACAGAAATAATGAATATGGGAAGAAAACATAATAATCTAGACATCCATGTCAATGGCACTAAAATAAACCAAGTGAAAGAATTCAAATACTTAGGAAGCATATTCACAGAAGACGGAAAACTAGATAGAGAGATAGAGGCTAGAGTACAAAAGCAAATGCTGTAACCTACCAGCTAGCCCCATTGTTAAGGCACCCAAAAATTTCACAGGCAGCTAAGAAACAAATGATCAACAGCATTTTTATACCTACTTTGTGTTACCAGAGCCAAACATGGACATTGAGCAAAGCGCAGTCACAAAAATAACTACATGTGAAATGCGTTGCCTGAGAAAAGTTACCAACAACACAAGAAAAGACAGAATCACCAACATCAGCATAAGAAGAAAGTTGGCACAAAACCGTGCTTGAATTACATAGATAAACAAAGAATGAAGTGGTTTGGCCACTTAATAAGAATGCATCCAAACTCCACAGTATACAGAGTCTTCTACAACAGAACATCGGGAAAGAAGGCAAGAGGAAGACCACGGAAAAGATGGTTAGATGGCGTGGCAGCATCCTGTGAAAGAGCAAAGATAACAATCACACAAGCCACCAGAACAGCGCAAGACAAAAACAGAAAACCACGACACTGGGCAACAAACCGGTAGCAGTGTGACGACAAAAGAAGAAGATAATTGAGGACAAGAAGTTGGGATCATTTATGGCTCTCTCAAGAAGACCATTGCAAACCGATAAGCGATTGTCCTAGAAAGAAAATATGCCCTGGAAATAAACGATCAGTCCTCATATGTTGCCAATGTATTTTTTAAAATTATTCTTAGCTAGAAAGCAAAAGTATAGACATCTTTTTACATCTGTGGCTCTTTCTCTATCAGTATTCCCAATATATATATATAAATATTACATTGTTTGTGATCTATGAAAATAATACAGGAACAATAAAAATGAGACTAGTTAATGTGACTTTAGACAGCATCTTCATAAATAATGTAGTCTAATTTACATGCTTTCCTAATGATGAATTTAATTTCAACTAATACAGTAACATTAGGCAACAAAACTGAACATGCAAAAAATCAAAAGAATAGCAACAGCTGCTAGTATAAATTGCCAACACTTATAGTCAACAGAAAATAAAACAAGATTTCATATACAAATACATATAGAATTTTAATGAAATATCGATTGTAAAATATGAAATTTGATAGAGCTAACAAATATAAGATTTTAGCGGTTAACATTAAAGGCAACAAATGCAATGTTTCACCCAGGTCAGATCACAGCTCATCCTTATCCTCCGCATCATCTTGGTTTTTTCCAGCTTTTATCCTCTTCTTCAGCAACAGGTGCTGCAGTGCCAACATCACCTTTCAATTTCTTATCTAAAACAAACAAATTAACCATTTGTTAACTAAAAAGTAAAATTTGATATCAGTGACTTTTATGAAAACTCAAACACTACTGATAAATGCATGAATACTATAGATTCTTACATTAACTGTTCATATTTACATTACAATATCAGTTTTCCAAGAAGCTGAGAAAAGACAGTTTCAAACTTCAGAAATAAGATATTTGAGGAATGTTGTTTAAGTAACTAGATAATACACCATGGTCAAAGTTTTACCACTGTAAACTAGAAGAGAGTAGAACAGTCCCCTAATTATGATTGTTTGGTCACTTGTGCAGGATGAAAGAGGACTAATTAACCATGGTGAGCATGGAATAATGTGAGACCTAGACTTCCAAGAAGACCCAGTGCGGATGGATGAAAACAGTTCTTGAAGAACTTAAGACTTGGACTGAAACCAGGCCAGAAGAGAAACAGCTAATAGGACCTAGTGGTAATCACTCTTGGTGACTTATACATAATATTCACAAACACATATATATAGACTGTCATTTGGCAAGTGTGTATTTGTGACGACTTCTGAGTTTGCGTTTGTTTCTCTTGCTTTCAAGCTCATCCTAAAGTATATCTTTGAAAGATTCTACAACTGTATGCAATGTTGTTTTCCATACAACTCAGTCATCAGCTAGTTTTTCCCCATTTGTTGGGGCTGATATAGAAGTCTTTAATCCGCCCGAGTGGTTACCGGGGCCCAAATTTGGGGTGTAAAGAACAGAACCACTGTTACCTGCACGCATGTCGTAAGAGGCGACTAAGGAGGTTTGGCTGAAATCGGATGCACATGTCCTAAATGTGTAGAAGTCTATGCGTTTAGGGTCTACCAAACCAATGTGCAACGTATACACGTTCTTGGCAAAGATCAAACATATCACAAAGAGTGATTAAAATTGGTCGTAAGAACAACGCAAAGAAGTCTTTAATTGAGGCCTTGCAGATATCTTTGTTCTTCTTCAAACGCTCCATAACGACTGCCTGTTAAACCACTCTTTATGATTTGTATGTGATCGGAGCCTAAGAGGGACTGTACTTTGTGCCAGTTATGCATCTACAAGTAGGCCAGCACAACTGCAACGCTTTTGATAGGGTACTACTATTATTACTACTATTTTTACTAGGTAGCTTCCTAGGTCCCTACCGTAGTTGTCTCTTACGACATGCCTTGTAGATCGCAGTGTTACTATTCATTGTTCCTCTTGAGAGCCCCGGCAACACACAGGCGAGATATCTTTGAAAGATTGTGGCCTGACATGTGAAACAGTACAAAGGCAATGGAAATCTCATGTGTAAGCCATACCAGTGATCGCACGAGAGAGAGAGAGATGTGGAAGCCATACAAGTCAAAAAGACATGAAGAGGATATATATTATATGTAAAAAAAATACTTGTTCTCATAGTTAGTTTGTTTCTTTCGTGCCAAAGGCGACACATAGGGCAGAGGTTTTAGATCTCCATGTGATGCAGTTCATTGCTAGCAGTTGGAGATCTTGTATGGTTTTACATCCCAATAGTTTACTTTCTTGTTGAATGGTTCTTCGAAGAGTGGTCTGGTCTTCCACGTTTTCTTTCCCAACTGGTGACCACATAAGGACTTGTCGATTTAGTCTCTTTCGTCTGATCTAAGAACATGACCTAAATATTTCCACCTTCGTTTTTTATAATATTTGATACGGGTTGTTGGTGTGTTCTATCTCTCACTGTGTTGTTAGAAACGAAATCACCTCCATTTGACTTTTAATAATTTTCGGAGACATTTATTCTCAAAGCTGTCCAGTTTCTTATCAATTTTCTTTGTTGATTTCCAACTTTCACAACCGAAGGTCAGTACAGGAATCACACATGACCTAAATAATTTAACTTTTGTGCATATACTAAGGTCTTGAGATTGCCAAATATTCATTAATTTAGTGAAGGCACTAGCTGCTATAGCAATACGAGAGTTTATTTCTTTCATCGCGCCTCCGTTGTTTGACACTTTGTTTGGTGCTACCCAAAATATGTAAAATATACAACTTTCTCCATTGTTTTGCCATTTATTACGATGTTGTCTGTCGAGTTTGTGAGGTCCATAATTTTGGTCTTGGCAGAATTAATCTGGAGACCAACCTGTTCTGCAAGTGTGCAAAAATTGCTCGTTAGTTTGTGGGTTGCTTGTGTGGTTGAATTCAATATGGCCACGTCATCGGCAAAGTCAAGATCAAATAGTCTGCTGTTATTAAGCCATTTGATGCCTAGTTGATCATCTTGGGTGCATTTGCGCATGATCCAGTCTATAGCTATCCCAAAAGCATAGGTGACATAACGCAGCCCTGCTTCACACCCAATTGACTGTGAACCAGTCTGAGTTTCCTGCATCTGTTCTTACACAGTAGGATGCTTCAGAATAGAAGGCTTTTATAATGTTGATGTTCTCATACCATGATGTATATTGGGCAATATGGAGTCCACATATTTTTGTGACCAACGAAACATCATGGGTATGTCAAAATTACACAAGCCATCTTTACCCCCCAGTGTTTCTCTGGAACCCATTTGAGACTGGGTCGACATGAGAGCAGCACAGTAGGAAAAAATCCAATCTACATTATGGAATTTTATCCTGGGACCATGAGCCTACGAAACCAAGTGCATTAACCACTACACTATCACAGCTCTCAATATATAAAGATAATGTGCATTGTACCTTAAGCATTGCTTAAATTCTATTACAAATACTGCTAAATCATAGCTACAACAAAAATTTACAATCATACCTTTCTTACTGGCTTTCTTTTTTTTCTTCTTCTTGTCAGAATCATCTTTATCGTCATCTTTATATACCTTTTCTACTCCTGTCCATTCTTCAGACAGGCATTCTGAAAAACAGGAATTTGGATTTACTGAAACAATTACTAACAAGACAATTCACATATTCAACAAATTTCAGATGATAAACATAAACAGATTAATAAAAGTAACTAAAAAATTGGAATGGATGGAGAGAGAGGAAGTGTGTGCAATTCCTGGCATGGTAATATTAAATATATGGTACAACTACACACGTTAGATGAAGATTTCTTAAAGAATGATACTACAAAGTTGAAACAAGCATGATTTCTAGTAAAGTTGTAACATTCTTCAGTTGGCATTGACAACAGGATAAATTACTCTCTTAAAGAATGACTAATGTGTATACAACAGGTGTGTCTAGTAAGATGATCATTGCAACATATAGTGCAAATTAATGTCAATCCCGCAAGCCCTCAGCAATGGCTAACTGTCAGAGATTAAAATGCATGTGTGTTGCTTGGGCTCGCAAGAGGAGCAAATAATAGGAACACTGCGACCTACAAGGCATGTCGTAAGAGGGAATGAGGTAGTGAACTAGGGAAACTACCCAAGAAAAAAAAAGCGTAGCAGAAATTGGATGTGCTGGCCTACTTGTAGGCGCATGACAGGCACAACGTACAATTGCTCTTAGGCTCGGATCACATAAAAATCACAAAGAGTGGTTAACAAGTGGTCGATATGGAGCATTCAAAGAAGAAGCAGAGATTAAAAGAGCCCTATGTGAAGAAAAAGTTTACAGAAAGGTGGTGCTACTTTTGCAGATTTAATAAAAACTACATGTGAAATCTAAGAGCAGAAATTGTTTGCCTGAGGCTATCTGAAACATATGTTGTAGGAGAACATATCTGCAGTTTAGTTATTTCTCCTAAATCTTCTGGCTTTAGCAATCTATGCAAAGTAATTGAAAATATATGGGACAGCCACAGAAATATTACATGCAGACAATAAAATAACGGCACAACAATGTTGAAAATATATATTGAAGGTGATAACATTCATTTTCATGGTAAAGAATGTTAACTAAAACGAATCATATTCATGAACTGAACTTTCCTTCTTCTTTGCAATCGGTTTCTTATACTTAGTCTACACTATGAGACCGGTTGACTCTATGAAGCTGTAGGCCAATTTAATTTCATCGTGGGTTCTTATAGCTTGTTATGTAAGCTTCTTTATGAGGTCATGTTTGTTGGCGAAGGTATGAAGCGCATGACTGCAGAATGTGCTTTGGAGTCTGTGTTTCAGTCTGACATGCACACTGTGCAGGCTTTATTCACTAAACAATAGCACTTACCCATGTCATTTTTTAGTAGTACTCGATTCTCACATAAGAACTTGGTGAAGTCCTCATCTTGATGGTTCCAATACCAATCCTCTATATCTTCTTCATAATTTTCTACTATCTTGAAGCACTGAAAGTACACATTGATATTCATAAATTAATGAAACATTTCAGGAAAACACCAATATGAAGTAAATAAACAAACAAATGTACACACACTGGAAATGTTTATATTATTAACCATCAATATTACATGCATATTAGTTATACCATAAGAGCATTCAAAAGTTGAGAACAAATGAGAAGACATTGCAACAAATGGAAGGAAAATATCAAGAGATGACAAATAGTATTGTGACAGAAGGTACCACCACTGCATGGAGTAAAAAATATGAGAGATTTCTTTCAGCCAAACTTCAATGTGGAGATGACACTTGACATCAGGTTTTAAAAATATTGACATGTAACAAAAAAACACATACATACGTAAGCAACATAATAACCAGAATGATAATAACTAGGTCTAAGGATACAGACCAGGTATGTGAAGATTTTTGACGAGTGACATCACTTGTAAAGAAAGACACAGTGGCTAGAACATGATGATCCTCTTGCTTTGTACATTTCTAGAGTATTGACTTCTATTTCTTCCATCCAGAGATGCGAGTTTTCACTCTTGAGCAACCAATGCCAAATTGTGGAATCTGCTTGTTTTCTGCAGTTGCAAGGCTACTATAAAGGACATTATGAACAGATGGGTGTGGTGGGAGTTCTTGTTTAGCTTATTGTTGTCTAGTGCATTCGAGCAGGACATCCTGTACAATCTCACATGCAAGACTGCAGTTTCTAAAGTGTGGAAAGAGGTGAGTTGGGTTTAGTCTGTTTAGATGGTAATTCAGTATCTGAACAGGGCATGAAGATAATGCTCGGGGTAAAGCAGTATGAAGACATTACTTGCGGGCCCTATATAACTTATAATGGTAAGGAAGAAATATATGATTTAAATCATTAATAACACTTTACAGGTAAGTTAATGTTTTAGAATACTACCAGTTGCATATCACAAATCATTTGCTGATTTGGGTGGACCTAGAAAACAAAATGGAAAGGATAAAAAAAAAGCTGAAGAAGATAATGAGACAGGCGTACTTACCTGCCTTTGCATTTCCGTAACTCCTGCTGATGGAGTATCCCACATTTCATAAGGAATTCCAAGTTCAACTTTCACACCTTTGTGCCTGTTAAAAAATCGTCATTAAGTCAGACAGCAGAAGGTTAGTGATAAAGTTATGTGATCTTATCTTTTTACCTGGCACGAGTCAGCTCTGACCGTCTTCCTATGACCAATCAGTCTTGATACTACACTACAGTATAGCTCCAGATTTTAAAGAAAAATGTATTTGTTTTTTAACTAAGGAATGAATTTGTCCTAAAAGATGCAGCTCTCAATGAATATGATACTAAATGAAGAGCTTTAAAAAACTGTTCATCACTGGAGAACATCATTAAAAGATAAGATGACAAGTATGTTGTATGCTTGTAGGGGCAGCAGCTAGGATAATTCTCCAATGGACAGTGGATGGGAAAAGAAAATCTGAACATTCAAAGGACACATGGAGACACAAAGAACTGCGAAAGAGTTAAAAGATTGTGGTCTGACGTGGAAAAATAATTGGCAGCAGTATAAACTTTATGTGTCCAACAGAAAATGAAAAGGATGTAGATAAGTTAGAGCTCAGAAAAAAGAAACAGACCATTGAGCAAGTGATAGGAGGTGTAACTAAATCTAATTTTTTCACACCTGCACTCCTCTACATTTGCAAGTGAAAAGTGTACACATAAAATGAATGCACCCAACATTCATTCTCTGGAGAAGATCGTTCTGGAGGGCATTATACCAGACAGATGAGGGAGAGGAAGACAAGAGAGGATGGGTGCAAGATGTCATAGGCGAGTTGAACATGAATGTGGCAGGTGCCAGACACCTGCAGGACAAGAAGGCATTTAGAGCTAAAGTTCTGATAAGGGACAAGTTAGATGATGATTTGTTAGCTTTCACAAGAGACACAATGATAAGAAGACACAAAATTTGTTGAGTTTTGGAAATAAATACAGCTACCACAACAAACTTACACTAAATTATGCAAGGTACTCATTGTCTCGCTCCTTCCCTTTGCATAGCGTAGACTGCCCTTCCTCTCTGCATGAACATTGTACTCCAGGATTTTATCGCAAACATGGGGGTCATTAACTACTTCAATAAGCCGAAGTTCTCTAACAGGATAAAACATAAGACAATTAGTGGCATCTAATAGAATATGCTAAAAGTCAATAACTAAAAGTTTTCAAGGATAAAACATAAGTCATTTATAGCTTTTTTTATATAACCCGTCATCCTTATCTATTTTCAAAAATTAGGAATTTAAAGATTAATTTATGTAATAGATTTATTACATAAAATATCACACGTGAGGTATAGCAAGAAGATATTAACTTCAGTATTCTTCCTCATGTGGCATGTTCTATGCAGAATGTCGCTCTCCTCACAGCCTGCCTGGATCTCTAGCCAGAACTTGTACCTCCTCCATCATCATAATCATTTCTTCAATGACTTTGCTAATGTCATCTTTGTCAGCCCTGGCCTGCTCTCCAGGAACCATGACCTCCATTATTACTCTTTTCAAATCTCTGTTAAGTTTATTGTGATCAAATATTTCAAGTGTCCTAGACTCATGTGCAGAACTAAACCATACGGCCCAAAAAATAAATAGACGGAGAGCAACAGCTGAGAAGATGGAGATATGTTGGCACACCTTGAGGAGAAATGATCAACGAATATCAAAGCAGGCATTGAAGTGGGATGCAAAGGGTTTAAGAAAGAGAGGTCAACCTAAAGAGACTCTGAAACGAACTTTGCTGAGAGAGGCAGGAAATATCGGTCAGTTCCATGGAGGAGATTGAGCGAGTTGCCCAGGATAGAGCGGTATGGAGAAATTACTTGCAGGCCCTATGTAACATATAACGGTACGACAGGAATTATTATTATTATTAACAGCTGTACACTTTTGATATGTCAAGAACAAGAAGATTTAATGTATGAATTTAATAGCATTTAATATCACCTAAAAATCCGTCCATAACTTGAAAAGTAATTTTTACTTCTAAAGTAAACTTCTTCTTCTTCTTCTTCGCGATCTCTGGTCATGCGCTTAATTTACTGTGGACCACAAACTGGGCAGACAGCTTCAGGTCTGTCAGGTTTCCCAAAGCTTAGTTTTCAGGTCGACTGGGTGTGGCCACATGTTGCTTCTCAGCTCACACAGAAGAGGACAGTCTTGCAGGATATGCTCTGGTGTCTGTTCTGCCTGCTGACACTGGCAGAGAGCTGTTTGACTTATTCCTAGTCTGTATAAGTGTTTGTTGAGTCTGCAGTGTCCGGTGCGTAGTCGAAATATAATGACCTGGTCTGTTCTGCTTAGGTCTTTGAGGGAGTCTTTTCCATAATCATATCCAGTGTTTGTCTTCCAGTCTACTGCAGATTTTCTCTGTATGAGGGTTTTGACCTCTTGAAAAGACAAGGGTTGGTAAATTTGCTCTTTGGCACTGCCCTCCTTAGCTAAGACATCAGCACTCTCATTGCCTGCAATGCCACAGTGAGATGGAATCCACTGCAAGTGAATTTCTGCCTTTTCTGAAAGCTGAGCAAGTTCTCTTTGTAGTTTTTGTACTGTGCTGTCAGTGGATTTAGCCTCCAGGGCTTGTATAGCTGACAATGAGTCTGTAAGAAATACCATCTTGCTTGCAGCTTATTCATGTGCTGTGCTGCCATCAGAAGGGCTATGAGTTCTGCTTTGTAGTTGGAACATATTCTTCCAGTAGGAGCCGCTAGAGACACAGTGGTAGCATCTGGGTGCCTAATGTACACTCCTGCTCCACCATTCATGGTTGCCTCCATTGCCGATCCATCTGTGTAAATTCTTATACAGCTGTCTTCTGGAAACATGTAATGGAGATGTTCCATTGTAATTGCTTTTTCACTAGATTAGGCTCGGCATCTTTGCTTAATAATTTAGGGATGGAGGTTGAGAAGTTTAGTGGTACTGAGTCTGGTTCCCAGTGATCAAAAGCAGTCAAGAATTCAATCACAGCTCTTTGCTTCAACCGAATTTCCATGTATGACGCCATCTTGGATAATGTTGTAGACATGCAACATTCCAGACACTTGACACTTACTGTCCCGAAAACACACTTACATATACTTTATTCTGATATCGGTGTCAATTGCCTCCAAACACTATTAACAAAGTTATGGACTTGGAGGCATTACTTTCAATGCACCCTCGTATATTACATGTCTACCTACAATGTGTGTTCTATGTATGGCTTTGCATTCAGTAGAGTTGGTGTTGGCTAGTATATCTTAGGAAGAGCGAAAAGTGAAAATTAGTAACCTGCTGATGATCTATAGAACACACAAGCCCACCCCTACTTACAGTGGTGTAGCCGAGAAACTTTGACCGTCGCGAGGATAACTGGATCCTGGCTCGCCTAGGGGTATGGACTTCCATAGGTTAGGTTTTTTGGGGTTTTGTCCTACTTAGGGAAGCAAACCCGAGCAAAAAGCATACAGAAACCGGATGTGCTGGCCTACGCGTCTGTAGGCGCTTAACTGGCACAACGAGCTCACGCGCTAAGCAAGGCGAAAATCACACACAGACCACAAAGGGTGGTTTAACAAGTATTTAATGTAGAGTAAAATAAGAAGAATATATTACATTTCTCATTCAGTTCAGTTTTCCTGATCAACATCCTAGCACAGTAAACAAATTTTAAAGAATTAACCAAATAAACCCAAATTGGGGCAGAATCAACAGTAAAGACTGATAAAGCAACAAATATTTTGGTGGATAATAGGAGTATTAGTAGTCTGTAAGTATTCAAAGTCAATTACTGGAATCTTATTTTAGGTATCTCTGCTTCCATGTAAAGTCCTCATGCTAGATTTTTAGGTTTGTCACCAGGACAAAGCCCACATGTTTGAATTCAGCCCCCATGTTGTGTTGCATTCATTTGTATGTGAGATCTTGAGCCTGCAGAAGTGACTCAGCAATTAACAGTGTCCAGTTCTCAGACAAAATAAGATGATCTGCTGGTTTCTATAAAGCTGATGCATTGGGTCAGATAGGTTATCTACTTATGTCAAGATAATATATGATTACATAAATTATGAAATGTGCAGAAATACTACTAAATTATGGAGAAAAATAAAACTTAATGCAATTTCTGGTTATCTCTTATTAAGATTTTATAGCTGTAATATATGAAAAATAATATATGGTTGACTGTATCATATGAAAAGCTAAAGGTTCTACAGACAAGCTTTTTTAAAAATATGATAAACAAAGTAACCAAACAAAATTAACTTCACAGATTGCATACAAATAATAAATATGAGACTAGAATTTGTCAAAAAAAATCTTACGACTTCTTGTATTCCTTTCGCTTCTTTTTTTGGTCAAGTCCATAGCCAGTCTCCAAAACTTCATGGGTCTTGCCAGTTTCTGCCAATCTAACTTTCACTTCATTTGTAAGATACTTGCACACTAATGTAGAAAGAATAATAAAGAAGAATGACTTAAAATAACAAATATAGTTTTTAAAAAAAACTTCAACACAAAAAGA
The DNA here is from genome assembly GCA_020796225.1 of Arion vulgaris. Taxonomy (NCBI): domain Eukaryota; kingdom Metazoa; phylum Mollusca; class Gastropoda; order Stylommatophora; family Arionidae; genus Arion; species Arion vulgaris. The sequence continues at coordinate 68,077,582 of CM036757.1, forward strand.
GCATTGCTATGTTATTTTTATTTGCGAATAACATTTTTAAAAGATACAAAGTCAGAGTACGGAAAACAGTATAGCTAATGCAGTTCATTATTTTTTGTGGTCAAATGTTGTTGGCTAGTGGTTATTGAACCAACATCACAGAACTCTGGGCATACCTAGTTGCTCAGTCTTTCATAACAGATCTTGAAGGGTTGGTGTGCTTATGGTTCTTGTTAGTTAAACACAATCCTTATTCTGTCCCTCAAGGACTTCAGCTCTACTCGCACAACATGTGATTGAAAATTCTGTAAAATGCTATAGATATTCACCACTAATTATCATGACATCTAACAGTCGCTGAGCAACAAAAGTAAGTCTCCCTTATACATCTTCAATACTTTGATAACAGGTGCTTCTTCACGGTTAGTTTCAAATACTCAGTCTACACTGTGAGATGGATTGCCTCTATGAAGTTGCATGTCAGTTGGTTCCTTGCAGGTTCCCTATATCTTGCTCTGTAAGATTTGTTGATTAGGCAACATTTTGTTTCATTGGCAAAGATATGATGGGTAGAACTGAAGTTTTTGCTCTAGAGTCTGTGTTTTAACTTCTTACAAGTCTCTGCTTATTCCGTACCGGAAAGTTTTGAATGAAAGTGTTGAAGGAGATAAAAAAATAGACAACAAAGAGATGACACTACTGAAAATCATTCTACATGGGAAGATTGAGGATAAGCAGGCAAGAGCGAGACTTAGACAGTGATATAAATCAGAGGAAAAAGCACAGAATGATGGAGCCATATAGGGAAACCGATGCAATTAAGTACATTTTTTGCCTTTAGACCCTTTATATACTATATAATAATAACAACTTTAAGTCATTATCATGTCAGAAAGTAAGTTCTTCAGTGCTATATTCTTCTTCTTTTGCAATGATCCAGCAGCACTTAGGCCTTTTCCCTTCGGTCTAATGATATGCCCTACGGGATAGTGACAACCGGCAAAAACTATGGATTCTAAACACTGTTTAAAACAGAAAGAACATTCTGGCAGTCTAACATCAAGTGATGAAAAATATAAATATCAGGTCAGAACTCAGGAAACCGCCTGCAGTGAATCTCAGTGATCAATGATCTCCTACCCTAGCCGTTACGGCACACGACAATGAAGATCTAGTCAGTACATAAACGTATTATTTTAAAACAAATTAGTTAGTTAGTTTGTTCCTTTCGTGCCAAAGGCGGCACATAGGGCAGAGGTTTTAGATCTCCATGTGATGCGGTTCGTTGCTAGCAGTTGGAGATAGGACGGAGATCTTGTTGGTTTTACCGTTTTACTGTACATCCCAATTAAATAGTTTACTTTCTTAATTAATTAAACAAAAACAAATTAATTAACTAAATATTTGCAGGTAATTGAGCAACTGATTTGCAAATAAAAAATTAAACCAATCTGTGTCAGTAATATATACAGTACGGCTGTACGTAGTTACCTTCACACACTGATGGATCTCTATGAGGGTCCTCTCTTCGTACGTTCTCCTCTCCGTCTGCTTGACAGCATATTATGACCAATGTTCCAATAAAGAGCAGCAATACTGCATCTCTAAGTACATGCAGCCTACTATATGTCCACATGTCTTGAATTAAAGCACTGGTAAGAAGCTAGGAACAGAAACCGTTAGCTACAGTTCAGTCAGTTCTGGTTTTGCTAACCACTGTTCTCTATCACTCTCATGAATATCTTGCATAAAGTTTCCAGCTCTAAAAGCTGGGTTACTGGGAAGACACCATGTGTAGACGTGGGATTTTCCGCTCACAGTATTTTGCTTTGTTGTGACTTGCTGATTGGTCAGAATAATTAAGCCAGAATTGACAACACTGTTGTAGTCAAGTCGCATTATTATACTTTTATTTTGCATATTAAAATATTCAATAATGTGCACAATATTAAATTAGAGCAATGCTTATAAAGTGTTTTATTAATTTCTTTCGTTAATTTTTAACAGGTCTTAGGGGCGTGTCAACTTTTCCGTTTGTGAATCACATCCGGTTGTGTCTTGCTTCCGCGTTATCTCTCTAGTCTAAGTGGGAATAGAAATTCGTGTAGACTGACCAGAGTCCGCGAATTTCATTAACTCTAAAATCGTACGTAAGTATATGTATTTTATATAAGCTGTGCAATATTAAATCACAGTAATTTGATTAATGCGTGCTGGGGTATCAGTACCATCACAATGTTAATGTTGCTTGTTTAACCTGTCATTTTCCTGACACTAAAAATGCCCTGACCACACTCTCTACTCCCCAAGTGAGAACCCCCACCGGTCCAAATGATATTCGCGATATTGAATGGCTACAATACATTTCATTACTACAAATACTACATGTACACTTTTTCTCCGTATAAAAAATAAGTAACTACCACAGTAATCGCAGTTACAGTAATTTTACCTAATATCTTGACTAAAGAACGTCTGACTGTTAGTCAACCGTTCGTTAGTTTTAATAAAGTTTTATAAAATTTATCTTAGTCTAGACTTCACTTACTTGACTTAGTCGTCTCAGTCCTTATTTTAATTATCATTTTAGCAATATCTTAAATTCTTAAACTTAAATATGGTAAAGTCAAGTATCCCAGGGGATAGCAATCCAGTCAGACCCATGGGACATACATTTTAAATTTTATACACATGGGTGTCGTCTCTCCTAAGCAGACGTTGTCAATAAATAGTCTGAATAGTAAATTAAAATGTCATATTTGTCTTAGATTCTGATGGTTTGCTGGTTATAACTATACATTCTGCCTTCAGGTGGCCAGATCTACTGATATAAGTTTGATTCCAGATCATTTTAAACTGTATTCGTCATCTATAACTCCGCCAGTACCGGATGAAAAAGGAGGAGGAGTTTAACTTAGGACCTCATCACAAGAAATTTTGAGAGCTACAGAAACTTGCTTCTTCTGCGATCAGCTTCTGCTAAGCGACTACTGCGGTATGTGTCATAAACAGGACAGTGCGCTTGAGGTCATCACTGGTTCCCATAGTTTTAAAACTGCCAGAAAGGATGCCATTCCAATAAACAGATCAATGACAGTTGCGATGAAAGCCACTTTACGGTAGTCATCAACACGATTCGTACATTACTTGGAAACAATCTTAAATTATGTGATAAAAAAATTTGATCTCAGTATGTGTAAATCAACTGGAGAGATACAGACAGCACCATATATAGATTTAGAAATTTCAGTAAAATGTAGAAAATGTTTATATTTTGTGTTTTATAAATTACATTAAAATGCTTGATGAAAAAATTCTTGAAAAATCTATTGTCCACATTTTGCAGTTAAACAAACACAAATTTTATGAAACGGCACAAGCCAGTACTTGGGTTATTAGTTTAAATTATTTATCTTATCATTTGTGATAATTGGGAATGATGTTTTATTTTGGTAGCTCAACGTTACCTCCCTTCTTGGAATACTGTTATCATTGAACAGTGTAATTATTGTTGCATTTGATGGGAAATAAATTCAAGCCATATATTATATATATATTTTCTACTCCAGTGTCTGCTTGAAGATGCTTTAATTGATTGGCTACAGAATTTAAAAACGGGTTGTAATTTAATTAAATATGTCATATTTTCCCATTGCTGGTGTATGTACATATTCAGCTGCAGTTTTCTGAATTATTAACCAATTTTTATGAGTAATATACCATTTTGTGGGTAAATGAATTTTCTTTAAGATACATCTAAAACAAATACACAGTAGCGCTCCCAGCGGCTTATGGTAGCCAATCAGTTAAAGATACAGTGTCAGGTTACTTTTTAGCTGAGCTCGTTATTTCTGTTTTAAAATGGTTTCTAGTTAGATCTTTATTATTTCTTAGGTACACAATGACTGAAATACATGATTTTGGTGTTGCCCCGGTAACATGTCACTCATTCAACAAGGACAGAACAGGTACGATCTCAATGTAGTTTTTTCCAACACGATGATCTGTAAGTAATACTCGAAACACTGTACAGAGAAGTTAACATAATTGATAGTCTGTCCAAGAAGAAGAAAATTTGTCACAAGAAGACTGCTTAGTCAAGTATGTGTTAGCCAAAACAAAAACTACCTTCTAGGAGCAATACAATGCATAGTGAAAAATAAACTACCCTAAACACACAGCAGAAGATGGATATAATCAAATGTCCAAAGAGTCCAGATAGTCACACTTTGCCTCAAAACAGGACAAAGCGAAATGAGACACCACTTGTACACCAAATTGAAGATAGGCATGTCTAGTCACTGTAAGTTCAGATATTACTGCAGAACACATCCTTAAAAACTAACCACTGCAGACAGGAAAAGAATGTGGATCACACCCACTTCCTTCGAAGAGAAATGGTATGGTGGAGCTACAATGCTGAATAAGACAGCAGTCTATATCAGGGTATCTGGAATCCCAGTCTCTCTCACGATCGTTCTTTTTTTGCCATTTTGACCATTCTTACTGTGATTTATAAACCGCCTTTTACAAGCACAAAATTTTACGCCACATCGTTCAGCGCCATTTGGAGCTCTAGTGCTTATCCTTCGGTGTAGTGTCCGATTTCAACCAGTGTTTACTGGGTTCACTCTCCGTTAGCCTTTGGCTGTCCCCAGCTGACCTGCAAGGCAGCAGGTTGCTATTTCTTTTAGAATAGCTACCCATAGACAACCTACCCTCCTGGGTTGTTAAGTCTCATTTGCCCAAGATACTGGTCTTTTTTTGTACTTGGTTTGCCTACCGTCCAGTTTTGTGTCCGGTTTGCGCCGCTAGCCTTTGATTGTCCCCAATCTAACTACAAGACAGTAGTAGTTCCCTGCAAGCGAAAATGTGCACTGGATTCAAGCCTCTGCCGATGCTTTCCAGTTTTTCCTGCACATTTGGGTGGTCCGCTCACACCTACGCTTGCCAAGCCCCATCGCCGCTCCACCATCAGCGCCGTGTACATCTACCCCATCATTGGGCCCACCAGTGCATCGTTTGCATTCGTATTCGCTCTGCCCCGGTGCCTGCCCACCATGTCTATTAGTTCTCACTGTGCTCACATTCACATTGCCTCTAAATTGTCCGGACACAAAGCTCAACTCGGACCCCCACCTCCAGGCTCCTAGTTTCGCCCTATGTGGGCTCACATGCAACTCAGGTCTTGAGGTGGGGGCCCGAGTTTCACCCCACATCTCTTCACTGGATGCACCCTCGTCCTTTTTCTTTATCCGTTTAGCATTTTCCATCAGCCGGAAGAGATATGCATTAATAGTCACTCTGGGATTCCGCTCGTCTGTTGTGAGCAGATCTCATCCAACGTGACTACGTCTGCATCACTACTTATACAAGAGTAGATCTCCCTTGATCCCTACCTGCTTAGCCAGACAGGAACCTTTGTCTGTTACCAGGTCACCACATGGAGGTGGGGTAGGATCTTGATTAGTGCCAGCTCACTAATCCTGGTGCGGCATTGTCCCTATGTGCCTTTGACCCAGAATCCCAGTCTAAAATGACTTTCATTGATCAGGAGAAAACCTTTGAGTAAATTACATTATGCTATAGCAAATGCTCATGGATTGTAAAGTGAACATCAGGGCCATGCATGAAAACACAATTGTAGATAAGACAAGCTAGTTTGCAATAACATCAGGGGTATGGCAAGTATGTGTCTTATCAGCACTTTTATTCGGGCGGTTACGGAGGCAGTGAACTGGTTGGCATCTCACAATTACTCTCGTATTTTCATACTCAGTGACTCCATGAGCATGATTCGTAAAGTCGAATCAGGTATGGTGAGACGCAACTGGGTGGAGGTACTGGTACAGACAATGATCAGAGAAATCACCTTTATTTTTGTCCCTGGGCATGCAGGAGTTAGGGTAATGAACGAGCTGATAGATTGGCTGGCTTAGCTACAATATCAGAGGAAGCTGCAATGGATTGAAGTGACATTCTTCACGCATTGAGAGAGTCTTTCCGAACAGGAGTTTCAGGGCTATGAATCCCAGTCGCTGACCAGATTGAAAGAGATGGGTGTCAATATTGGTGCAGCCCAAAAAGAACGACATACTAAATATGCAAATATTGATTAATCAACATCGAACTGGCGTGTTGGGTCGCTGGACGCTGCTGGATTTGCTGAGGCGGAGATCGGAGCACCTATGGACATGTCCGAGTGCTATGATGATAGTCCTCATATAACTGATAACTGATTCATTATCAGTTTGATACAATTACTAAAGCTGCAAACCCTCCCTCCGAACGTGTGAATGAGTGGATATTTGCAGATAATCAGAGTCTATTCTATAACAACAAAGATAACCACATAATATTCACTATATGAAATATGATATGAAAATTAACAGTGCAAAGACAGAAACAATGTTCTAATATTTTGTTTTCATCAGGTCTGGCTCTGTCTTTGAATGATTCTGATGTGAAAATTTATAAGAAGTCTGGCAACAAGTGGCAGGAAACAGACACTTTAAGTGAACATGGACAAAGAGTGACAAGCATTGACTGGGCACCAATCAGTAACAGGATTGTTACATGCTCAGCTGTAAGAAATATTTTTGTACTTTGAACAGATATATTTCTAACAATCCTGATTATTTTTCTCTCTTCCTCCTTTTTAAAACAATTAATTGCAACTTATACAGAGAGATGCAGTTTTTATTCTTGTGCAATATCTGCTGCTTCATATTTCTTATCAATAATAGAAAAGACTGCAGTAAAGCCATGTGAAAAATGAAAATCGTGGCATATCCATTATATATGTGCTGACTTTCTTGCAAACAATGTCCTGACTCCAGATGGCAGAAGTATGGACAGTCGATGTCATCAATGTGGTGCACGCTCATTTATGTGATATGGGTGAGTCTCAGACACTGGACCGATTAGTAGAATTGGGAGTTAAGTTTGGACATGCCAGACAATGTCGTCTTCATGGTAGAGAGAAAAGATATACCAATCATCTTCTGTAATATGGTGAGCAAGTGAACTTTGAGATGGCTGCTGCAGCAGAGGACGAAACACACACAGGAATGCCCAATGTGCCGTGATGTTGATTGAATAACATATTGAGGAATACTGGGTTAGGTCCTTAGTTTTCTTTGACCAACAGTACATGGTAGGTGATGTGGGTAACGTCTGCCTTTACTTCCTAGTGTTTTTCTGGTACCCACATGAAGCTGGGTTGATCTCAGAACCCCTGCAGTCAGAAAAAATTCCACTCTAGCTAAAAAATCTGATCTTGGGACCATATGGCTATGAAACAAGTGCATTAACCAATATGGAATCAGCTTGTATCATAATCCATTAGCTGTCCTGAACAGTCCTTAGGAATTTCTCTCATATTCCAGATGACTTACCTCTGCATCCGTCATACTCAAATCATCAGTTACATCCTGAATCCATCTTTTCTGTGGTCTTCCTCTTTGCCGGAATGCCTCCTTCCATAATGGTCTTCTCCAACCCTTTGTGTCTATATGTCCAAAACATCAGTGTGTTGCCAAGGCTCACAAGGAGAGCAAAGAATAGTAACTCTGCGACCTACAAGGCATGTCGTAAGTAGTGACTGAGGTAGGGGCCTAGGGAAGCTACCCTAGTAAATAAAAAGTGTCGTAGAAATAGGATGTGCTGGCCCACTTATAGGTGCATAATTGGGACAATGTACATTAGCTCTTATGCTCGGATCACATACAAATCACAAAGTGGTTAACAAGTGGTTGATATGGAGCGTTCTCAGAAGAAGAAGATATGTCCAAAATACTTCATTTTTCTTTTTTGTGGCATCCACCACTTTTCTAAGATTTTGAGTTTTTTCTGGATATATCTATCAGTTTCATGTCAGTAGTTAATCATACCTTTATAATGCACACAAAATAACATAATTTGGTGTTTATACAACTTTTCTTTATTTGATGATCTTGAAAGGACCGAAATGCATTTGTTTGGATGTTGGAGGGAGGCAAGTGGAAGCAGGTACTTGTAATTCCACGCATTAATCGTGCAGCAACCTGTGTCAGGTGGTCACCAAAAGGTATGATAGATTTAACTTATTGTTATTTGAATAGCATTTATCACAAAATATATTGAAACCTGAAGTATGTATCAGTGCTTACAATTGTGGATAATTTTCCTATATTTATTATTGTGTTATTGTTTGTGTAAATGCATGCAACAGATAAACTCAAAGAAGTAAGAAAGAGATCGGAGCACACATGGTTACTCACCGAAATGCAATGATGATGGTTCTATCAATTAATCAAAACTCAAAGATAAAAGGTTACTGACTGAAGATGTGAGTTACAGGAAACCTTGATCCTATACTTGGAGATCTAAATTACAAGTACCTAAATTAGTGTTGTTAAGAAAAACAAGTCTTCACGCAAAAATCAGGTAAAGATCCCATATCGGGCGCCATTGCTATGCCTGAATTCATAGTGGGTGAATAAAAATTGAAAAATCTTGATCAGAGAAAAAGATGATCTAAACATGTGCCATTGGGCACTTTAGCAAAGAGAGCTCATCAATGGGCAGGAGCCGGAAAGAAATGGTACAGACTAAAGGAGCCTTGAGAAGGGTGGGGGATAGGGAGAAGAAAGAGTGTGGACTGAAATGGGATACCATGGGTAGAAAAGCAACAGACCAACATAAATTAGAATAACTTTGTGAATGCCTTTTGTGTCAACTGTGACATGAAAAAGGGAGCCATAGCCGCAACAGATTCATTAATCACCAGGATCAGCAACCTGACACTGATCAAGTCCCATTTCCACCTCTCAGTAAAGACACTGGAAGACAAAGTAAGTAGGGATTGAAGGGGAAGCTACCCATGAAACTAGGTAATAATAGAATCAGTTACACATGGTATGAGATTTGCTCGCACACAAGGCTAGCAACCTCTCTGAGTGATTGCATCTACATGTTTCCTCCTGTCAACTTCTAGAGATTGAGTTCTGGCACAGATACAGTGTCTGTCACTGACAGTTTAAACTAGTTGCCTGGTTCTGACAAATTCCTTCAGTGGCTGCTGATTTTTGAGGTCTCGGATGGAAAGCAATTTTCTCCAACTGCCATTTGCATGACCATGATACAATGTGACTCTTTGACTTAAAATACAAGGAGAGACTGAAAGGTTGTTGTTCTAGAGCGAACACAAGTTGTTTGTATGTATATGTGGTTTTTTTCAGTACACCTTCTTGTGGAAATCACACACATGCCACTGGAAGTGATCAATAAGGGGTTGTTATAGAGAAAATGTGGATGGGGGCCTTTGGACTAAAACCATATACAGTTCACAAAGAATGGTTTACAAATGGTGTTTCTAGAGCACCTTCTTATCTGTTTCACTCTTTCCACGCCAAGTTATTTCCTCTATTTTTAAAAGTTAATTCAAGGGAGATAAAAAAAATCTCTGAACTGCTCGTCAATAAATAAACATATATATATTATATACTAAATTGAAGAAAACTGGACAACCTAATAGAATAACAGGGTTAAAAAATAGTAGAAGTAAAACTAGAAAGACTTCTATATGGGAGCAGCTCTATGGCGCAGTGTGCGGCTAATGGCGTTAACGGAATTCTGCCGAGGCGCAGTGTGCGACGAAAAGCGTGGAAAGAGTTTATTCTGTTCTATCAAAATAGTGTCATCATCATATCAAGCGATTTATATCTATCTACTACTTTTGTGGTCAACTGAGATATAATATAGAATACATAACCTTAAAACAGATATGAATTTATTAATGCTGTGATCTTTTATATTAGTTTTTATTTTTTGCCTGTTTTACTCATAACCACAGAAAACAAGTTTGCAGTTGGCAGCGGATCTCGTCTCATTGCCATCTGCTATTATGATGTGGAAAACAATTGGTGGGTCAGTCATCATATCAAGAAGCCTATCCGCTCAACTGTCACCTGGTAAGAGAAATATGGTGCAATCAGTTTATTTCTTTTCTTCTGCCCATATCTACATATACTGTCAATTAACAGTTGATCTTCTTGAAGAAAACACTGTCTAGAGTATCTTTATGTTGTTTATAGTGGTAGAGCATCTTTATACTGCTTACAATGGTGGAGAATAAAAAACCTGTTTTCATACAATGTATGTTTGATAATCAGTGTTAGGCTTTTTACTCACAGTATATAATGGGGATGGGATACCGCATTTAATTATCAATGTTTCTCTTGTGTCCAATTGAGACAGGATCAACCTGATGATTTTTTGCTGTTGTTAAAAAACCTCACTCCAACTGGGAATTGAACTAAGACCTCCCATTTAGGATTCAAGTGCACTAACCTCTATTCTCTTGCAGCTTTTTACAATAGTGTCTGCAGTAGCAGTTTGTTTTATATGATGAGACTACTAGCACTATACACAATCCTTCCTAGTCATTGTTAACACTGCGCTTACTATAAAGCAATGATTCTGTTGTACCTTCGATTAGGGGCACTTGGAACCACATGACAAATTATATAAAAGAGCAGATATTATTTTCACGTAGTTTAATGTGGTCTAGCCCATATTTCTGTTTATTTTTTCTGCTCTTGTAAATAATCTGCTTCCAAATATATTCTCCATGTATTTCTAGACTTCACTCTCTTTGCATTCCCTGGGTTACAGGTCGAGACTGATCTTGTTATATTCCTCTTGGGTTTTCTCAAGGTGTATCCTATCATTTACAAGTAATATGTCACAAGAATATGAATAACAAAGGCCAATAAGACTTTTGATGTTATGGCTTAACCCATGTGAAAAAGTAATACTGCATGTGTTCTTGCATCATCAAATTATAGAACTGGTAGAGTTTCCAATCATGTTTCTCTCTATAAAGACAGAAGTCGTCAAAGAAATGCATTATTAAAGAAATTGTATTATTACTACTGAACCTATAATAAACTGACATATTTTAAAAGTGTTTAAATGCATTGCCATTTATGCTTCAAATGAGAGCATATGTAAAGAATATTAAAGAATAATTTATGTTATTTACCATGTGAAGTAATACTATGTTCTGCTATCAAATTATAGAACTGTGGTTTCAATATGTTTTCTATAAGACGAAGTGCAAGTGCATTATTAAAGAAATTGTATTATTACATGCCTATAATAAACTGACATATTTTAAATGTTTAAATGCATCCAGTTCAAATGAGAGCAAAAGTAGTTTATATAATTACATATTGTATATTTTTCTGATGTGAAAGAAGGTATAATGTATGTGTATTAAATCTTAATAGCCTGGACTGGCATCCGAACAATGTTCTTCTGGTTGCTGGATCCACTGACTTCAAGTGCAGGTAGAGTATATCATTGTCTTCATGTTACCGTTTATCAACTATATGGAATTGTTATTGTAACTGTATTGATATTATTTTTAAGAAACAAAAATGGGGGGTGGTCACGATGATGGTTATATTTGGGCTGTGTGTTTTCTCCTGCAGGCTTCCTTTTGGTGCCATACTAATGGTGTACACAATAAGGACACTGGAGAGATTCTTATCCCTGACAGTGCTTGCTTGTTTTGATTTTTTTGTTGTCCGCTATGAATTCAGGCGTAGATGTGCCTCTGGCTACATTTTTCATGAATGTTTACTTCCTTAACACCAGTGCCCCTCATTATCCAGGCGAGCCTTACTCCAACCTGAGAGTTACTTGTAATTGAAATCCCCAAGTAAAGGATTAGTTTCTTGTAGTACAACTGTGTACACACCAACAATTTTTTGCCCAAACTGGATGCTGGCCTGAAACCCTGGAAATTACACTACACGTGGTCGTTAGCACAGTGTATTATCAACTTTGCTATCGACGATCACTGTGCTTACTAGTTATGTTAAACTACCTGTCTAAGATAAAATCTGCAGATGGTTATGTTTTTACCGTACAAGACAGGAAGGGGAATATGATGGCATACAGTGCAATCATCACCATCCATTGGGGGCTCTTGGCACACTATAGCAGATATTTTTGTGAACTTTGAGTTAAATCTGGTATATCAAAATGAGAGGTGGGGGTTTAAGGGTCTTAGTTAGTTGTCAAACCGTATCATTAATACATGAACAATATAGATTTTCTATATGCATTCTCTGTGATTGATATATAATATGCTGTTATTAGTTTGCAATCCTACCTGATTTCTCAGATTGTCACTTTTGTTGTTTTGTTTGTGATCAATTCTCAGAGTGTTCTCAGCCTACCAGAAAGATGTTGATGAAAAGCCTAGACCTTGCTCCTGGGGAACCAAGATGTCATTTGGTGCACTCATGGCCGAGTTCAGCAATGGAGGAGGTAGGAATGGACAGAATGACATGTGCGTTTTAACCCTTATACAAATGTTGTGATCAAAGTATATTTTAGTCGGGTTCAGGTGGTGATTTGGATGGTATATTTATGCTGTGACTGCAGGAACTTGGAGTCAAACATGGTGTTGCTAGATTTGAAAACTATATGGGTAGTCAACTGTGTTTCATTAACCAGAACTGTAACTGTCGGTCGCGTGCCCTATGGATATATTGAAGATGAGATCGAAGCATTTGTGGACTTATTAGTGAAGATGATCTTATGACTAAATTACAGTCTGATCATGTATTCTGATGAGTATTTTGGTATCTTTGTAATTAATCAATTGTAGTTTTATTTAAACATGAATGTCATATTGTTTAAACTCAATTTAACGAGTTGTTGGATTTTGTTTGGTTTCATAATAATAATATATGACGCTTATTTAAAAAGTGACCGGGAGGTCATTGTTTATAAATGTTTCAAATATATATACTTTTCTTCTTCTTTACAGGAGGCTGGGTCCATTCTGTTTCCTTCTCTCCTAGTGGTGACAGAATCGCATGGGTTGGACATAACTCCAGTGTTTCAATAGTGGATGCTAACAAGGGCAATGAGTAATTTAGTTGTTAATCTCTTTTTTTTCTTAGTTTATTGTTTGCTCTCCAACAGTTTGCTCCTTCTGTTCTACACATAATTACCTTAAGTTAGACTCTAGTACTTAATCCATTTGGTATTAAATTGGACAAAAACATCACCAAAACATACGTTTCAAAATTTTTTATTTTCTTTTGATGTCATTTTTGCGAAGAATCTTCATAAGTTCATAGTTCATAAGTACGGTTCCAACTTCACTGCAACGGGTCACCCCATAATTGCTCCGTTCTTGTGCCAATGAAAATCACACGAAATACTAACAACTGTGAAATGTTTCCTGTGTGAACTAATTCCAGAATGAAACAGCTGTGTACCGCCACAATAAGAAACCTGCACCGCATAAAATGCATATGGCTGTCACTAATGTAGCAACACAAAACTGTTCATCACTTGAATTGCAATTCTTGTCGAAGGAACATCAATCATGACAAAATCCAGCTTTCTGCACTCGCAATATAACTGCATACGGCAGATTGAGCTTGTTCGCATAACCGCTGTCCGCCATTTTCTGAATACACACTACAAACGCACGGTTGACACAGCGAAAAGCATTCCATGTAACAGTCATAGCTCACAGCGTTGCTCAAGCACTAACTCAGTAGCTCGGCAAACGAAACCAGAAAATACCCGACCAAACATGGCAAAAATGCGCTAGCAAAGTCGTGTTCAGAATCAAACAGTTCAGATTCTGAATGGTCCTCCCGCATTCCGCCATTGCTGGCCAGGTTTTCTATCATCTTCATGTCATATTTCACACATTAGACATTCATAAGTGATCCCTATTACTGTCGGTCTACTATCTTTCTATCCATGGTATTTCATGTCAGTACACACTTTCATTTCCCTTTTTGCATCCCTTATTCAAGTTAACTTTGGTGTGGCCTGTTTCTTTCTGCCAGCTGTCTGAAATACTGTCTTGTCCAAAGTGCAAGTTTGCATTGTACACACATCTCAATTATCTCCCTCTGATCGTGCTTGTTTACGATGTGCAATAAATTTGCTTCCACAGTTCCTCATTTATCTTTTCTGACCAAAATATTTTGCACAATTTTCCTAAGACATTTATTTTGAGGTCTCTTATTTATGTTTAGTACCTGCTGTCCTTTTCCCACCATTTGCTTGTAATTGCTCATGGCCAATCCCCATATCAGTCCAAGACAAGCTATACGGAGATGTACATGGACCGGTTGACCACTAACTACTTTAAAAGTATACAAATCGATGTCTGAAAACGTTGGAAGAAGAAGAAGAAGAAGAAAACTTGTAATTGTATTTATGTATTGTATGCATTTAACAAATATTTGTCATTCTCATATGCCCTGCACTATCCTTCCATTGTCTTTCCAATCAATCTAATATCGTATTTTAATCTTCTCTTTCCCTGTGAGCTCCAGAACTTTGCCTGTCTTGCTATGCTATTAGCTGGTCTTCTTAATGTATGCTCTCTCTTACTTACTTACTTAATCCCGTCATGCCTAGTGACACATGGGGCTTCAGAAAGGACTTTCCATGCTCTCCTGTCCGTGCAACCTTCAGCGCAGAGCCCACGTCAGAGATGCGGTGTCCAGTTCCTCTTCCATCATGCGCCTCCATGTTGTCTGTGGTCTGCCTTTCTTTCTCTTTCCCTCTGGTGTCCAAGTGAGGGCTATCCTTGCAGGCATTTCTTGTCTCATTCTCATAACATGTCCGAGCCATTTCCATCTTCTCTTTTGAGTATGTCATTCATTGCCTCTTGTCTTGTGTCTTGGAGTAGTTGGTTATTGGATATTTTTACTGGCCAAAAGATTCCCAAGATTCTACGAAGACAAGAGTGGTGGAAAACTGACAGCCTGCTAGTATCTCCTTTGGTCATCCTCCAACACTCCGATCCGTAGAGCAAAACTGGCAAAACAATGCTTTTATAGAGTTTAAGCTTTGTGGTCCTATTGTAGATTTTGGACTTCCATACTGGTTTCATTCTGGCAAAAGCGGTTCTGGCCTTACTCAGACGTGATTTTATATCTTCCTCTGTGCCACCATTTAGTGTCAGTACGCTACCAAGATATGTAAACTGCTCAACCCTTTCCAGTGTTTCATCTTCTAACATTACTGGTTGTTGGATTTCACTGTTTGTCATAATTTTGTTTTTCCTGTGTTTGTTTTGAGGCCTACTGTCTTTGCCGTGCTGTGAAGTATTGTACTTTTATGCTCTCTCTAACGCTAGCATATTCTCTTAAACTTTCATTTTACTTTTGTTTATTTGATTCTTTCGTTGTTGTGTAACTCAATGTTTTCTTAGTAATGTATTCATGTCATGTGCTTCATATCTATTCTATCTTAGGCTGTTTGTTATCAAAGACAGCTTCCTGCCCTTCATGGGAATTACATGGATTACTGAGAACAGCTTAGTTGCAGCAGTGAGTTTCAATCTTGTAGTTAAACTGTTAACATTTTGTCAGATCACCAGAAGAAATAAGAAACACTGACTTGTTCTACTGGGCCTAAAGGAACAAAATATTGCATCTTAACCGCTGTGAACCACAGCACAATGCGCTTATGCTCTGTTAGCTCAAATCACAAAGAGTGGTTATTCTAGGGTGAGCGCAAACAAACTTAGTATAAAAGAAAACAAGATAACTGGAAAGAAACAGAAAACTCCAAGAAGATAAAACATGTACTACACGATATGCGCTTGACTTGAACCCATAAAGAAAGTGAGATATCTTTATTTATTTTTTTTTAGATCCAGAAGCACTTGAGCTTTCAGCTCTTCGGTGCCATGGACATCGTAATCCCTTCGGTTTAGTGCCACGAACACTGTGAATCTGGGGAATCTGTGGCTTTTTCTGCCATCCCGCGGAATTGAACCCGCACACACAGAGGGATAGTCACCCGTAGTCCACGCGCTACGAACACGCTGGGCAGACGGGCAAGAGATATCTTTATTAAAGAACATTATAAGAGAAAGTCATAGCACCGTGATGGAGCTAAAGTAAATTGAAATTTGGGAAAAGAGACATTGGCTGCCCTTACTAAATGAATGAATCCTTCTTTTCTCTAATCCTGTTTTGTCTCACAGCATCAGGATAAGAAGAGATTTCTAGAACAGGCTTTTGTGTGCACTTCATAAATAGTGTTTTTGACTACCTGTGTTTTTTCTGAGTCCACCTTTTATGTGGCCTGCCTTTTGCTTTGTATTGGAGTAACATTGATCTTTGAGGCACACTGTCTGTTGGTAATCTGCTTATATGACTGAACCATTTAATTTAAAGTTTCTTGATGAAGTTTAGTACTGATCTCTGATCAGAATAAATATATAACTATCTTAAAACCTCTTATTTTGTGATGTTAATTTGTATTCTATGCTTTCCCAAGAATATCAAGTCTAGTGATCTCTCCCTATCTTTATCTAATGTGTCACTTCTATGCTTTCAGGGCTATGACTGTAACCCAACTCTGTTTTCTTACAATGGAGGTAAGGCAATTCTAGTGGGTCAGCTTGATCAGCCACAGGAAAAGGAGTCTAGCACCATGAGGTACTAACTTGATCATCTTTCATTATAACTTTGACACTTAATCATTATATTGTGTTAATGATAACAATTTTTATTCTACTTGACTCCAAGCATTCAACAAATGTTTAGGAGTTTCAAAACAAAAATATCTATCAGAACCAGTCTGTTAAACTTTTGGTTTACAACTGTCATGATATTTGTATTGTATTTATAATATATGGATGGTCATATCTGAATTTATGGAAATTGTACTTGCAAGCATTTCATGAATATTATTTATTTGTTTTTATATGATGAAAATATTAACTGACAATCTTATTATTTACAGTTTCTATAACAGAACATATAATGGTGTTTGACTTATGAGCCCATTTCTCTGTCTCTATCATTCTTGTAAGCTGGTCTCTATCATTCTTGCTAGCTGGTCTCTGTCCTTCTTGTAAGCTGGTCTCTATCCTTCTTGCAAGCTGGTCTCTATCATTCTTGTAAGCTGGTCTCTGTCCTTCTTGCAAGCTGGTCTCTATCATTCTTGTAAGCTGGTCTCTGTCCTTCTTGCAAGCTGGTCTCTATCATTCTTGTAAGCTGGTTTCTATCCTTCTTCGCTGTCTCTATCATTCTTGTAAGCTGGTCTCTATCATTCTTGTAGCTGGTCTCTATCCTTCTTGTAAGCTGGTCTCTATCCTTCTTGCAAGCTGGTCTCTATAATTCTTGTAAGCTGGTCTCTGTCCTTCTTGTAAGCTGGTCTCTGTCCTTCTTGTAAGCTGGTCTCTATCCTTCTTGCAAACTGGTCTTTATCCTTCTTGCAAGTAAAGAACAACCTGTGTGAGTGCATGTTTATATATGTTTCCTACAAAGTTAGATCAAGAGTATGTTTATGGATTTTGCAAAGCCACATGAAGTTTGTGTATAACTAGTGAATTAAAGAAACACCTGCTAGAGAAGACTTTGCACCTATGTGTTTACTTAGAGTTCAGCGAGATCAGCTCTATTATCAGTCTTCCCCAAGAGATATGGGCTCTGCGCCAGTTCTATGGGCCGTAGTAAAGTTTGTATTGGCTAATTGCTGATCTGAAAATAAGTACCTAGTCCACTGGGTTTAGAAAGGGTAGGCAGAGAGGAAGGGAAATATCCACCATGTCTCACTCTGCAATGTCCTAGTATTGTGATTTCTCTTAACATTAGCTTCACCCACCCTTTATTTCTTTTCTCATCATACTACTACCGCATTGTAGCCCAGCGTTATAATCTTTTGTATCTGTCTTGCAATTTTCGGATTGCTCGAGTGATGGATTTCTGCATCTTTTGACATGGCACCCTATCTATACATTTTCTTAGGTCCTCCTTTCACCCTGTTGTACTGATGTATAAGGCTTTATATTTATACACAGTGTTGTCTGACTGCATTATTACTAGGTGATCAAACCATTTCATTTAATGTTTTTCAATGTAATTCAAGCAAGGTATTGTTCAACCTTCTGTAATGTTCGTATTAAGCATTCTGTATCTTCTTCTGTTAATGAACTTTCTGAAACATCGTATTTCACATGTGGTTGTTTTTATCTGCCTGTATTATTAATTGTCCATGTTTGGCGATGGTAGCATAAAGTGCTGTTTATCATTTGTTGTTTAGCTGATAAGGAGATGATTGGATGTCTAAGTAGTGGGACTAGATGCTTTGTGACAATATTTGCCTTCTGGACTCTAGCTTCTATTTCTTTCCCCTGCCCGTACAGTATTATATTTTATGGGATTACTAGTTAATTTTTGTAGGTCATCACAAATTATAAATACAAAACTTAAGCCTGTAGCTTTCAACAGGTCAGCCAGTCTTAATAACGCAGTTTCAGAAAATGGATGGGAGAACCCAGAAGTGGAGGAACAAGAGAATGAAAATTATGTTCACGTCAGGTTTGATGGCATGAAGTTACATGTCTGAATGAAACAAAAAATTTACCAAGTCGTGTTGTTTCTGTCCGATGATATTTGACTCTAGGAATGCTACTGCAGTGATTTGCAGCCTTTTTCATTGTTTTAATGGGTGGTTATACTTAAGATGTTCAGCATGATTTTTTGAAATAGTGCATAGAAGCAAGCATGTCACTTTCAAGAATGGATCTCAAAGACTTGTTATTTTTTTCTCATGTTGGTCAATTTTAACATTGCCTGTTGAGATACATATCATATTGTTTTTATATATTAACCACGTGATTCCCATTACGATTTTGTTATCTATTAACATAGAGATGCTCATTATAATTTCAATACATTAACATTGCAAAATTCAAGATTAACATTGCCTGAATTGTCAGTCTATGCAAGTTTTTTTTAATATAACCATTTTTCATATTCATGAAAAGCATGGTTAATGTCTTGGTAATCTGAATCCATCTAAATCGAGAGAGAGAGAGAGAATCCATCTAAAGTGGATTTTTCTTTTTGATTGCAGCAAGGAGAGTTTTGGTTGTTTTATTGTTGTCTTTAATCCAGTGCTTGAAACTTGTAGTTTACTGATGATGGGAAAAAAAGATAAACGTGGAAGACCTAAAATGAACTGGAGAACAACAGTAGAACAAGAACTGAAAGATATTAATCACAGCTGGAACATAATAAAGCTGACCAAGAATAGAGAAGAATGATGTGTATTTGCTGCTACCCTAAGTGTCACAGACTAGAGAGAGAGAGGGGAAAAAAGATAATGAAAGATATAAAGTTGGAGAGGAGATGATTTTCAGTAGACAAAATAGTGTTAGGGAGATCTTCTCTCTGTATCCGTACTGACTTAGCCAGATTGCAGAAATAATAGATGTTACCATAACAACTACTTTAAGAGAAGGATCTTAGCCAGCTCTGGTTAGATGATACTGTTGTTCACTGCATCTTATGCCACCCAAAGTTTATCTGGATGTTTGATACCTTCTTCCAGAATAGAGCATGAACATGTTACTAACACAGGATGTTTTACCTGTTCAGAATGTGAAAAAACATATGTTACAAATAAATAATGAGCATGTAAATTATCAATACTTTTGTTTCCTCAGTAATAACACATCACACAGTAATAATCATGTTATTTTTGTTCAGTTTGAATTAATTCTTTAATAAAATTACTTGTCACATAAAATATATAACATAAGTATAAATGGATCATATTTTGGCAGTTTCTTGTTCTATATTAATTACAAATTTTAATCACAATTTTATAACTTCCTTGTGGGAGTATATTTGTTTAAATATATATTGTTAATAAAACTGTTTGAAAAAACCTGTCTACAGTATGTATGCAAATATTGAATGAACTCTGCTGATATTTGGGTCTATATATTTTATTCTTAAAATTAGCATTAAATAAAATTTCAATTCTGTTCAACTTATTTTTTCTTACCTGATATTTTAGAATCTTTTTTTTTCTCCATTTTCTAGTGCCATGAACAGGTTCAAAAATTTGGACAAGAAGGCAACAGTATCGGATACCTCCACAGAGTTAAGAACTCAACACCAGAATACCATTACGTAAGTTTATCATTTGTACTGTATATTAGATAATGTATATTTTCTCAGTGACACAATGAGTATCCCAGGAAGATTGAAACAGGCTGGGTTCAGAGACAATGGTTGGGAAAGCTTAGGAGGTCTAGGCTGACAAAAATTAGTTTTATTTTTGAGCCCGAGCCTTAAAGGTGTAGGACTGCAGGTATGGACGTTGTAAAAAGCGGTTGAGCAATGAGACTGATATTCTAAATTTCCTAAGGGAGAGAGGACATGTAAATGATTCAAATAATAATGGTGAATATACAACTCTAACCAGACTGCAAGAATTCCAAGTCAAATGTGGTGTAGCTAGACAAGAGCACTATACTGAAGCCAACGAAGAATAGTAAACCAATAAAGAACCGCCACACGCTGAGAGACATACAGAGGAGATCAGAGCGCTTATGGACTAATTGGTTCAATGTGCAGTGAAGATGATCCGACAACTGAACTAATCTATTAGATATATTGTATTTGTCTGACCAATATTTTAGAAGGAAATGGCTAATATTTGATACTTGTACAACAATATATCTATTTCATATTTAGTAGTCAGTGGCAGCCATCTTTAATTGTGCAGATGTTTAAGGTGATATTTAACTTGTATGATCTGTCCAGTCATTCTTAGCATTTGTTTATAGTCAGGTGTCTATCCATACTGGGACTAAGGAGAGTGCTAGCAAGATTGCTACAACTGGGGTGGATGGCAACCTTATCATCTGGGATCTCAAGGTATGATAGTTGGCAGTGGATATACAATTTTTATTGTTTGTTTGTTAGTGTTGGCTCTAGAATAGCCACTTATTTGCCACTCTTTGTGATTTGAGACAAAGAACATAATTGCATTGTACTGTGATTTGCATGTTAAGTTGCAATATTTTACTCATTTAATCCAAGCATAACTGCCAATGGTTCTTTTACATGCTTAACTTAAACACAGGACCTACATGTTATCGCCCATCTCCGATATGACTAGGAACTCGATCTCATCTACATTGAGATCAGGGATCTTTGGAAAAATATGCAGATTGTATATGAAGGACTCTCAAGAGGGGCATGCTACTATGTTATGAGTGAAAATATTGGATACTGTGTGGACATATTTCTAATTGCAGTTTGTGGCATGTCCTAAACTTCCACCAGATAGAAACATGCATAGGAGACTTAACAATCATTGTGGAAGGAGCATAGACTGGTAGTCAAATATCACAACAATCTGGATAGACATCTTTCCTGGAAAAGTTCTCTAACAACAAACAACTGCTACATTCAGCATGCTCAGGAAAGATCTTTGTCTTGGGTATCAACCCTAAACAACTGATAACTATCTTCTAATTTTGTTTTCCTCTTTAACTTATTCTGCGTAGCATTAGTTGAACTCTGCAAATTTATTGCTTATTTTGTATATGGCCATGGCCATTTGAGTTGTTCGTATGCGCAATTCCTCCCGCCAATAATGGCTGACACATTCCATTTCTGAGGACATCTTTTTTTGAGGTTGTTCTCTAGACAGTTGCAGTCCCCTGCTGACGAGATCTGTCTTCCCGGGTTTGTCTGGAGTCGTCCTACTCTAGATGACTTCAGCCTTCTGTTGCCGGGCTCACCAACCCAGGCTTTTTGCAGGGTGTGCTCCCTGGACACTGTAGTTTAATCCCTTATGCTTAAGGGAAAGTGTCATAGAAGTAGAAGACAAGACAAGAAAAAGGATGTCCTCCTCAAGAGAGAGAGGACAAGTGCTATTTGTCCCATAGCTGGGGGATGGGTTGGTTGCAGCCAGAGCATTTACCACTGGTGGGTTCTGCACTGTCACCTTATGAGGCCCCATCCTGCTCCCCGCCTTTTGGTCTGGCCTTTCACCTTCAGTCTGTTCGGCTTGGTTAGACCTGCCAGGAGTTAGACTCCCCCCGACATAGCCTGAAGGATCCTAAAGGCACACAAACCCTCCAACCACGATAAGGTAGGCTAATATGGAGGGATTTTGTATATGAATCCTTTGTGTTTTTTCCTTTCTTATTTTCACATCAGAATAATTTTTTTTTTTTTTTGCAGTCTCTGGAGAAAAGCCTTCAAGGTCTGCACATTTCCTAGTGCATGAACCATAGGTCAACTAGTGGCATCATCCATATCATGATTTTATCCTCATTGTGTATGCATTATTCAGGGATAGCCACTCTAGTTGTTAGTTATGCTGTGTTTTATAACAGCATTCTTTTATATTACAATGTTTTTTTAAATAATGTAATCTATCAATCATTTTAATAACACTTTCATTAAAGTTAAGGAGATTGAATTTGTGTATCAATACCTCCATATCAGATATTCATTTTAGCAATGATTTTTCTAACAGATATGTGTTGTCCTTGTTGAAGTGTTTATCAACAAAAGTAACTATTCAAATTTACTTGCACTTATGTTTGCCCATAAATCAAACACCATACTTGTTATTGTACCAATCAGAGACTTTTTTCCACCTTCAAATTACTGTGAAGTGTCAAATAATAATTTTATGTTTTGAAATATTAAACACACACCTACAAAATTTATAAGTTTGTTTCTTAATTTCCTGACAGCTTTAATTTATTTAAAGTGTGGTACTTCTTCTTATTTGAAATGCTCCATATCAACCACTTATTAACCACTTTGTGTCATTTGTATGTCTTCTTCTTCTTTGTGTTCGTTCTTTACAACCAATTTTAATCACTCTTGTGATATGTTTGATCATTGCCAAGAACGTGTATACGTTGCACATTGGTTTGGTAGGCCCCTAAACGCATAAACTTCTACACGTTTAGGACATGTGCATCTGATTTCAGCCAAATCTCCTTAGTCGCCCCTTACGACATGCGTGGCAGGTAACAGTGGTTCTATTCTTTACACCCCAAATTTGGGCCCGTAACCACTCAAGCGGATTTGTATGTAATCTGAGCCTAAGAGTGAAGGTATGCTGTGCCAGGTATGCACCTACAAATAGGCCAGCACATCCGATTTCTGTGATGCTTTTATTTACTAGGGTAGCTTTCCTATGTCCTACACCAGTCACCTTGTATATCGCAGTGGTACTATTCTTTGCTTTCCTTGTGGGCCCCGCACTACACAGTCGAAGTGTGGTAGTAGACACATAATATGTATTAGTATACTGAAGAGTCCTTTGTATATCATGGACGTAGAAGGGAACAAAATAGATCTATCCAGAAAGAATTCAAAATCAAAGAAAACTGTCTGATGCTACGAATATGAAATAGAAAATTAAAGTATTTTGGACATTATAAAGAGACATGAAGGGCTGGAGAAGAAGAAAACCATAATGGAAGGAGACATTCTGGCAAGAGGAGAAGGAAGACCTCAGACAAGATGGATTCAGGATGTAACTGAGGGTTTGAGCATGATGGCTGCAGAGACAGGACATCTGACCTATGAGATAAATAAATTCCAAAGGATTGTTAAGGTGTCCTGAATAGTCTTCCCCACTATAAATCACAAATAGTGGTTAACAAGTAGTTGTTCTAGAGTGAATGCTGAAGTGCCTGGGTGGAGTGACAGAATACTAATACATTGAAGAACTGCTGGTAGCATCTTGTAGTCAGTATGGATTCTATCACAGGCTAGGGAAGTGTACCCAACAAAACACATGTGAAATTAGATATCTATTTATCTCTATCCTCTTTGTGTCCCATTTGATACATATGGCGTCCACAAGAGTTTTCCATTGTTGTCATTCTGCCGCCTTTCTACTAATTTTTTCCCATGTTGGGCCACAATCTTTCAACTCTTTCCACAGTTCTTCTCCATGTAGTTTTTTTTGTCTGCCCAGGCTTTCTTTTCCCACCCGCTGTCCTGGTCAGTGCCCCTACTGACATACAACATACACCCTAACCCACCTCCATATATTTTAATGATGGTCTCCAATGATGCAAAGTTTGTTCGCTCTAAAAGCTTTTAATTTGTTACCCAAATTTGTGCAGGATTCTTAAACATTTATTTTAGAATAACTCCAACTTTTATATGGTGTTGTGGGTCATGTTCCAGCACTCACTACTGTACAATAATGAAACACGTAAGAACAAAGTACTTTAGTCTTAGAAAATACAGAAACAGTGATGATACACAGCAACATTTTGACCAAAAGGCCCTTATCAAGCAAACGATACAACAGGAGTGACGAATTTCAAAGAACACTACATATGGAGACATTCAAACGTATCTAATCAACTGTACAATAACACTCCCAGGACACTCCTTCTATATATTTTAAGTTTAAAAGTTAGGTCAGATATACTGGGCCTAAAAACAGAAAAATATTGCAGCTTAGCCATTGTAAACCTTTGCACAGCATATCTAAACTCTGATGCAGACTTCATACACGTTGGTGTAAATGATTGAAGGAATGGCTGTGAATTTGCAACCCTAACCATTCTACAAGAATATCAAATGTAGTATAGCTAGACAAGAGCACTTTTCTGATAGCCAAAGAAGAATAGTAAACCAACATAGTACTAGCGTCATTAGTTGCCACACGCTGAGAGAGACATACTGAGAAAGGGATGGGAGAACATATGGACTAATTGGTTCGATGGGTTGTAGGGTGAGAAGGTAGGGGTATTGCCTCACGGAAAATGACTGTATCCTGGTCGTATCCATGGATAGTCATGATCCTACTTGGTCCCCATCTTTTCACCTAGCTCATGTTTGGCTCCTCATGCCATACCCCGGGCAACAGTCTCAGTAGACTGGCTAAACAACATGAGTGGGCAGGAGAAATCCTGCGTAACCCTCCCACATCCCGTCCCCCCCTTTTTCCCTGTCCTCATCCCCCATTATCCCTCCCACATCCCTCCCAGTTGCAACAAGAGGTGATAAGACACTGGCATTGCACTGAGTCAGATTAGAACACACTGCTTACGGAGACCCATGGTGAAGACGGACTCTGTGTGTTGGAAAGGAATAGGTGGAGATGCACAAAACATCTATGCACATGACACGGTCATAGTGAATAGCCCAGATACAGAAGCTAGTGCAATGATGGTGATCTGATGACTAAAAACTAAACATACAGATCACAAGAGTGTTGATTCTAGAGCCAACAATAACAAACAAAAGCTTTATTTTCTATGTACATAACAATCTGAACATGAATGAGTAGTATCTTTCAATATTTGGCTGTGTTTTATTACCTGATTTTTATTCAACATTTTCAAAAACAAAGTCATATGCAATGAAAATTAATTATTCATTTGTATGCAGATAAATGCAAAATAAATGGACCAGAGAAAGTTTCTATAGGGCTGTCACCAATACCATTTCTGGATAAAGATATTGACAACCTTATGTTGACCCCTTTCGCTTTCTCTTTCTTATTCCTTTTCATTCTCAATGGCTGCAACTTATCACTAACATTTATATTAGTTTTTCAATTCAGTTTCATAATGAAACATAGTGATAAAATTATGTGTTCCAAACACTGTCAGCTGTTCGCTGCAGTATTTGTAATAGAACCATTTTTCAAGATTTGGGTTGTTAGTCCAAACCCCGATAACCTGGTGGAATATTGTGTAATAGGAAAGAAAGTTGTACAGATAAGTTACTGGTAAGATTTTACGAACATAAAGTCCTACTTTATAGTACCACATTTACTGGGTTATACTGTGGCATGGTGTTACATCTGATTAATCAGGCGAAGATGGCATAAAAGTTCTTCGAGCGCCTCCATATCGACTCAATGCTTAAAACACTCTTTGTCTTCTTCTTCTTTGCGTCGTTTCTTACTGACCAATTTTAATCACTATTTGTGATATGTTTGATCTTTGCCAAGAACGTGTATACGTTGCACATTGGTTTGTAGGCTCCTAAACGCATAGACTTCTACACGTTTAGGACATGTGCATCCGATTTCAGCCAAACCTCCTTAGTCGCTCTTACGACATGCATGGCAGGTAACAGTGGTTCTATTCTTTACAACCCAAATTTGGGCCCCGGTAACCACTCGGCGACACTCTTTGTGATTTGTATGTGTTCTGAGTCTAAGAGCCATTGTACCAGTTATGCACCTACAAGTAGGCAACACTTTCTGCAACGCTTTTATTTACTAGGTAGCTTCCTAGGCCTCTACCTCAGTCACCTTGTAGGACACAGTATTACTATTTTTGCTCCCCCTGTGGCCCTCGGCAACACACGGGCGAGCATTAAAGTTGACTCATGCTCATATTGACCACTGCTTTGTTTAAAAATATCCATATTAAAATTAGTAGAGGAAGAAGCAGATAGGTGCTGTTTCTGTACATGCAAACAACACGAAAAACCTAAAAACACCCAGGATTAAAAAAAGTTGAGTCAAAAGGCCAATGCAATTAAATGATGACAATGAACAATAGATGACAAAAATCAAATTATACCCAATTAAATTGTAAGAAAATATACAAAATTATATACATTTTGGCAGAACACAGGGTTTATAGATTTCTATAAGAGCATAGCAGTGTGTAGTTCAAGCGGTGGAGATCTCAATCACAACCCAAGTATACTTGGTTCAAACCCTGCGGCAAGCAGTTAAGAATCAAATTCATTCCAGTGTATTTTTTTTAACAAACGGTAAAATAGACCTCGCGCTTCATGAAAAATGGCAAACTACTGAACATATAAGTGGTACCTAGAAAATTGGCGACTTGTTTACTGTGATTTATTGCGACGTCCTGTAAAGGATATGCGATGATTTTCATAACAGCATACTCAGATAAATAATACACATGTACACACAGTACATGTTTATCGTGATCACAGTACAATGTACATGATTATATTTTTACAATAACTACAGATGGGTATTTTCATGTACACAATCATACATGATTACATTACCTACAGATGGATATTTTTATGTACACAATCATACATGATTACATTAACTACAGATGGATATTTTCTTGTACACAATCATACATGATTACAATACCTACAGATGGATATTTTCTTGTACACAATCATACATGATTACATTAACTACAGATGGATATTTTCTTGTACACAATCATACATGATTACATTACCTACAGATGGATATTTTCTTGTACACAATCATACATGATTACATTAATTACAGATGGATATTTTCTTGTACACAATCATACATGATTACATTACCTACAGATGGATATTTTCTTGTACACAATCATACATGATTACATTACCTACAGATGGGTTATTAGTTACTGAACTGATGTTACAGCACTCCAGGCAGACCCATAGGTACTCAGTCTCCCCAAGAGATGTTGATGGATATGTATACTGATAGTTCCTGTGGCTCGCTGGTTAAACAGACTCCTCTCTCTGCCACTCAAGCATCCATCTCTACTAGTATAATATGTAATTCCAAACTCCTCAAATTGCTGGATTGATTCAACATCAATTTTAGTGTTCTCATCCAACAGTAGGTCACCAAGAGACAAGAACATTCCCCCTTATCCATCCTAAACTCCCCAACAATCAATGCTTTTGATGCAAGCCTGTCTGCTCTCTCACTGGTATGAACACCTGCATGCCCAGGACAGTTGATCCATGTGAGTCTCTGAAGGTTGGAACCTCTATAGACAACATCCACTCATACAGCAACCTGTCATTCTGGATATTCCAAAGCATCAACTGAGAGTCATAAACAACAGCCCCAGTAAACAGAGATCCTACAGATGAATATTTTCATTTCACACAATCATACACGATTATCTTAGTAACAGATGGATATTATAAACTACATATGTGTATATTCCTCATTGAGATCAATATGATAAGCCTGGTTGTCTTGTCCTTTCTTCTGAACAGAATGTTTCTCTTCTAAATGATCAGGTGTTTCTACATAATTAATTTCAGTCTCAACATCGCTATGTGCCTCTTTTTTCTTGTCATATTTCTGTCAAACAGAATAAGAAATGATGGATATAGGTTTCATATGGTGTATTGAAAAACTAACAAATACATGCACACATAAACACACTCTAATAATATAGATAGATTGATAAGACCATCATCACTGCTCTTCGGTGATTGACCATATGGGCTCTGATCACTTTCTTACACAGAAAGATCTAAGCGGCAGTGTACGAGTCCCTTAGCACCGCGAGGGCCCAATGTAATTTAGAAGATGGTAAAAATATTTTGTAGGAATTTTGTTTTAATCTTTCTAATGAATTTTGCAGAGCAGCTGCTTTCCAGTAGGCCAACACATCCAATTTCTGCGGTGATTTACTAGGGTAGCTTCCTTAGCCCCTATCTCAGTTTCCTCTTACTACATGCCTTGTAGGTCACAGTGGTTCTCTTCTTTGCTTCCCTTTCAAGTCCTGGCACCACACTGGCGGATGATGTATATATATATATAGTGATTGAAGAAATTTGAAAACGAATTTATGAGAGAGGCTGAGCATCTGAAGGGCTGAGAAGAAGTGGGTTTAACTATGAACTGTTGGGGGAGACTGATCACATAAGTCTTCACAGAGTCCTGGGAAGTCAGTTAATATCAAATCATCATCATCATCAGGTGCCGTCTCCACATCGAAGGTTGGCTGCAATGAATCTCCAGCATCGTCTGTCTTTCGCCTTGGTGTTGCACACTGCCAGACTGTAACCTGTCCATTTCTTAAAGTTTCCTCCCACTTATCTCTCGGTCTTCCTCTTGCTCTTCCCCTCAACTTTCCCCTCTAGTAAATGTTTTATCATGGTGTCATGTCTTTTTATGTGCCCAAAATACTTTACTTGTCTCTAATATCAAATAACCAATAGTAAAAACAATAACAATACATTTGCAACAACAAGCACAATACTCACTCCTTTGTGATCAATGCCAAATCTCAGCGGTTTCAGCACACATTCAGGCAGGAAAGGAAAGATTACATCAAACAATGGGCAGATGAGGCGAGGATCAATACTGGATGGACGAGTTAGGCCTGTTGATTAATGAGCAATAGTTACGATATGTTGAATAAGTAAAGTCCCACAATAGCAGACATGACATGTAAGTAAAGTCTCACAGTAACTTATACTACAATCTTGCTCATAAATAAATCATCACATGCATATACTGTCTCACTGTGTAATACCAGGAAATGAGATAGCAGACAAACTTACCAACAACGGGGCTGCAGATGTACCAGAAAGATATAACAAAAAGGTATGATTAAATTAATCAGAGAGCAACCAATACTAGCACAAAACGACTTCCAAAATATGACCAGATTAAAAATAGCTGCCATTCTTCACATCAGAATAGGACACCATCGACTCCAAAGCCACATAAATACAAATTCAAAATTGACAATTCAACCATGTGGATAGCCATCCCAAACTGCAGAATGCATATTTAAAACTCCCAAATATGTTATATTGTGACAAACTCACTGGTTCTTGAATTTCTTCAAGGTTTCCTTAATATCCTACTGCAAATGTCATCTTGACTATCCCGTCTTGTCTTCCAGGAACCATGCCCTCCATTATTGCTCTCTATAAACCACTAGAATGTTTAATGTGACCAAAATATTTAATTTTCAACAATGTGCTATTGTTTATGAGCCAATGTTCCGCAATGCTAAGGACATTTAAAAAAAAGTTCCTCTACCTTGTCCAGGTATTCCAAGCACGTTGTTGAAAAAAGATTAAATTTTCCTCTTTAATGTTTTTGTAATTGTCCATGATTCACATCTATATGTTGTCACAGGAAAAATGTATGTCCTCAGAAGTTTTACTTTTGTAAACTTTTTGTGTGCTATGTCTTAGGTTCTTCATACTATCTAAAAGACAGCATAAATAGCACATTCATACCAACCCACTGCTACCAATATCAAACATGGACTATCTAAGGTACAAAAACAAAAGATCACAATGTGTAAGATGAAGTGTTTCAGAAAAGGTGTCACTGTTACAATAAAAAATAGAATGAGAAACACACAAATCAGAATCGTAGGAAGCATATCTGTAATAAGATTTTAGGATAGACACAAACTAAACTTTTTTTGGCCATCTTGTGAAAATGAATCAACGTCAACAACCACTTTGTGAATAGAAAATCTGGTCTGAGAGCAAAAGAAAAGTCAAAAGAGACAGGTAGGTAGATTATAAAAAATGCTGCAACAGTGTGGTCTGAAAAAAATTGCTCTGATCTAACAACAATAATTCAAATTCCCCTAATGCTTTATATCATAAGTGGTTAGACAAGAAATGGTAGTAATTGTATGGTTTGTGATGTTCTTAATGTTTGTATTTAATAAAAATGATGTTCTTAATGTTTGTATTTAATAAAAATGATGTTCTTAATGTTTGTATTTAATAAAAATTATGCTCTTAATGTTTGTATTTAATAACAAAATATGTTCTTAATGTTTGTATTTAATAAAAATGATGTTCTTAATGTTTGTATTTAATAAAAATTATGCTCTTAATGTTTGTATTTAATAAAAATTATGTTCTTAATGTTTGTATTTAATAAAAATTACATCTTAATGTTTGTATTTAATAAAAAATTATGCTCTTAATGTTTATATTTAATGAACATTCATTTGATCCTCTTTTAACAAAATTCTTGTTGCTTTATTTATTAATGCTTACGAAGAATTGTACACATACCTGTAAAACAGCTGACAATGAGTGCAGTACCAACCAGAATAGCTACTCCCACAGATGTGTAGTACAGGTAGGATAGTGTGTAGATGTAGTTAACACCTTCGTAGCTGACAAATATGTAAACATAATTCTGTATTATTTTCTAGAACAAATTTATTCATAGTATATTATTTCTTCTTGATTGGATTACAAGTGTACCATTTGCTAAATATTGGGGCGTCAAAACTCTGAGTATATAGTAACAAAATAAATAACAATTGTAATGATAATTTGACACATTGAGGCAGGTGATTTACTGATTCACAGAAAAGCATGAGACTTGCTTTATCTTCACTTCTTTGCGTTCGTTCTTACGACCAATTTTAATCACTCTTTGTGATATGTTTGATCTTTGTCAAGAACGTGTATACGTTGCACATTGGTTTGGTAGGCCTCTAAATGCATAGACTTCTACACATTTAAACATGTGCATCCAATTTCAGCCAAAACCTCCTTAGTTGCCTCTTATGTCATGCGTGGCAGGTAACGGTGGTTCTATTCTTTATACCTCAAATTTGGGCCCTGTAACCACTGGACGAGACTTGCTTTATGAAAAGCAACAAATTATCACATTTCCAGAAATCTGAAAAAATTTGACATTGTTATCTTAAATTTCTGACTGATGTAATGAGCCATTGGAACTGACTGAACTAGAACTTGTAATTTCAAACTGCTTAAATTACTGAATAGATTCAGTATCAGTTTTAGTGTCTTCATTCAATAAGCAATCCGTGAGAAGTCAAAGGATGTCTACCTATCCATCTTCAATTCTCTGAAGATCACTGCTGTTGATGCAAGCATGTCCAATTTCTCATTGCAGTGAACACCCGCATTTCCAGGGCAGTAGATCCACATAAGTCTCTTTAGATTGGAAGTCTCAATAGACAATATCTACTCATATTTCAGCCTGTCATTTTGAACCTTTCGAAGCATCGACTGAGAGTCAGACACAGCAATGGTCCCAGTAAACGAAGTCCAAGAGAGCCACTGAATGGCAGCAGTAACAGTTTCAAGCATAGATAAGCAAATGATAACATAAATGTTAAGACAAAATAACATTTGGTAACATAGGTGTAAGCAGAGATAATGAATGATAACACAGATGTAAGCAGAAATAACATAACACTGATGTAAACACAGTTGTTAATAAAGTACATAAGTAAAAGTAAAGAATCAGTTTTCATACCATGGGACAAATTGGGGAATACTCTCTTAGGCCCATTTTTCTCTTTGACCAGCAACACACACTGGGTGATGTGGTCAGCATCATGCTGGCCGCCTTTATTTCCCAGTGTTTCTCTGGTACCCAACTGAGACTGGGTCGACCTTAAAGCAGCTTGTGGTAGGAAAAAATCCCACTTCAACTGGACATTTTGAACCTGGCGCTTCCAGTCTAGAAAGTAAGGGCACTTACCACTATTCTAGCACAGCTCTCCAACACAGTTAGCATGTGTAGTATTAATTTTATCATAGAAATCACAGATATAAATGGAAACACACTAGTTTCATACATCAGTCTATTCATGCAACAAATCATCATTTAGAAACATTCCTATTTTACTACATCTTGTCAATTAATTACCTTTTAGAAGCAGCAACTGTTGCAGCAGTGGTGCTGAAGTTGGCAGTTGTAATGTTACTTAATGTTTCATTCAAATGCCAGTAGCAGCCAACAACAGAAGTTGGGGATTTTACAGAGGTGGACACCTTATTGATAAATGTGCCAATTCCAATCCAAGACATTAAGATGAGGGAGGTGAAGAGACCTGCTATGGCACCCTATCCATTTGAGGAACAGAAGAAAAAACATGGTGAAGATAATTATATGAGTACATATACAGATGTATCTATGTTTTATTTAATTAATATTTTATTTTATGTGTGTTCTAAAGCAGTTACTAAACTAGTGTCTTGTGAAGGGAAATATAAATCACATATTACAAATGTTTTCAAGATCAAGAGCCATCACCTTGTCAAAGGTTGGATGTACTGTATCTCCAATATTTTCTGAGCATGAAAGTGCTTGTTGCCCACTTCTTGCATTTTCCCCCGGATATTTAAGTGTCAAGTATTTATGTGTGTTACTTCTTCTTCTTTCTTGCGTTCGGTTTCATATGCTCGTCTGAACCATGAGATGGGTTGCCTCTATGAAGCTGCATGTCAGTTGGAGTTCCTCGAGAGTTCCCCATAGCTTGCTTTGTAAGCTTCGTTCATGAGGCCATGTTCTATTTTGTTGGTGTATGTATGATAGACATGACTGCAGGATGTGTTTCTGTCTGACATGCACACTGTGCAGTCTGAGCAGGCTTTATTCCATGCTTATGTGTATAAAAACTATTTCATTTGCCTATTTTGAATGCATCCATATTGTTCGTCATATCCGTTTCACAAGACTCCTTATTTGATTGGTCTTGTTTCCATGAAATAAGACCATTTATTCTTTAAATCAACAGCTCAATTTGGTCTTCTAGCTTCTTTTCAGTGTCCATATTTCTTTCTGCAGCATATCTAGCAATCAAGAATATATGTATATATATAAAATTATTATTTATTTGTTTGTCTGGATTGAAATTATGGAATGTGTTTTGATGTTTTCAGGAAAGCTACATTTTCCTGCTCTTTGAATTACAGTACTGATTATACTGCACATGTATGGTTACTTTATACAGGTTTTGTAAACCATATCATTAATGAGATTTAAAAAAGAAACTGATTATCTCTATTATCCCTATTCTAAAGTGCCCAAGATAACATTCAACATATTTTGTTTATTGATAGTATAATTGTGAGCGTCTGTAGCTCAAGCGGTAGTGAGCTTGATCACAAACCCAAGCGTACCTGGTTCAAATCACATGGCTGGCAAGTTTGGAAGCAAATTCGTCTCCATGGGATTTTTTCAAAAAAGGTAAAATAGACCTTGCCGTTCAAAAGCAATGTCAAACTACTAAACATTTAAGTGGTGCCTAGAAAATCAACGACTCGTTTACTGTGGTTGATGGCTACGTAATGTAAAGGAAATGCCACGGTTTACATTTTCAGAATTGTGCAAAAGTGGCTACTAGGGTAATAATTCTTTTCTCACTAACATATTTCAGAGACTAGTAAAAAATAATATGTCATTTGAAAATGGAATTACTGTGAAGAAGCTATGACTGTGCAGGAATATATGAATTATTTAATTGTGGAAATTAAATATAAAAACTGACAGGAGAAAGGAAAACTTACACTAAGTGAGTTGACAAAATTAAAAAAGACAGATGTTAAGATTTACATAAAAGTAAGTATCGAAGATGGGACATCTCACAAAAGCAATTAATTACTATTGAATGAAACCGAGAATATGGAGTTACTTGGGTGAAACCTGAGAGAGAATAGAAGAGAAAATGATTGGAATGGTTATCTATCGAAGTTATTAAAGATATTAAGACAGTCAGTTTGCAGAGATCCATGACGATAAGTAATGGTATGATCCCTTGAAGATGAGACAGAATACAACCAAGATGATGCTGGCATTAAGACAATAAGGACAATTTAAACATGATGATATTGGAGGCAGGAGAACAGGCTAGAGATAAAAAGCGCCTATCAAATGGGCTGTAATGAAAAATGTGATGTTCTGCAAATTACATGCCATAAAGTACTGCATACGTTTTATACATTTCTTTCTTTGAACAACTAGAGGTGCTTACCCATTTGTTTGCCCATGGAAAAAACATCCCCAAGAGAAATAGTCCAAAGAATGGACCATTGAGAAGACCATACACAGCATAAGTGGCCTGTGAATATTAAACATGTAGTGTTTAACAAAGGTGTAATGTAGAGAGAAATTGCAAGTAAGTAAAGTAATATAAGCTCATTGTGGAGTCAGTAGTTCTTCTTCTTGTGTTCATCCGCTATAATTCAGGTGTAGTCAGGGTGCCTGGTATGGCACATCTGGCTAATTTTTGCATGAAGTCATGCTTTCTATTTTATCAGTGTGTCTCTCAAGGGGTGTCTCTCAAGGGGTGTCTTCTTCAGAGGTACATCTAACTTCAATGTATGTGTATGTACAAATGTCAAATTAAACTCTTCTTAAACTAAAATAAATTATTTGATGGAAGAAAAAGCAAGTCAGTTACACATCTTACTGACTACATACACATATATTGGTCTACATATCTTACTGAATACACACATGCTGATCTTGCACATTTTACTAGCAACATGCACACTGGTCTTACACATTTTTATTGACTACACACACACACATCATTCTAACATACACACAACACACACTGATCTTACACATCATACTACCACACACACATTAATCATACACATCTTACTGATCACAAACTGATCTTACACATCTTACTGACCCCAAACACATACTGATCTTACCTGCATCATCCCTCCCATTTGAGAAACAATGCAAGCCAAAGCCATTGAGATGCAACCAAAAACGGCCACTGAAAAAAACACACAATAGAATGAGCTCGACTGAAGTATTATTATATATCAAAAGCAAAATAACAAAGCATAGTGTAATGCTAGTGAATTTTTAATTGAAATGAAAATCTCTGCTGTTAGTAACGCAGAGAAAATTGTACTTAATGCTGGCACATCATCAAATGTGCACATGAATTCTGTAATTTGTTTTAGAATACAATATACTCAGAGAAAAGACACTGAGGAATCCTACGAGACCAGGAGGTCATACACCCATCACACAGCTGTTATTAAGCAAAAAAACCTGACTTCAGATCTCTACCTGGATTT
The DNA here is from genome assembly GCA_020796225.1 of Arion vulgaris. Classification (NCBI taxonomy): domain Eukaryota; kingdom Metazoa; phylum Mollusca; class Gastropoda; order Stylommatophora; family Arionidae; genus Arion; species Arion vulgaris. The sequence continues at coordinate 68,112,945 of CM036757.1, forward strand.
CTCTTGAACCAATTATTATAAATTAGATCCTTACTTACTATTATGGGCTTGTGGTTAGCCAATATTAAATATAATTGAGTGACGGTGCATGTAATGTAACCTTAGGTGAGTTACACAAAAAAAAGAGTGTTGAAGCTGGTATAAATAACTGAAACTCATCATAAAATTACAGTAGTTTAAAAAAACAGCAAAATAAAGCAGGTACATATAGTATGAGCTGAAAGACAAGAGAGAAAAGGAAAAAACTCAGAGGTTGTCAATGTAAAACACTTGTCAATTGACCGTATGTAAAGATGAAAAAGGCCATACATACATGTAGTAATATACAAACATCACAAACCTAAAGTGAAAGATAGATCGATTGATTGATTGATTGATTGATTGATTGATAGGACCATCACCATTGCATGCCTGTGAACAACCATGTGTTCTCCTATCTCTTTCTTGCACAAGAAGATCACAGTGACAGTACACGTTCTCCGTAGCCCCAGTGAGGGTCTCTGATGCAATTTTAAACAGGGTATACAATTTTGTAAGAATTGTAATTTAATGTTTTTTAATGAATTTTGACAGGACAGCAGCTTTACAGCCTATTAATATCAGTTTTCAACTACCAAGGGTTCCTTAACTTGCTCATTTGTCTGTCTGCCCAGCGTGTTCGTAGCACGTTGGACTACGGGTGACTAGCCCTCTGTGAGTGCGGGTTCAATTCTGCGGGCTGGCAGAAAAGCCACAGGTTCCCAGATTTACGGTGTTTGTGGCACCGAATCGAAGGGTTACGATATCCATGGCACCGAGCCGAAGAGCTGAAAGCTCAAGTGCTTCTTGATCTAAAAAATTTAAAAACTTGCTCATTTTGAACACTGAACCTACATTTTATTGCCAATCTCTGATAAAACTAGGAACTTGATCTCACCTACACTGAGATCAGAGATCTCTGGAAAAATTTACAATTTGCACCATATGGGGAGCGAACTAAGTACCTTTAGACTCTCTCTCTCTCGCGATCACCACCCAGACCGATGTACCAGATCTCCCCATAAATTCTATTCATGTGGAAATCTGATCCATGCAGCCCTAGCATTGGTGTGTTTTATGTCCCATCTTCAGCACAATTTGGAGCTCTGGTGCTTATCCTTCAGCGATGTGTCCGGTTTCTGCCAGTGTTTACTCGGTTCGCTCTCCGTTCTGTAGCCATCTAGTGTTTTTACGGTGTGGGGTAGCTAGCTTCCAACCTCCTTAGTCGCCTCTTACAACATGCATGGCAGGTAACAGTGGTTCTGGCGGTACCTTGAGACTGAAAGCTGAATCCCTAACCTCCATGCCCCAGAGTCCCCTAAAGTGGAAGATGGAAGGGTGAAGCAGGTTAGCAAAAACATCACAAACTTAGATTTGAAGAAAGAATGGACACTAGTGAAGAAAATACATTTAATAACTAACATGCATCACAAACCTAAAATCTTGTTCAACACAGTCGCTGAGAAGTCATTAATCTTCTTGCAACAGAACGGCTCACAGAAATCTTTGAACACAACTGCAGAGATTGCATTGAGACTTGATGACAGAGAACTATAGAATAAAGATACAGTAAAATTGATTGACATGTTGATGTAAAAATCACATTAAAATATTAAATATTCATGAAACATATTAACTTCAAAGATTGTGCACATACAACAATTTTCTATATTATTCATTATCAATAAAAAGATACCAGTAATACTATATCATATAGCATCTTAGTGGTGTCGAGTGTTGGACACTTCACATTATTAAGTTCATTTGAAAATGGAGTGATCAGTGACCCTTCTCACAAATACCTTCTCTCAGTGATACTCATACAAGTGTTGTTCTGTGAACTTTTGGATGAGAAGAGGCATGCAGACCACTGCTCAGATATAAGGATGTTTGCAAGGACTCAATGAAGAACTTTTCTGTCTGTCCCAACAAATGGGAAAAACTCGCTGATGATCGAGTTATGCGGAAAACAACATTATACAAAGGTGTAGAAACTTTTGAAAAGAGACTTAGGGATGAGCTGAAGGCAAGAGAGACTAGTACTAACTCATAAATTGTCACAGTAAAACAATTGCCAAAGGATTGTCAGTTAAGATGAAAAGGCTATATATAGCAGTGACAGTATCAATAATTGTTGGTGGACTGAAAAATTCTTCAAAGACGCTCTTTTTTTTTTCCACCCACTATGAATTCAGGCAGTCATGGCGCATAATACAACACCTCTGGGGGTCTCAATGGCAAAGTCGTTTGCCTGTTGTACTTAAGGTTATTGGTTCAAATAGGCCTACAGACCAAGACATGTGCAATTTTTTCATAAGATCCATAGGATTGTTGCAGGAGCTACAGAGTTTGTGCTTTGTGCAATACTCTCGGAAGATGGCATGCCATCTTTGCCAACAGAGATGGAGCCATATGGGAAAACCAGGTGCAATGAAGTAAATCCTTTGCTTTTGGATGACACTTACGACTAATGTTTGGGAGAAGGCTTGATTTTCTTATCATCAGTGTTTCTTGCCATTCAGGTAAGCCTTACTCTTACTTCAGAGTTACTTATAATTCAGATCCCCAAGTATAGAAATGATACTCTTGAAGTAACTAAAAAATGACACTATTTGCTGAAAATCCATTGTGCAAGATCATGATCAAGATCACCAAATGTGACCTGCAACAACGCAAGAAGTATTCGCATAGCTGAGAATCATCACACTGTCAGGCGTGAGAAAACGAGCTGCGCAAAAAGATCTAAATATCCAACCTTGATCAAATATATGCCTCACCTGTGGTAAGGGATTGGGATTCCAGGATTGAACTCTACAGTTACCTTCGCACACACCAGAGAGGTGCAACAACACACGCCTCAGGCTGTTGTCATCATCACTTGTGATGGACGGCTATTATCAATAAATATAGTAATAGTAGTGCTAGTAACAGATGCAATATTAGTAGTGTTTGTTGCATGTGTGGTGACAGGGGTCCGCAAAGGAAGCAAAGAATAGCACCACTGTGATCTACAAGGCATCTCATAAGAGGCGACTGATGTAGGACCTAGGGAAGCTACCCTAGTAAATAAAAAGCATCACATGAATCGGATGTTCTGGCCTACTTGTAGGTGCATAACTGGCACAACATACAATCATTATTAGGCTCAGATTCCATACAGATCACACAGAGTGGTTAATAAGTGGTCGATACGGAGTGTTTGAAGAAGAAGTAGTGGTTGTAGTGTTAAGTTAGTATTAGTGGTAATTGTATTGGTATAGAATAACCTAAGTACACACCTTAGACTTCCACTGAAAACACAGGAGACAAACAATCCAGGTAAGCCATGTTTGTCTCCAAGAATGTCCATCACAAACAAAGGAAGTAACTGTGGAAATATAAGAAATTATTAATTTCAGTAATATGTATAGCTTTCAAACCAAATCTAAATGCAATAAAAGACAGGATGGGAAGAAATCGAACAGAACAAGAAGAAATTTTCAACAGAAAAGAATAATACTGCTGCCAAATCTGTATGAACATCAGTGGCGGCTCGTGAAAAAATTTTGTTGGTGGGGCCAGACATTTTATTCTGGATAAATCATGGTTTTTGTTGCTATATTTTAATTTATAAAATAATAAATACACGTTATACATTTTTTTGGTGGGGCCCGGCCCCACTGGCCCTTAACCCTTTGCTGCTACATACTTTCTGAAGACTGAGATAAAAATAGATACTCTTTGTTTCTAGGTCACAAACGTGAATGTACACCTATAGCAGTGACAGTAACAATGTATAACGTTTTAACACGTCTTTAGCCCAAAGAGGAGAGATAATAACAGACATGTTAATGCGTCTTTAAAAGTGAATGGGAAAACGTATATATACGTCCTTAGCAGCTAAAGGGTTAATGATGAGCCGTCACTGATGAACATAGACGAAAATGAAAATAGAGCAAACACTGAAATAATCACAGAGAAATAGCCGGAACCAACGTTGGAGGAAGTTGAATGGGCAGTACAAAGCTTGAAAATAGAGCAAACACTGAAATAATCACAGAAAAATAGCCGAAACCAACGTTGGAGGAAGTTGAATGGGCAGTACAAAGCTTGAAGACAGAGAAATCACCAGCATGTGGTAATATTTCAGCAGAGTTTATCAAAGCTGGAGGAGAACAAAGCATACAAATATATCCAACACTAAAAAGGTATGGGAAACAAGAATATGGCAAAAGAAATGAAAAATATTAATATTTATCCCAATACCTAAAAAAAGAGACACTAAATTGTGTAGTAACTTTAGAACAGTGGTATTGATTAGCCACACAAGCAAAATCTAACTAAAAATAATTATTGGAAGACTGTAGAAAAATGGAAGATAGCATCAATACAAGCTGGATTTAGACATAACAGAGATTGAATGACCCCCTACTTAATATGAGAATGATCATAGAAAAATCTAGAGAGTATAATGTAGAATATACTCATGCTTTATTGACTACTCAAATGCATTTGATTGTGCAGAGCATCGAGAATTGTGAAAAAAATGGAAGCAATGAGATTTCCATTACAGATCATTAAGAAAAGCTTTATAGTGATCAAATGGCAGCTGTAAGAACATGCGATGATACATCAGATTGGTTTGACATAAGATAGAGTCAGGCAAGGTTGCATTTTGTTGCCTTCTCTGTTTAAAATATATGCAGAAAACCTCACGAGAGATGTTACAGTAGCTAGCGGACAAGAATCAATACTATCCCTTTATAATCGGAGGAAGAGAAATACTTGAACTAAGATATGCTTAACTTTACATGATGTAAGATAGTTTTCACTCAATCAAGGGCCATGCCTATCAGTGTAGACAATCATATCTTACCACAACTCTCTCTTGTACAGTTAATAAGTTCTGACGTCGATCTTTTATCAAGCCACAATGTAAGACCATCCAACTTCTTCTCCCTCTGCCTTCCATGATCTCTCCTTCCCTGTATTTTATCTGTTGTCCACAAATGTTCCAACTCTCTTCTTGACATTATCTGCTTGAAGGACATTGATAGCATGATTCTTTTTCTTTTGATCAGGTTTCTTTATGTGCAGGCCTCTTTTAAAATCTTATCATTTGTTTTATTCGCTGTCCATCTGACTTTCATCATTCTTCTGCAAAACCACATCTCAGTGACTTCCAGCAAAACTATATATTATTTGTTCATTGTCCAGGATTTGCTGGATATGGTAGTTTTACAAAGTACAATAACAGATTCAAACTAGCCAAACACAAATGACCTACATAAGGTTAGCACTACAGGCAGACCTGCAGTTAATCTATGCCAAATAACATGAAGTCAACACTTCATGAGCTTTACAGATAACCTCTGTTAAAGCATTAATATACTATATCAGGGGTGGTTTCTGTAGTAAATAATTTCTCATAATTAGTTGATAATCTAGTAACCTTTAACTGCATAGTTGTAGAGTGCAAATGTCCTATCCTTCACTCCCCATTCAATGAACCATGAATTGCCCGAGTGGTTACCGGGGTCCACATGGGAGTGTAAAGAATAGAACCACTGTTACCTGCCACGCATGTTGTAAGAGGCGACTAAGGAGGTTGGAAGTGGGGCTAGCTACCCCACACTGTAAAAACACTAGATGGCTACAGAACGGAGAGCAAACCGAGTAAACACTGGCTGAAACCGGACACATCGCTGAAGGATAAGCACCAGAGCTCCAAATGGTGCTGAAGATGTGACATAAAACACATCAATGCTAGGGCTGCATGAATCAAGATTTCCACATAAATAGAATTTATGGGGAGATCTGGTACATCGGTCTGGGCGGTGATCGCGTGCGAAAGAGAGAACCATGGATGCAGTTGGACGAGGTAATGTCATAACAATGTTCAAAGATTACATTTCTTACCAAATGCCCTCTTTGTATCCAAAGTTGTTTGTCAACATATTATATATTGGTAAAGGGTCTAAAGGCGAAATGATGACTTCATGGCTCCGTCCCTCTAGGCAGAAATGGCACACCACCCATCGAAAGTGCAAGCACAAAATCCATAGCTCCTGCAAAACAATCTTAGGGATCTCCTGAAAAAAATTCTAAAATAACTCAATCCGGATTCGAACCCACAGCATTCAGAACGCCAGGCAAACGTCTTAACCCCTTCACCGTACAGGCCCCCAATGTATATAGCTATTGAGTTAGAGACTTACCTGATCAGAGCTGTCAATGAGGCCTAGAGTCAAAGGATGACAGTCTGCGTAGAAAGCAAACAATAGAACTCCGCTGAGGCAAGCCAGGAGAAGAATACAAATAAGACCTGGCGTGTTTAAAAGTATGGCCCTGTGGATATTAGTATAAGTTGTAAACTGTTATCTGTATAATTCATTGTTGCTGGACACGTTTATATATATATATGTATATATGTACAGACAGATACAGACAGGCACGTAGACAGACAGACAACCAGACAGGCAGATAGACAGAAAACCAGACAGGCAAACAGACAGACAGACAAATGGACAGAGATGCAGGTAGACAGACAGGCAGACAGAAACAGATGATAGAAAGATTTATATATATATATATCAATGGCATAGCAAGTGCTCTTGCCTTTGACAGACACACTGTGCATGTACAAGATAACAGGATATACATTGCTTTTAAAAAACATTTTATCAGAAACAGAACTGCAGTGTAAAATCCATTACACCTTTATGGTGCTCTTGAAAATGTATATACATATTTTTATCAGAATTGATTCGCTACTTATAGACGAACACACAGAACGTTAAATATATTTATCTTCTCAACAACAAACAGGAACTCACAACTGGGCTCTCCTGACACTGGATGTTGATAGGCATCTCTGCACCTGAGCCTGGTTGACACCATAGAGTGAGGTCCACATCACTGCTCCACCCACCACTACAGACCACACAGAATGGCGAGTGGATGGGTCAAAACTGAATCTGAATTCATCAAACATGGTATACCATCAGAATTCATAAGTCAGTATATGACTAACATGTTAACAATACCATATATTTTTTTAATGATTTATGTAATATTCTTTCTTATTCACTTTCAGAATTCATTTTAAATTTTCTTCAAAGAAAGCACAATTTATTTAACTTATAAAAACAAACATTGGTATAACAACATCACATTCTTTATCCATTGTAAATTCACCCTGCACTCGAAGCAGGAGATATCTTACAATTAAATACACTTCCATGTCATACCTATGAAAAAAAAGTACCAAGATAGACAGTCGCATAAGAGACTTCAGGGAAGATGCCTAAGAAGAATTCTCAGAATTCTATGGGACCAGAGAATACAAAAAAACCAAAAACTAAATCACAGACATTAACAATATCAACGAGGAAATAAAACGTAGGAGATGGAAGTGGTTCAGGCATACATTAAGAATGCAATATACCAGACATCCACATGTTGCTTTGAAATTGAATCCGGGAGACAGAGGACGACCTAGAGAGACATGGAGACGAATTGTAGACAGAGAAAGAGAAGAGGCAGCAAAGACTTGGAGTTAACAAAGCTGGCTTGCTCAAGACAGATTTGGTTGAATGAAATTTGTTGATGCCTTATGCTTCAAGAGGAGTTAAGAGAAGAAGAATAAAAGAAAGAAGACATATCATACTTAAGTTTTCACATTTATGTATCATTATATCACAATGAAATATTCAAATCAGTTATTAGTTATATCAGGACTATCATCATAGCACTCCGGGCATGTCCATAGGTGCTCCGATCTCCATCTCATCAAATCCAGCAGCGTCCAGCGGCCCAACACGCCAGTTTGATGTTGATTAATCAATCTCTTTGCATATTTAGTATGTCGTTCTTTTCGGGCTTTGAAATATTCAAAGTTGTGTGTAACATCACATGTCACAATTAAATATTCAAATTAACATGTCATTTGTCACAATTAAATCTTCAACACAACAATTTGTCATACATTGCATACTATTCTTTATAACAACAAGTTATATATATAGGAAATTAATCATCACATCATACAGTAAGTCTATAAATCATAATTATATCACTAGATTTTTATCCTTTTCAAAATCATGTCAACAATTATAACCTAACCCTAACTCCCAAAAATAACAATGACACAATGATAAAAAAAAGTCCACAAAAGTAGAATAGAAATAATAATAAACATAATCTTACTGGTCAAAAACAATTCTGCCTCTTTCGTCTGCCTTTTTCCATGCTGCAGCAAACCCGCCCGTTTCTCGACAACCTTGAACAAAAACTGCAACTAGACCAGCAACCATGGCTACAAATTGGAGACTATCTGTCCATAATACTGCTTTCATGCCTCCCTGAAGACATGTGTAAGGTATGAAATCGTAATGATGCATTATTGGTAGTCTATCTATCCATCCATCCATCCGTCCGTCCGTCCGTCCGTCCGTCCGTCCCTCCCTCCCATCCCATCCCATCCCATTCCATCCATCCATCAATCTATCTATCTATCTATCTATCTATCTATCTATCTATCTATATCTATCTATCTATTCTCGAATCCTGTTTTGCCTTTCAGCGTCAGGTCGAAACAGGAGACACCTGGAGCGCGAGCCTCTCTGTGCACCTTGTCTTTCTTTCTCTTCTCCAATCCTGATTTGCCTCACAGCGTCAGGGGAAGAAGATATTTCTAGCACGGGCTTTTGTATGTGCTTCATAAATATTGTATTTCGTCGCCCCTGTTATCTCTGAGGTCCACCTTTTGCATGGCCGGCCTTTTGCTTTGTATCCACTGCATCGGAGCAACATTGCTCTCTGTGGCGCACTGCCTGTTGGTAATCTGCTTATGTGGTCGCACCATTTAATTTGTTGCTTCTTGATAAAGTTCAGTACTGATGTTGTACCTACTTTTTCCTGATGTCTTCATTTCTAAACTGATATCTTCTTGTGGTAGTTCATTGTAGAAATATCAACAGACGACAATTCAGTAAGTGGCAATTATGTGTTTTCATCTTTGGTAAAGTGTTGAAGTGCATTAAATGGTTTGTTTTTTAAAACTATCGTTCTTCTTCTTCTTCTATTTTTTCTTTTGTTGTCACGCTGTAATCGAGTTGTTGCCCAGTGTCGTGGTTTTCTGTTTTTGTCTTGCGCGATTCTGGTGGCTTGGATATTGTTATTTTGGCTCTTTGACAGGATTCAACTATGCCATCTAACCATCTTTTTCATGGTCTTCCTCTCGCCTTCTTTCCTGATGTTCTGTTGTAGAAGACTATACTGTGTAAAACTATCGTTACTACATGTAATACCGCTTTTCGGGCGGTGTAGGACAGGGGGGAATATGTGGAATTAAATGGCCTCATGGCTAGTGCAGTTGTTCAGGTTAGGATTTTTCTTAATACCCCCAACAGAAAAAACTCATTGGCCTTACCGTAGATTGAACCCGGGTCTCCAGCTTGGAAGCCGTGATTAAATGTTAACAGTGTGGAAACTTTGTTAGTGAAAGGGATAGCGAGATGAAGAATGTTGATAGATAGAGAGTGAAAGAGAGATATAAAGTGAGAGAGAGAGAGAGAGCACATATATATTTTCTTTACGCATAAACAGTAAAAGGAATAGAGGATCTGACTGTATACAACTCATTATATATTGTATTCTTCTAGCATTTATTGCCGTTGTATAGGGTCTTCAAGCAATTCCCCCATACCGCTCTATCCTGGGCAACTTGTTCAATCTCTTATATAGAGTTGAGGTCAATATCTCTAGCATCTCTTATTAAAGCTCGTTTCAGGGTTTCCATATGACGCCCTTTCTTCTTTGAACAATTTGCCTCCCACTACAATGCCTTCTTTGTTATTCTTTGATCATTTCTTCTCAGAGTATGCTCACCAATATAACTCCATCTACTTTTCTATCTTCTTCTTCGAACGCTCGATATCGACCACTTGCTAACCACTTTGTGTGATTTGTATGTGATCTGAGCCTAAGAGCGATCGTACACTCTGTTAGTTATGCACCAACAGGTAGGCCAGCACATCCGATTTCTGCGATACTTTTTATTTAGTAGGGTAGCTTCCCTAGGTCCTACATCAGTCGCCTCTCACGACATGCCTTGCAAGTTGCAGTGGTACTATTCTTTGCTTCCCTTGTGGGCTACTTTTTTAAAATAAAAGTTTTACTAGTGATTGACAATACGTTTCTTTGGAAGACACAGTGGCGGCTCGTCATTAAGGGCTAGTGGGGGCAGGGTCCAACTAAAAATCATGAATAACTAATATATAACCTAACCCAAAACCATCATTTTTCCGAAAATTTGTGTCCGGCCCCACCAACAAAAATGATCACGCGCCGCCACTGGATAGACAGCTGATTATCAATGGCGAAAGAAACAACACATGATTTAACAAGACAACATATATTTCATAAATAACATTTCAACATCTTCGGTGACACATTACACTACTCCTACAAACGTCATGACAACATATATTTACCAGTGTCGTGTAGAAAGTGACAACTACGCCGATTCCGATTAGACAACCCCACAAGTTAATGCCAGTCACTGTAAATTGATAAAGTTAAAGGGTCATTAAAAATATTTGATTCATATTTGATTTTATAATAAACTAAACATGCATGTCAATGGCCCTACAATCAACCAAGTGCAACAATTCAAATACTTAGGAAGCATATTCACAGAAGATGGAAGACTTGACAGATAGATAGAGGCTAGAGTGCAAAAAGCAAATGCTGTAACCCACCAGCTATAGTCTGTCCATTAATTCGTGAGCACGTTTGAAATTGATTTTCTCGAAAACTACCTGTTGGATCTCAGTGATTTTTGCAAGCAGCCTTAGAATATCCATGACGCTAGAGAAATATTTTTTCCAAGAAAATTTGATGTAGTTTGAAATATTTCTTCTTCAGGTTATATTAAAATCAACATCACCGGATTGTACACAATAGTAACAGATTTACGGTACACAGACGCGTTGTTCTAAAATACATTATGGTAACATTGAAATATCGTGAGTTTCACGAATTCCGTGCACCTAACCCAGTCGACTTTGAAAGCGGAAAGCATATGACGTTATAATTGGGATACCGTTTTATAGTTATAGGCGTATCTCGCTATTTGTATGAAGCTATTGTATAATATTTGTTGGCTTATCAAACTGACATTGATATCACATTCATAATGAGTCTGAAGTGCACATTTATAACATTGCAGAAGGTTACAGTTTTACTATACCAACACTTCCGTAGGAAATCTAAGAGAGGTCATTTATATTGCGATATTCATAACCCTGAGAAACGAACGCAACTGGCGCTTGGTCTGAATAGAGAATCCTTTTCCCGATGGATTAAACAGGACACAAAGTGCACTAATGTCAAGCAAGGAAGGAAAAGAACAATTGACGACTTTGACATAGATGTCATAAGACGGAGCTCTTGAAAATGTTTGCGACAAATCAACTTGTTACTCTCAGGAAACTGAAATTAAAACTGCAATCAGATTGCAGCATAGACATTTCTAAAAGTACTCTATGGAAAATTGTAAGAGCCGCCGGCTTCACCTTCAGAAAAACTATAGGCGGCAGGAATATTATTTGTGAAAAGCCACATTTAATTGCTGCCCGAAGTAAATACCTGAAGCAGATCCGTGAGCGGCGGAGGCAAGGCTATGATATTGTATATTTGGACGAATCCTGGGTCAATGCTCACCACACCAATGCTAAAGAATGGCAATCAGTAGACGGTGAACAGAAAAGAAAATACCAAGCAGCAAAGGCCAGCGTATTATACTAACACATGCAGGAAGTAGTGAAGAAGGTCTTGTCCATGACGCTGGACTTATTTTCCAATCAAAAAGTACCGACGGTAGGGACTACCACACAGAAATGAATGGACATATTTTCAGGCACTGGATGGAGAAAGATCTACCTCCAATTCTAAACAGACCATGATGCTTGGTAATGGATAATGCATCCTATCACAACGCAGTATCAGCGGAAGACAAAGTACCAACTGCATCAAATACAAAAGATCAAATTAGGACTTGGCTTGCTAAGGAAAATGTCAGCTTCGATGATATATATTTGAAACCCGAGTTGTTGCACCTGGTGAGGATGACAAATAAGACAAAGGTGTTTCATATTGACAAAATCATTGCGGAATACGGCCACACGTCTTTGCGACTACCTCCATATCATGCTCACCTCAATCCGATAGAGCTTGTCTGGGCTAAAGTAAAAGGGCAAGTTGCCGAACAGAACAGGACGTTTAAAATGTGTGATGTTGAAGTTCTGACACGTGAGTCCTTCTCAATGATAGACATGCAGTTCTGGAAGAAGTGTGTTGAACATGTGCTCCGAGAGGAAGACGAGTACTGGCACCGAGATGGATTACAATTTGTCCAGCCAGTAACAATTATCAACCTCATGGAATCGTCAGATTCGGGATGATACAAATCATATTTTATTACAGACTGAGAAATAGCAACGTATACATTTCCATATCCAAATGCGTCTACCATCATACAATTTGTGGTGAAGTTAAGACACCCTGGGGTCTAATGGTGACCGAAGGGAGGACTAACTGTTGCATATTGTATCCAAGTTCACGATTGCACATAAAGGGCAACACACTTAATTACTTGACCTATCAAGTTAATATGGAGATACACCTATGAATAGAATTGACATGGACAAATTCCTGGGATTACTGTAAAATCTAAAATTTGAGCCCCGTATTTGCAATTGTCATAAAAGATCAAAGGAATTCGCCGATGTGCAAAATCCGTAGCATCTATGGACTACTGGTTAGCTTTATTTTAGCGTCATAGATATTCTAAGGCTGCATGCAAAAATCACTGAGATCCAACAGGTAGTTTTCGAGAAAATCAATTTCAAACGTGCTCACGAATTAATGGACAGACTATAGCCCCGTTTTTGAGGCACCCAGACATCTCACTGACAGCTAAACAACAGATGATCAACATCATTTTCATGCATACTTTGTGTTACCAGAGCCAAACATGAACAATCACAAGAGAATGAGCAAAGCACAATCGCAAAAAAATAAATACATGTGAAATGCGATGTGAACGAAAAGTTATCAACAGCACCAGAAAAGAGAGCCGCTGTAGCGTAATTGTTAGTGAACTCGCTTCGCAAGGCTGGTTGTCTGGGTTCAGCTCCCGCAATGCGCGGGGAATTTTTCCCGACCACGACGGCTCTCAGGTCGACCCAGCCTCAACTGGGTACCAGACAGCTCTGGGAAAGTAAAGGCGGCCGGCGTGATGCTGACCACATCACCCGTTGTGTGCCGACGGTCAATGAAAAAAACAGGCCTAACACTGTATTGACCTATATACCACGAGGTATGAAAGGGTTCCTTTACTTTTACTTTTAACACCAGAAAAGACAGTCACCAACATCAGCATAAGAAGTAAAGCCGAGGCAAACTGCTTGAATTACATTGAGAAACAAAGAATGAAGTGGTTAGGCCACTTAATATTAATGCAACCAACGCCCACTGTATACAGTCTTCTACAACAGAACACCAGGAAAGAAGGCAAGAGGAACACCACGAAAAAAATGTTAGTTGGCATCCTGTGAAAAATAAAAAATAACTCAACCAAGCCACTAGTGCAGCGCAAGGCAAAAACAGAAAACCACGACACTGGGCAACATCTCGGTAACAGTTTAACAACAAAAGAAGAATAGGAAAATAACGCATTTCAGGTAGCATGCAAGTACGTATGAAAGCCAGAAACACATGCAGTCAAACAGAGAGCTTGGTGAGCATTAGTGATCTCTGACGGCATACCAAGGATAAACCAGATCTGATACCATGCTACAGTATGACTGTATGATGGGATACTTTTATAAGTTGAGTTTTTCTGTTTGCAAAGTCTTACATTTACTCTTTGTGTCCTGCTGGATAACATGCATACACTTTGGTCGAAATTTGGATGTGCCTACCTGGCTTACATACATGTCGTTGGGTCTAACAGAATCGAAACTTATTCCTGTTCTCGGCCCAAACCCCCACAGATCGCAAATAGTGATTATATGGGTGGATAAGAACGAATGCAAACAAACAAACTACAAATAAACACGGAAATAAAACAGAAGTATAATCATTTCTGCTATATATATATATATATACACACACGAGTATATATATATGAAAGAGAGAGCGTGAAATAGATATGGAGAGAGGAGTAGATACATGTTAAAACTATAAAAGAGACGCAAGTCAGAAAGAAAGAGAGAGAGAGAGAGAAAGATAAAAGATTAGTTAAGATATCAAACTCAACAGATAGAGAAATAAATAGAGAAGAAGGAGGGGGAATCGTTTTAAAGCCAAAAGTGAGAAACAGCGGAGATTAAAATTATTACCAAATTTCCAGACTTGTTTTACGTATTTAAGGTTGACAACTTATTAAGGTCAGAAGTGTGTACATAGCATTCATCAACACATCCTTGTACGTTTATTGACATAGTCAGGTATACATTTGCGAAACAATTCATCGAGCGGGGAGGGAGAGAGCTAAAACGCCAACAATTGAAATGTTTTGTGAAAGCCTTATGTGCCAAAAAGGGACATGAAGAGGATATAGTTAGAAGGTTTAATATATTAACTTTAATGTAGTTTGTTAACGTTCGAAAGTAAATACAGAAAATAAGGTTGGGTATGGTGTTTACTGAGGATAGATATGAGGTTTACTAAGGTTAGGTATGGTGTTTACTAAGGTTAGCTATGAGGTTTACTAAGGTTAGATAGGAGATTTACTAAGGTTAGATAGGAGATTTACTAAAGGTTGGGTATGAGGTTTACTAAGGTTGGATGTGAGGCTTACTAAGGTTGGGTATGAGATTTACTAAGGTTAGATATGAGGTTTACTAAAGTTGGGTATGATATTTTCTAAGGTTGGGTATGAGGTTTACTAAGGTTAGATATGAGGTTTACTAAAGTTGGGTATGAGATTTTTCTAAGGTTGGATATGAGGTTTACTAAGGTTAGATATGAGGTTTATTAAGATTGGGTATAAGGGTTACTAAAGTTGGGCATAAGGCCAGCAGCATACAGCACGCAGTTAACAAGATTACTCGAAATCCAAAATAAAAACAATAATACAAGTATCTCAATAATAAACTATTTAGTATAAGATTATCAATTATTTAGAACATTTCTTCAATTGAAACCTTCTTCTTTTTCGTGTTCTTGATGTTCTTCTTTTTCTTGTTATGCGTATTGTTCTTCTTCATCTTCTGGTTCTTCAACCTTTTCTTATTGTTGTTGTTTTTCATATTTTTCGTGTCGGTGTTTTTTCCGCTTGTTGTTTCTGTTCTTCATTTTTTCTTGGTTTTTTTTTACGTTTTATTTGGCTATTTGTTCCTGCTTATGTTATTGTTTTTCTTTTTCTTGTTTCGGTTCCGATTGTTATACTGTTTCATGCTATTGTTTCTTCTTTCTCATTCGTACTGACAATGTAGTTTGTTTAGTTGTGTCGCAGTATACATCAAGGCTACGATATCTGTATCTTTTAGCCCGACACAATCGTTTTTATCACAGGATTTTTGAGTCGAGATTCTGTCTTCTATCCCTACTCGCGTAGCTAGACATCAGTGATGCAACCTGTTACGAGGTCGCCACTTGGAAGAGCAGTGGGGTCTTAGCAGAGCCAACTATAAACTACTGGGCCTTCGGGCTTAGGTAAGAATTGTGGGAATCAGACCCCAACTACACCACGTGACCTCGCATTCCAGTATTGGTGTATATAGACAATTCATCACAATGCTAACTCGAACTCATATTATGCAACAAGTTAAGTTTAACAATAAGGAATATCAATATTATAAATATTTTTCACCAATAAATAACCATAGACTCACAGAATTGAGTACAATTGCAAAAAGCTTGCAGTGTTCTATTAAACATCTGTAATTTCCAGATCCCTTTTCTTATATAGGTCAGGGAATACCCGGCCAGTTGTCTGGCCTGTGCTAAAAGCCTGGCTGTGGTCTTAGTCACCTTGGGTTCATTGATTCATGACGAAGACTTTTGTCAGCTCATTCTCTGCTTCTACACGTTCAAGTTGAAAAGTTTCCAACAAAGAGATAGGAAAGCAACCAGGAAGTATTCGCCCTCTCTTGTTAATACTAATATATTATAATTATTTCAGCATACAGGGCCGTGCCGTGTTATGATACAGAGAGGCGGCTGCATCAGGCGGCGCCGTAAGGAGGGCGGCATTAATAGCAAAATCAAAATTACAATTGAAGGTTATTTTAAGGAAAAAACCATTTAAGGGGCGACATTTCGAAGACTTGCATCATACTGAGAAAATATACCGCATACCCCTGTCAGCATATATAAGCATTAAGAAAACTATACTTAAATGCAATACCACAGGTAAAAATGTGAATTTAAAATTCATAATTTAAAAACAAAACACACAAAGTACTAGACAACTGCTTAGAATTGAAGTCTCTATTTTCAGACCTTCTTATCACAAAGGTAAACTTATGAAATAGATCAGGTGACGAATTCGAATTTTTACATAAATCAGAAAGTGCAGCTACCAATTTTCAGCTGATTATACTGGTGGTCGAGTGGTTAGGACAACGGTTTCTCATTTATAAACTCGAGCTACAAAGTGTGTCCTTCGACAGGTTCTGCATCCCTCAGAGTTGGGGTCGACTAGTCTTTCTTGAAAAGGGTGACAAGTAAAAACTAGTATTCTACTGATGACCCGTAGAATACACAAGCCAACCCAACCAGGCAGGGGTGTAGAACGGG
Source organism: Arion vulgaris (assembly GCA_020796225.1). NCBI lineage: Eukaryota > Metazoa > Mollusca > Gastropoda > Stylommatophora > Arionidae > Arion > Arion vulgaris. The sequence goes on from CM036757.1 coordinate 68,129,754, forward strand.
AAACTTTGACCGCGAGGTTGAAAATTAGCGGGGGCTCTAACTCGCCTAGAGGATGTATCCTATATGCCCGTTTTGTTTTTTCCTTTTCCTTTTCTCCATGACTTTGGAAGGCAAACGCAAATAAAAGCTAGCAGAAACTGGATGTGCTGGTCAACGGGTCTGTAGGTGCTTAACTGGCACAAGGAACCAATGTTCTAAGGTGCAAATAACATACATACCACATAGAGTGATTTATCAAGTGGTTGGTGCAGAATGTACGAAGAAGAAAAAATCATGAAGTCGGGGATTTCAATTTCTGAAAGTTCAAGTTTAAATTCAAGTGCACAATAAAAACCCCAGGTTGCACATTACTTAGTGATAGACACGTGAACAGTAATATTTCACATTCACTATCTTCTAATTAGTACTGTCTTTTTATGTAACTACGTAAGCTTTCATATTTTATGTGGCATGAGTCATCTCTGACAGTCTCTTTATTACCAATCAGATCTGACGCCCTGCTAGAGTATAACTACATATGTAGTACTTCAAAGTGATATTTTTTATGTTTTTAAAATCTTACAGTTAGCTAAGCTATCATTCGTTACAAATTTGTGTTCTGTTGGATAATATGCAAACACTTTGACTGAAAAATCTAATGTGATTGTTCTACATGCCGTAGGGGCATTACTTGGTGCTATTTACATTCTCGACAAAAATCAGTTTTATTTGTGTGCCAGGGCATGCAGGTGTAAGGGAAAATGAACGCACCAATATGCTTGCAGGAATGGCTGCTGTAAAAAGCGGGCGAACAATGGACGAGGCTGATATTATAAATTCCTTAAGGGAGAGAAGACTTTGTACATGATTCAAGTAATAGTGGTGAATATCATTCATAGGCTGAACACCCTGTACAACATTAACCAAACTGCAAAAATTCCAAGTTAAATGTGGTGTAGCTAGACAAGAACGCTATGCTGGTAGCCAAAGAAGAATAGTAAACCAACAAAGAACCGATGTCGTTAGTCGTCACACGCTGAGAGACATACTGAGGAGGAGATCGAAGCACTTATGGACTAATTGGTTCGACGTGCAGTGATGATGATCCGACGACTAAACTAACTAACATTCTCGGCGTAAACCACATAGATCACAAAGGGGGTTCACTTGGTGGATAAAAACAAAAGCAAGCCAACAAACAACAAACATATTTTAGAAGTACTTTTCTGTGATTACTGCTATTTTTATGTAACTACTTAACTCTTAGTATACGCACACTGAATGCGTGTTTTTACACCCTGTGCTTTTATATTAGACAAGTTAAAATGAAGCATTAGAACACTATGTTGGCCACCCAGTGAGCCACACTGGGAAAATATTCTGCAAAATACTTGAGAAAGGCTCCGCCACATCATCGAGCCACAGCTTAATGACTCCCAAATGGGATTCAGGAAGAACAAAAGCTGTACAGACGCAATAATTCGCCCTCAGACAGTTAGTAGAAAGGACTATCGAATCCGACAAACATTTACACGTTGCATTTGTAGATCAGGAAAAGCGTTCGACCGCGTAGATAGGCACAAGTTGTGGAAAATACTAACAACCTATGGGTTAATGAACACCTAATCAACCTTTGCAAGAACATTTATACTGACAGCCAATGTACGATTAGAACAAATACAGGATTATCAGAAAAGTTTTACGTAGGGTCAGGAGTAAGACAAGGTTGCGTACTATCCCCGCTGCTATTCATCACGTACATTGACCACATTTGTAAAATAGCTAACACCAGCGAAGGAAACAACCTCGGAGAACTCTTAAATGAATTTCTTTTGCAGACGATCAGGCAATCATATCAACAACAGAAGAACAGCTACAACAACACATCAACAGACTCCAGTTAGCATGTAACGAATACAACATGAGAATTAACATCGACAAAACAGAAGTAATGACATTCGCCAGAGAGGAAAACACTACCAACATCTCCATCGATAATCATCTACTAAATCAAGTAAAAGATTTCACATACCTGGGGAGCATTTTTCAGCAAATGGAAGAATAACTAATGAAATTCAACACAGATGCAACAAAGCAAATCAAATGATAGGGCAAATGGCGCCAATTTTAAGATGCAAACACGTCACCATGAACACAAAAAAAGCAATGTTCAACACAATCTTTCTCCCACATTATGTTACCAGTGCCAAACCTGGACGCTGACAACAAACGATTGAAGAAAACTAGTCACAACAGAGATGAAGTGTCTACGCAGAATGCTGGGTGTAACAAGAAGAGACCGGTTGAGAAATGAAGACACCAGGAAAAAGTGGGTACAACATCAGTACTAGACTTCATCAAGAAACAACAAATTAAATGGTTCGGTCACGTAAGCAGATTACCATCAGACAGTGCACCCCAAAGAGCAATGCTGCTCCGATACAATGGGTACAAAGCAAAAGGCCGGCCACGCAAAGATGGACCTCAGAGATAACAGAGGCGACGAAAGAGACTATCTACGAAGCGCATACTAGGGCCCGTTTTAGAAATCTCTTCCTGACCTGACGCTGTGAGGCATACAGGATTCGAGAAAGAAAGAAAGAAAGAAAAGAAAGAAAGAAAGAACACTATGTCATATATCAGAACGTGCAAAGCTGAAAACTATATTTTATAAATTCACTTGCTGTATTCAATAAAGAACTATGTACATATATAATTCAATTGACATGTGACACCTGTGTAGATTTTCGGAAAAAATGGTACTTCTCGAGCGGTTTGTCAGATGGCTTATCGTATTCTTAAAGTTAACAATTCATATTTTTAATGCTCTTTTATGTGATCGTTCATATTTGGGATGGCAATGCGTAAGCACATTCATATTTTAGATGTGCTTTTGCGTGATTAATTTATACTTTTGCTGTAACCACGTAAATATTAATTAATGTTTTAGATGCACTTTCTTATTAAATATCTATTCCTATTTCAATAAAATTTGATCTCATTTTGAAAATCCAACAAGTCGTACAACTGTATCTTCTTCTTTTGTCATCACGCTGTTACCGGGTTGTTGCACAGTGTCGTGGTTTTCTGTTTTTGTCTTGCGCTGCTCTAGTGGCTTAGGTGATAGTTATTTTTGCTTTCTGGTAGGATCCTATTATGCGATCTAACCATCTCTTTCGTGGTCTTACTCTCGCCTTCTTTCCTGATGTTCTTTTGTAGAAGACTATGTATACAGTGGAGTTTGCTATGAATTCTTATTAAGTGGCGGAACCATTTCATTCTTTGTTTCTCAATGTAATTCAAGCACGATTCTGTCGCAACTTTCTTTCTTACGCCGATGTTGGTGATTGCCTTTTCTGGTGCTGGTAACTTTTCGTAGGCATCGCATTTCACATGCAGTTATTTTTGCACTGTGCTTTGCTCATTGTTCATGGTTAGCTCTGGAGCACAGAGTAGTTATGAAAATGCTGTTGATCATCTGTTGTTTAGCTGTTATTGAGATGTTTGAGTGCCTTAACAATTGTGCCTAGCTGGTAGGTTACAGCATTTGCTTTTTTGCACTCTAGCCTCTATCTTGCCCGTGTGGTGCCGGGGCCCGCAAGGGAAGCAAAGAATAGTATCACTGCAACCTACAATGCATGTCGTAAGAGGCAACTGATGTAGACCTTAGGATCCTACCTAGTAAATAAAAAGCAGCGCAGAAATCGGATGTGCTGGACTACTTTTAGGCGCATAACTGGTACGACGAACAATCGCTCTTAGGCTCAGATCACATACAAATCAGAGTGGTTGACAAGTGGTCGATATGGAGCGTTCGAAGAAGAAGATAACTACTGTATAACATCTGAACATTAATAATATTAGTTTCTGAATACAACATACATATACGCGCGTGCACTCACATATACATACATACAATCACGCACACACACACATACACACATACAATCACGCACACATAGGGAAAGGGAAAAAAAGGTGGGCAGATATATTTAACTCATTCTTGTAAAATGTCGGTCGGTTTGTATCAATGAACTCAAATGTATACCTTTCTCTCTTCTTTCCTAAAATCCTATTTTGCCTCACAGCGTCAGGATAAGAAGAAGTTTCTAGAACGTGCTCGTGTGCGCGCTTTGTACAAGGTGAGTTTCGGTGTTATTATTTCTGTGGTTCGACTTTTGCGTGGAGGCATTTTCTTTGTATCCTTGTATCTCTGAGTAGCTAAACACGTAAACACAAAGTACTACAGTTTTACAAAATACATAAACAGTGACGATAAACAGCAACGTTTCGACCAACAAGGCCTTTATCAAGCAAACAACACAACAAGAATGACGAATTTCGAGGAACACTACAAGTGGACGATTACATGTGGAAACATAAACCTATCTAATGAAAATCTGGGAATAAAAACGAACAACGAAATGAGTGCAACACAAAAACCGAAAGTGGAAAAGAAGAGAAACAATAAACAATATAGTGGATAAATGACACATGTATCTGAGTAGCATTGCTCTTTGAGTTGCACTGTCTGTTGGTAATCTGTTTATGTGGCCGAACCATTCTATTTTTTTAAATTTATTTAGTTCAGTATTAATGTTGTACCACTTTTTCCCTGACGTCAGCATTTCTAAACCGGTTCTCTTCTTTATTTTTCCAGTACTCTGCCTTTATCTCTGTCGTGATTAGTTTTTTTCTCTCGTTTGATGTCAGCGTCCGTGTTTGAAGCTAATAGCATAGCGTCGGAAGAAAGATTAAATGTATGTAAGTGTGTAAATGTATGTATAGTTCCCCACCCGCTCACATTTTACGCTCAACTGCCAGACGACACCAGGAAGTAATTATTGAAACATAAATAAAAAAGAACTTATATTTGACAATGATCCATTTATCCGACTGTACCCCATAACACGGAAAATTTAAGGTATGACCCTGAGCTTAATAATAGAATACATCAACGGCTTGTAAAATTGTGCAATTCAACATTTTCATGCTGTACCTCTTGAACGCAATATTTACATTTCTTTTATTCGTCTCTATTGATGTCAGAAATGTTTTTTTTTTAAAGTGCAGTATTTGGAATTTCACTGCGTCCGGGACCATTTTGGAACAAGTTTAGGCTTGAACCTGACACAAGTGGGAAAAACCTGGAAGCCATTTCTGAGGTATATTTTTTTTCTGATCCAGAAGCACTTGAGCTGAAAGCTCTTCGGCTCGTGTCATGGACATCGTAACCCTCGGCTCGGTGCCACGAACACCGTAAATCTGGGGAACCTGTAGCTTTTGTGCCAGTCCGCGGAGTTGAACCGCACTTACAGAGGACTAGTCACCCGTAGTCCAACGCGCTACGAACACGCTGGGCACGCGGGCAGAGGTATATATTAATACCGGTATCTGTAGTTAGAGCTGCTGTTGAATGTGTGTTTATTGGGGCATGTTAACTTGTCCTAGGTCGAGAAAAGGTTATTTTTTTTAATACGCATATGTTTTCTTTGAGGACAATTGAGTTGAAGAATTGGGTAACCATTTGGCTAATGTATTTATATGTGACATACAAGACAGGTGTTGTCTTGTATGGTTCGATGATACTGACGGTCAGGGGCGGCTCGTCATTAAGGTCCAGTGGGGCCTGACCCCCACCAATAATCGAAAGGGGGAAAGCTTCCTGGAATAGACAAGTAATAGTAAATACTACAAAAACCATGATTTTCCCGAAAATTTGTGTCTGGCCCACCAAGAAAAATGACTACGAGCCGCCACTGTCGACGGTTATAAATTTGAATTATTATTCCTTTGCAAGACAGTGAAGTTTGAACTATTTTCCTTATGTCTGCGTAATTTGACCTTACGACTTCAAGCAGCCTTGCGAATCAATTGTCGGATAGTGTTCCAGAAATCTTATTCAAATAAAAGAAAAACAGTTCCTACTGATTGTGTACAATATCAAGAGTTTGATAGTTTTCTAGTTTTGTTTTTGCAGTGATGCTCTCGCAGTCTTGAAAGATGCACTGGCAAACAGATAAGAGGCTTAATTCCCCACTAGCAGTTATACTATGTCCTCATCAAGTTTCTCGCCCGAGTGGTTACCGGGTCCAAATTTGGGGTGTAAAGAATAGAACCACTGTTACCTGCCACGCACGTCGTAAGAGGCGATTAAGGAGGTTTGGCTGAAATCGGATGCACGTGTCCTAAGCATGTAGAAGTCTATGCATTTAGGGGCCTACCAAACCAACGTGCAACGTATACACGTTCTTGGCAAAGATCAAACATATCACAAAGTGTGATTAAAATTGGTCGTAAAGAACGAACGCAAAGAAGAAGATCAAGTTTCTCCCCTGCAAAGGTTCTGTCGATCTTTACTTTGTTTGCTAGATTAGAATGGTTCCTAGATGCTCCCCCCAAGGAAGTAAAACAAGTTCTAAATGCACGTGTTACCTCTGAGCCTTATGCTAGCCTTATGCGTGTAGCTAGACAAGAACATTATGTTGGTAGCCAATGGAGAATAGTAAACCAACAAAGAACAGACAGGGGTTGTTAGTCGCCACGCGCTGAGGGACATAATGAGGGGGATATCGGAGAACTTATGGACTAATTTGTTGAGAGTTTATGCCCCAATCTGGGTTTAAAAAGCACAAGAGAGAGAGAGAGAGAGAGAGAGAGATAGATGTAGTATTCTGCAATGTCGCTTGGACTTACGGTTCTTATCTTAATTAATTCATAGATTACTCGATTTCTGTATTCTTAGTTCACCTCGCATCTTTTAGAGCCTAGGCCTGGAATTAAGTTCCCCAACTGGTGAGGTCGAAATTCCACGTCCACACTATACATTTCTAGCCCAAATTGGCCTTGTGAGTCACCTAGCTACACACACACACACACACATCCTACTTCTAGCATCAAAAATGAATGAAATGAGTGGTCATCATCATCGTGATGAGCGAACAAGTTAGAAATTTCACTCTCTGCCGGTTTGTATATTCTATGTAGAAATGTCATACTCCATCAATGTTGATGGTCTATGTGTAATCGTTACACTTCATCAGTGTTGATGTTTTATTCAAAACCAACATACAGAAATATACAGAAATATTGCTCTTACACAATATCTTGCTGTTATCATTACAAGTATTACTTCCATTGTATGTTACATATGTTACAATGATGTACACATACAGTTTTACATCCCATCATGCCTTACCTGCACTCAGTGCCAGAGATGGTGCATACAGAACAAATGCCATGTAGATCAACTGAAAGTAACAGAAATAAAACATGAAAAAAAATAAAACTAAACGTATTTCTGCCAAATTTAATACATTGACTTGTGTATAAATGACATAGGAAGAAATAAAGACAGGATACATAGTCGTTTTAAGAATATAAGGACAGAATAAATACGACGTTTCTGCCAATATGTCTTTATCAAGAATGTATTGGAAGCAGTTATGTCATCGAGCACACTAACAAAGCAAAGATCGATATGATTTCCGCTGTGATGAAGTCTGTTGGAGACATAATGCATGTCTGTTCTGTGAGTATCAAACAAGTGTGTCTTCCATGTTTTCAGAGACTCAAGGCAACCCCCCCCCTTCCCGTCCCCTACCACCAATTTTCCGAATTAAGGGGTCCAATTCTCGGTAAAGTCAATTCTTCAATCCCCAATCTAAAGATAGGTACATGAGTTTTCAAAGTTCGGAAAAAATCTGAATTGTTGAATGTGCTACTGTGTAAGTATTCGTCACGCTGATACTTTCAATGCACGAATATCGATTCTATTGTTGATTAGATATTATATATATATATATAACGTATTCCGCTCCTCGTGGAGCATAGGGCGTCAACAGTTGTTCTGGATAGTCGAGAACCCTTCAGTTTCTCAAGAAGACTTCGTCTCCAGGTCTGTTCAGTATGTCCTCTTTTCCGTCTCTACCAGCGTCCTCACATTCCACATCCCTATAAGGGTGGACTTCTTCTGCGAAATCAACTTGGGAGTCTCTATTTTCGTTGTCTTCGGCCGAAAAAAGGGTCGTCAGCACATCAGCTACCATGCGGGCTTGGCTGCCGCGCGTCATCTGTCTCCGGCATGGAGCCCTAGTCCTTCCGAGACTCAAGTTAGTTTTAAACAATCTGTTTTCGGTTTCTGTAACTGCGTACTTTTGGATGGGTAGTTAGTCCATCGCTATATACACGTATTAGTCGATTTTGACGATGCGCGTAAAGAGACAGTGGTTCTATTCTTTACTATCTGAAAACCACACACATCCTACCGACAGACTTGAAGCTCTAAAAGGCATAACCTATCTGTTCGCAAAAGAAGAAGAGGATATAGAAATAACCGATAAAAAAACATTATTTATCTTCCTATGAGTATTATTTGACTTACCGTTTGTATTATCATGACACCTGATCCCATCAGACGCACGGAGAAGCTGAATCTCATCTCCAGATACTGAAGAGCATAGTGTAATGTTAGTTTGTTGTTAAATGAATTCTCTAATTTATGATATCTTTCTATCTCTCTCAACATTACTACACACCAAAGAAAGCTGGATCTTTATAAAAACACAAATCTGCCCTACACTTAAACGTTTTCATATGTTAACTTGTTCCATATCCAGACTGAATAGGATTGATGGCTGGTGCAACGAATTCGAAGCGAATATGAAACCAGCAAAGGTTTCTCTGACATGGTTCTCTCTTAACACTCACATAGTAAAGATACCTACTCCAGTTGTCAGCATGTGTAACAAAGACATTGACAGAAGCGAAACACTAAAATATCTTGAAATAACAGTTGACAGAAGCCTGTCATTTTAGAGTCATGTTGAGAACGTAATCCTAAAGACAAGAAAAGGGCTAACTTTCTCAAAGTTAGGGCGGAGGCGGATATTGAACAACGTCTGCTGCTTTTTCTTTATCGGGGACTAGTGCTGAGCGTGTTAGACTATGGTCTTGGCATTCTGACAGTAAGCAGAACGTCGCTGGATAAGTTAGACGGAGTCCAGAATGAGCGATAAGGCTTATACGTGGTTGCACACGTACCCCTTCATGTGAGGCAATGCTCTATGTCCTTGGATTGCCAACGATGGCCATCAGACACAAAGTCGCACAGGTAAAAGCTTATCTGAGAGTTTCTGTGGACACAAATCATCCTCTGCACAAATCCATAAACGAAAACAAGAGCAGGCAATTGAAGAAAGACCGATCCTGGATGGCCGAGGCAGAAGATGTTATTAAACAGGTCTGTACACTAGTTGAGCTGAGGTATGGGGAAGAATGGATGCCTATATCAAAGGATATGACTGCTTACACCAAAGTTGTCAGTACACTTAGACACTGCTATAGAGAATTGGCCCTGGGCGTTGTCAATGCGGAGATTCTTTGCACTTGTGGATCAGCACTCCCATCCAGGTGATATCATTATCTACACTGATGGCTCTGTAAAACGTGGTACCAGATCATCGTGGGCTTACTCAGCACAACGAAACGGTCGCACACTTCATGAGGACTGCGGCGCTTTCGAGACAACGACATCGGGCATGACTATGGAGATCACCGCTGCCTCCAGGGCTCTGTCATGGGTGACTGAGCAACAGGTAACCCATCCGATTATCATGTCAAACTCGATGAATATGCTTCAAATGATTGAACCTGGAAGTATGCATGTGGAATGGGTGGACATCATTCGGAGATCACATCTCAAGAAAATGACTTGGTTGTACACACCTGGGCATGCTGGAGTGCAGGGTAAACAAGCGTGCTGTCTTTCTTGCAAACAATGCATCGACTCAAGCGGGCAGAAGTATGGACAGAGCCGATATCATCAATGCGATACGCTCTCAATTATGAGACATGGGCAAGTCTAAGACACTGGAACAAGTTCGAGAATTATACGTTAAGTTTGGACATACCAGACAGTGTCGTCTTCGTGGTAGAGAGAGAAGATATAGTAATCAACTTCTCATGGGTATGGTGAGCAAATGGACTTTGTGATGGCTGCTGCAGCAGAGGGCAAAGCACGAATGGGAATGTCCAATGTGCCATGACATACCAGATATGTTACCGAGTTCTACCACAATCGTTTTGTGACACCATAATTTTGATCCCTCAGAGATTATGAGTTTACATTATTTGCAGTAGGTATCACATTCATATTTATCATCCAATATGAGGAGTTTAGGATAGATAATGGGGGATATTCTTCGGTCTCTTGACAACCTACTATTGGATGAGGACACTAAAATTGACGTTGAATCAACCCAGCGATTTGAGGAAGTGAGTCACAAAAATCATCAGTATGCATACCCTTCGACATCTGTTGGGAGAGACCGAGCACCCGGAGTGCTGTGACGTCAGTTCAGTAACGAATAACCAATCCAATATACTATTTATATATACATTTATTTTATGATTTATAGCTATAATAAAAGATTGGAAGGTTGAATACAAAGAGAATGAATATGCTCTTGAGAAAAGCTACTACTGTGAAAGGTAGTGTGGTTGACGCACATCCGTATGCTTCTAGAGTGGTTAGTGGTATGTGATTATTGGAAATTATTATAAATAAACAAACGAAATAACTTTTAGTTGCAATTCTTCTTCTTTTTCTTCCAACGCTCCATATCGACCACTTGTCAATCACTCTGTGTGAATTGTATGTGATCTGAGCCTAGTAGCGATTGTACGTTGTGCCAGTTATGCTCCTACAAGTAGGCCAGCACATCCGATTTCTGCGCTGCTTTTTATTTACTAGGTAGCATCCGTAAGGCCTAGACCAGTCACCTCTTACGACATGCATTGTAGGTTGCAGTGGTACTATTCTTTGCTTCCTTGTGGACACCGACACCGCACAGGTGTTAGTTGCAATGACTTCACTAATGATGACACTTTGGGAGAGGGGTATGGTTGTATTTGGGGCGGATAATAATAGCCGTCCATCGCAAGCGATGATGACAACAATCTCAGACGTGTACTGTTGCACCTCTCTGGTGTGTGCGGAGGTGACTGTAGAGTCCAATCCTAGAACAGAATCCCCGACCACAGGTGGGGCATACATGATCAAGGTTAGACATGTGCGTGTTGTGTGCTCTGTCTTTTCGTGCTGCTCGGGGGCGGGATACCTAGTTAGTCGCGTTTGCTGAAATATATATTTCTCTTGGCAAGAATATACTACCGCTAGAACGAACCATGCAGAATCATATACATACTTGGGCAGAAATGTAGACAAAAAGGGAGGAACAGATGGAGATTTCAAAATAAGAATACAGAAGACACGAGCAGCTTTCATCGCACTGGGAAACATATGGAAGTCTAAAGAAAGAAAATCTAGAACAAAAATTAAAATATTTAAATCTGATGTTAAAATAGTTAATTCTGTTGTATGGGTTAGACACATGGAGAACGACTAAAGTAATAACGCATCAATTGCAAACATTCATCAGCTGGTGTCTGACCAGAATATCTTATCTTGTCTTATCTTAACCACATTTGCCGTGAAGCGTCGTGGGGGAGAGTTAGTTTCTATCTTGTGCCAGTTGTGTTGCGCTTGACGTTGTCAGTCCATGCTTTCGCAGGGACTCTGAGATGTTATTTATCCATCGTGTTCTTGGCCTGCCTCGTGCTCTGCACCTTGAGTGTCGATTATTGTAGGCACGCGATGGTAGTAAATGTGGTTCCATTCTCATTAGATGGCCGAACCACTTGATTCTTTGCTTCTGATGTACTGTATACATGGTATAGTACCAACATCTATATTCCTTTCATATCCGTTTGAACGTTGACTTCTGACATCATTTCACTTTGTAATGACAGAATAGAGGACTGAGATGGAGTAGAAACACACAGACTCATGAATATAGACAGATCCCATTTAACCAAGAGATCAGAGCGCTGGTTTGTTTCACTATCTCGCTTTGAACGTTGACAGCTTTCGTAGACATCTCATTTCACATGTTGAAAAATGACCAGAATAGAGGGACTGAGATGGTATGATAGAAACACAAACAAGGAGCTTACATGGAATATAAGACAGATCCCATTTAACCAAGAGATCAAGAGAAGACGCTGGTTTCTCGTTTCTCACTCTATCTCGCTTTGTAACGTTGACAGCTTTTCGTAGACATCTCATTTCACATGTTGTAAATGACCAGAATAGAGGGACTGAGATGGTATGATAGAAACACAAACAAGGAGCTTACATGGAATATAAGACAGATCCCATTTAACCAAGAGATCAAGAGAAGACGCTGGTCTGTTGCCACTTATCTCGCTTTTAACGTTGAAGTGTCTTCGTAGCATCATTTGAGCATGATGTAAAATGACCAGAATAGAGGACTGAGATGGTAAAGATAGAAACAATCAGGAGCTTGATGGTATAAGACAGATCCCATTTAACCAAGAGATCAAGAGAAGACGCTGGTTTCTCGTTTCTCACTCTATCTCGCTTTGTAACGTTGACAGCTTTTCGTAGACATCTCATTTCACATGTTGTAAATGACCAGAATAGAGGGACTGAGATGGTATGATAGAAACACAAACAAGGAGCTTACATGGAATATAAGACAGATCCCATTTAACCAAGAGATCAAGAGAAGACGCTGGTTTCTCGTTTCTCACTCTATCTCGCTTTGTAACGTTGACAGCTTTTCGTAGACATCTCATTTCACATGTTGTAAATGACCAGAATAGAGGGACTGAGATGGTATGATAGAAACACAAACAAGGAGCTTACATGGAATATAAGACAGATCCCATTTAACCAAGAGATCAAGAGAAGACGCTGGTTTCTCGTTTCTCACTCTATCTCGCTTTGTAACGTTGACAGCTTTTCGTAGACATCTCATTTCACATGTTGTAAATGACCAGAATAGAGGGACTGAGATGGTATGATAGAAACACAAACAAGGAGCTTACATGGAATATAAGACAGATCCCATTTAACCAAGAGATCAAGAGAAGACGCTGGCACTGGATAGGACACAACTTGAAAAATAATCAGAGGGCAATATAACAAGAAGTGTCCTTTCCTGTAGCCCGGAGAGATTTGGAGGCAGAAATTAACGATATACAGAAAAGATGGAGAAAGCTACAGGAGATGGCTAAAGATAGAAAGAATTAGCCTGAGTTGGTTGAAAGCCTATTCCCCAATCAGGATTAAAGAGGCAAATGCGAGAGAGAGAGAGAGAGAGAAAAAAATTAGGCGATCCAGTGTTTGATTGCTGCCTGCATCTTCCTAAATTGAAATTGTTCTTTCTGTTATTTGTTGCTTGAATGGTAGGATGTTATTAAAAATAATGATACTGCTAGACCAGAGCCAACTATAAACTTATGGGCCTTCGGACTTGGGTAAGAATTATGGGAAATCAGACCACAACTACACCACGTGACCTCGCATTCCAGTAATGGTGTATATAGACGAATTCATTTTAAAATCAACACAAAATGCTAACTCGAAGTTATATTATGCTACAAGTTAAGTTTAGCAATAAGGAATATCAATATTATGAACATTTTTCACCAATAAATAACCATAGACTCACAGAATTGAGTAAAATTGCAAAAAGCTTGCAGTGTTCTATCAAACATATATATTTTCCGGCCCCTTCTTCTGATCTAGGTCAGGAACCCCAGTCAGTTGTCTGGCCTAATTATCTAGAGTTGATTGTGACTAGACTTATCGATAACAATGAATATTTGCAATGTAGCTTAGCAAGAACAGTATCTAGATATCATACAGTTGAAGTCAAACTAACATTATTAGAACTAAAACAACAACATAATTTTCCTGTAAAGAAATAAGAAATAGATACACATGCTTACCTGGAATATACTAGTGATACCAAGTTCAAAGAAGAAAGGAATAAATATGACACCAGCCGCCAGCATGGAAATTGTCATGGCAACCGTTATATACAGAAACATTGTGTTGTAATTGTAAACCTCTGCAATAGAAGAAGAGCAAAAACTCTATATGAATAATACGAAAATTATTTGACGATGGCATTTGAAGCTGAAGAGGGGAGCAAATATCACAGCATCTTTAGTTCAGTAACATTTTTTCTTTTCTTTTCTTTCGTCCGCTTTCAACTCAGACGAAGTTTCATCTCTGAAACTGATTTTTGCGTGAAAATCCGTTTTTTCCAATTTCTTACAATGGCAGCAGCGTGCACATTGTAAATTACTTTACACTGGCAGCCGTGTGCTCAATGTACTCGTAATTAGTATTCCTCGCCATACAGGCAGATTTTCTCCGACTTCAGAGGTACTCACGTTATCGTCCTGAGTAAGACCAGGGACTCGGAACAAATGCCGGACAGTAGGTTCGAACCCGAGCTATGAGGTGTCTCACAGCTAGCAGGCCGAGCTACTATCAACTACTCTAGGCAGTCCCCGTTCAGTAACTTTTAAAGGGCCTAAAGTCGAAAGATTGACTTCATTGCACTGGGTTTTATCCCATATGGCTCAGTCCCTCTCCGCAGAAATGGCACGGACCCCCTTCCCCAAGAGTATTGCACAAAGTACGAACTCTGTAGTTCTGGAAACAATCCTAGGAATCTCTGGAAAAATGCACCCGTGAACAGAACGATGCGGTCCGGATTCGAAACCGTGACCTTCGGAATGCAATGCCAGGGTTTAACCGCTTAACCCACAGACTCTCTTGTAACATTGATTGTAAGAAGTTCTCTATAACAACATTTTTTCTTGTAGAAAAATGTTATATTCATTATTTAGTAATTGAACCAATGTTATTACATTTAGTTCAGATCCATTAGTGCTCATTCTCCTGGTATGTATGATGATGATGATTTTCCCAAACTCGTGTACTTTTTATTTAGTTCATCGGGTTTGAAGGTTCATATGCGAAGGATTCACTTCTCTCCCCCAACCCCGATCCAGAAGCACTTGAGCTTTTAGTCTTCGGTTCGGTGCCTTGACATCGTAACCTTCGGTTCGGTGCCACGAACACCGTAAATCTGGAGAACCTGTGGCTTTTCTGCCAGAATTGAACCCGCACTCACAGAGGGTTTGTCCACAGCCAACTCTAGATAACTAGGCCATAAAACTGACAAGGGTTCCTGACCTAGATCAGAAAAGGGGCCGGAAATATATAGATGTTTGATAGAGCACTGCAAGCTTTTTTTGCAATTTTACTCAATTCTGTTAGTATGGTTATAATTTGGTGAAAAATATTCATAATATTGATATTCCTTATTGTTAAACTTAACTTGTTGCATAATATAACTTCGATTTAGCATTTTATGTTGATTTTAAAATGAATTCGTCTATATACACCAATACTGAAATGCGAGGTCACGTGGTGTAGTTGTGGTCTGATTTCTCATAATTCTTACATGAGTCCAAAGGCCCATACGTATATAGTTGGCTCTGGTTTATCACACCACAGCCACGCTCTAGCACCTACTATGACTAGAGCCTGACTGTGGTCACAGCGTCGTCCAACGCGCAACGAACACGCTGGGCAGGTGGGCATGGATTCACTTCAATGCACAGGATTTCCCTATATGGTTTGGTCTCTCTCTCCGCAAAAATAACACGACATTAGCGGGAGAATATTGCGCGGATTCCGGACGCGATATTTGCCCCCAGGCAGTTAGTGGAAAAGACTGTCGAATCGGACAAACATCTGCACGTTGTTTCTGTAGACCAGGAAAAAACGTTCAACCGCGTAGACAGACACAAGTTGTGGAAAGTATTATCAACTTATGGGGTTAATGACCACCTAATTAACTACGTTAATTTATGTTAATACTACGTAAACTATGTTAACTACGTTAATTTATGTTAATACTACGTAAACTATGTTAACTACGTTAATTTATGTTAATACTACGTAAACTATGTTAACTACGTTAATTTATGTTAATACTACGTAAACTATGTTAACTACGTTAATTTATGTTAATACTACGTAAACTATGTTAACTACGTTAAATTGTGTGAAATACGTAAGACAAATTTAATAGTTAAATTGTTGAGTGTTGATGAGACAGATTTAATAAATATAGCTGTATTGCAGGTTATGACTCTTTACAGTCAATGCTGAGCTCTGTACTTAGAGTTGGTGACTCTTTCACAGTCAATGCTGAGCTCTGTACTTAGAGAGTTGGTGACTCTTTCACAGACAATGCTGAGCTCTGTACTTGGAGAGTTGGTAACTCTTTCACAGACAATGCTGAGCTCTGTACTTGCAGAGTTGGTAACTCTTTCACAGACAATGCTGAGTTCTGTACTTGGAGAGTTGGTGACTCTTTCACAGACAAGGAAAAGATTATCACTTTTTCACAGTCAATGCTGAGCTCTGTACTTGCAGAATTGGTGACTCACAGACAAGACTGAGCTCTGTACTTGCAGAGTTGGTAACTCTTTCTCAGACAAGGAAGAGATTATCACTCTTTCACAGTCAACGCCGAGCTGACCAGTTTCCACTACTACTTTGTCGTCTTAATCTTCATTTGTATTGGTTTTATTCTGCTCCCCCACCCCTTCACAATTTTGTACTTGTTAGACACTCTCTGTTTCAATTTTCTCTACTTGTCCTAAATCTATTTTGGAATACTTCTCCCCATATCCGAAATAATCTCTATTCTCAGGTTGCTTCCACATCTTAGTGTGCAACTTTAGGTTCTCAGCATGCTAAACCGCATTATTAATAACCTTTGTCTAATCGGAGTTAGATTAAGCATATCGTTTTATCAACCATATGTTGTGATTACCTGCAGGATTTCCGAGGATTGTGAGGGCAGAGAGAAACGTCACTGTCAGAGACATGGCAACAGGAAACACTGACATTGACCTAAGAATACATGAACATTACGTATCACATATAATATAACCTTCATGTATCACTTATCATCAGTGGCGGGTCGTAATCATTTTTGTTAGGAGGGCCAGACAAACATGTTCGGAAAAATCATGGTTTTGGGTTAGGTTATATTTTATATTATATAATTTCGAAAATATTAAATACAAGTTACTAATTATTTTTGGTAAGGCCGGGCCCCACTGGCCCTTAATGACCAGCCGCTGCTGTTTATCATATAATATGACCTGTATATATCACTTTTCATATAAGACTGTTTTTTCTGGGTGAGCTGAGAATTTATTGACTTCGTAGATTTAGATTTGTTTAAAGTCTAACTTGTCATGATAATGCGTTTTGTATGATAAAAACTGACAGTTTGTGTCAAAAATGTGTATAGACATGTAGACAATAACTAATGAACTATTCACGGACTGGACTGCAGTTTCCCGTTAGTCACATCCATCGTTACACACCGCCCGAGTAGTTACAGGGGCCCAAATTTGGGGTGTAAAGAATAGAACCACTGTTACCTGCCACGCATGTCGTAAGAGGCGACTAAGGAGGTTTGACTGCCCGAGTAGTTACAGGGGCCCAAATTTGGGGTGTAAAGAATAGAACCACTGTTACCTGCCACGCATGTCGTAAGAGGCGACTAAGGAGGTTTGGCTCGCCCGAGTAGTTACAGGGGCCCAAATTGGGGTGTAAAGAATAGAACCACTGTTACCTGCCACGCATGTCGTAAGAGGCGACTAAGGAGGTTTGCTGCCGAGTAGTTACAGGGCCCAAATTTGGGGTGTAAAGAATAGAACCACTGTTACCTGCCAGCATGTCGTAAGAGGCGACTAAGGAGGTTTGGAGTATTCAGGGCCAATGGGTAAGATAGAACCACTGTTACCTGCCATGCATGTCGTAAAGCGATTAAGAGGATTGATGAAATCGGATGCATGTCCTAAACTGTAAGTCTATGCGTTTAGGGCTATCAAACCAATGGGCAACGTATACACGTTCTTGGCAAAGATCAAACATATCACAAAAGTGATTAAAATTGGTAAAGAACGAACACAAAGAAGAAGAAGACATCGTTTTCTGAGAAAGGGCAACTACGCGGAGCGTGTTGGTGCTAGCGCTCCAGTGTATCTAGCCGCCGTTTTAGAATACCTAGCCGCCGAGGTACTCGAGTTGGCTGGCAATGCCGCAAGAGATAACAAGAAGACCAGTATCATCCTCCATCACCTCCTGCAGGAAATCCGCAATGACGAGGATTTGAACAAGCTTCAGTCCGGTGTGACCATCTCTCAAGGCGGTGTCCTGCTCAACATCCAGGCCGTGCTATGTTTTAAAACCGAGATTGCCTTTGCTTTTGGATTCTTGATTGTTTAGTCATACTACAGTCATACAGACTATTACAGAGCACCACTTGTAGACGGAGTACCACTTGTAGACGGAGTACCACTTGTAGACGGTGTGATATGTTTGTGTTTTCTATTTCAGTCATGGAAAGCATCCTCACCAATACAAAGTTGTCAATTGCAGTGAAAAAGACATTTTTGAAGTTCTGTGAAGAACCTGTGGGCATCTGTAGCTTAAGTGGTAGTGAGCTCGATCACAACTCAAGTGTCCCTGGTTCAAACTCCGCGGAGGGCAGTTTGGAAGCAAATTTGTTTCTGTAGTAAAGAACGGTAAAAATAGACCCCCACCGTTCATAAAGCAATGGTAAACTACTGAACGTATAAATGGCTATGCAACCATTAATGGCTATTGTAATGTAATGGCTATGCCACCATTTTCATTGTTCATTCATGAAGGATCTGTGCTGTTGTATGAATGTGAAACATGGACAATAAACGGACAAGATGAGAAACATATAATGACAGTGGAAATGTGGTTTCTGAAAAAAATGCAAATGGTACCATTGACGGACAGATTAAATGAATGAGACAGTTCTCCAAGAAACAAATTAAAACCGCAAATTGATTAGAGAAATTAGATGTGGACATTTAGAACTTTTTGGGCACATTGTATTTAATGTTTAAGTGGAAAACTTAATGAGAACTGGCGAACTTGATGGGAAACGATATAAACAATAAATGATTGCACATTGCATGTCGCTACTAGAAAACAGACCTCATTAGGGACTCTGGTGATCGTGTGAGATGGCGAACCATAGCAACAAGTGAGGATGATGATGATGGTTTCATTCTTGAGGCAAATAATACACAAACAAAACCAAAATAAAGAACTAATTATACTAAAGATAACAATATTATAAAAACAAACCTTCCGCCCAACAAAAACTCTGTTGTGTTCACCTTCTTCTGAATCTTGTCTTTAATTGCGTAATAAAGTCCTATTGATGCAGATAAACCCAGAAGTATGCAGAATACAACATAATCAACTGGACTGAACTCTGGGATTTTACCAGTCTGAAAACTAAAACCTTCAGCCATCTTGATAACTTGAAAATGTAAACAAAAATCGTTATTATGTTATATTAAAGATATTCCTACGAATACGTCTTTGTGAGGCTAGAACTTATTCAATAATGTTGCTTGCTCTGCAGAACTGATAATCTTAGCGGACAACAGTTGGTACGTCTGCACAGTACGATTTGATTACTATTGACTAGATCTGGAATAGAAATTAAAAAAAATTAAAAGCAATTGCAAATATATACGCCCAGTACGTCATGAAAATAAATGTAGGATTATAACACATGGGGACCAGCCACAAGTAAAATCTATTGGTGAGGGGAAGGGGAGAGTGGGAGGGGGTTGTTCTTCTTCTTCTTCTTTGCGTTCGTTCTTTACGACCAATTTTAATCACTCTTTGTGATATGATTTGATCTTTGCCAAGAACGTGTATACGTTGCACATTGGTTTGGTAGGCCCCTAAATGCATAGACTTCTACACGTTTAGGACATGTGCATCCGATTTCAGTCAAACCTCCTTAGTCACCTCTTACGACATGAGTGGCAGGTAACAGTGGTTCTATTCTTTACACCCTAAATTTGGGCCCCGGTAACCACTCGGGCGGGGGTTGTTGTTCAAGACAAAGGTCAGCAGGAGAGAAAAATTTGGAACAGTCTTAACTTCATGGCATAGAAAAATGTCAACATCTGAAATGATGGTTAGTACTCGGAATAGACGTTTGAGTAGATCCGTGATCCGACCGTGTGTTGCCAGGTCTGCATGGAGAGCAAAGAATGGGAATACTGCGACCAACAAGGCGTAAGAAGCGGCTACGGTAAGGACCTAGGGAAGCTATCCTAGTAAATAAAAAACGTCGCAGAAATTGATTGTGGTGGCATACTTGTAGGCGCATAACTGACACAACGTACAGTCGTTCTTAGGCTTGGATCACATACAGATCGCACAGAGTGATTTAAGTGGTCGATATGGAGCGGTTGTAATGAATAATTGAATGAGTAATGAATTCATTATGTCCCCATAGGTGCTCAATCTTGTCAATAAGATGAAAGTATCTGCGACAGAGCATCTACACAGTAACTGTTGCGATGACCGCAAATTGTTATTATATTTAATTTTAAATTAAATACTTTGCATGTATCAAATTCTGACTACCAACGCACATCTATGCCAGTCCACCTTAATCCACTTTAATTTATAATGTATCCCATTCAGTATATAAATAACCCGATACACAACAATCATCAGCATCATCAGGTGCGTTTGTGCATCGAAGATTAGCTACAATGGAATTCCAAGATCTCCTGTCTCTTGCCTTTATATTGCACTCTGACACGCTGTATTTTCCATCTTTTGTTGTTTCCATCATACGTGTGTCTTGATATTCCTCGTGCTTGCTGTCCTTCAACTCTCACCTCTAATTAGACTTAGATCAATGTCTCATTATGTGTCCGAAATATTTTATTTGTTTTATTATTATTTCCTGTGATAATTCTTTCTTCATTTCTAGTATTTATATAACTTTTTGTTTGTCCGTTTTTCCTCCACGAAATACAACATATTCTTCTGTATATCCCATAGATTCCCAAACTTTTTCGGACCACCGCCCACTTTGCACAACATAAACTTTGTAACGCCCCTTTCCCCATTATAACAGTTTTCTAACGCTCCCCTCCCACATATATACATGCTCTATTTTCTCTTTGACATAGAAAATGGATATATTTCTGTCATACATGGTCAATTTTCAAATGATTATATGCATGGCATAGAACATAGACAATTGATGAAAAAATGGATCGTATAAGACGCGCATAAGATGAATTAAAATGCAGAATTAAAATTTTAAATGATTATTCAATCACAAAATCACGAAAATAATTGATTTTAAAATATTTATTATTAATTTCTTCTTTAAGGAGCCACTGGATGCTAATCGACTGAACACCCCCCAAATTCATCTGAACTCACTATCGCCAGCTAGAACGCTTCAGCGCCCACTGGGAGCGGTACCACCCACTTTGAGGAACGCTGGTATATCCACATCTCAAACGCATTAATTCTGTTTTCCAAATGTTTATTCTTTGTCCATGTTTCTGAACCACACAAAAATAACAAGTAAATATAGCACTTGATAATCCTTACTTTTAGTTTATTTGTTATCACACAACACTAGTTAGAGCAAAATGTATCAACAGTAGATAAGATATCTTACTTACACGTTGTGTTTATACTCTCTCTGTAAATGACACTGAGGAAATGCTACTACTAAACTCGTGCGTACAAGTTCTTTTAAGTGGTTCGCACAGAATAACAATGTGGTTGTCAACAACTTAACATAGTGCGTAACATCACCAAATTAAGTGTATATAGTTTTAGAAAATCAAAGGACAAACTAGGGAAAACAGATGAAAATTGAATAACATGTGAATTGTACAAGTAGATTATAAAAAAATGTCTGTTAGACTTTGCAGACCTGTCATTTTGAACTTCTAGATCATTTCCTCACTTGTGGAACGTCGGGTGTGGGAAATAAATCCACAATCATTTTTGTGCCCGATTCGAAACGCTATTACTCCCCACAGCCAATAGTAAATAATCTCGAAAGCAGAAACAGACACTTTAAGCTGGCACTTGAGCTATTGAAAGGGTCTGAGCACATCTGGTGACGAGTAAATGCATAGACGTCGATTCTATAAAGTTTTCTGTCTTGTTTTCTAAAAATATTTCTTCAATTTGACCACTACTACTACTTTCTCTTCTTCACTATTTCTAGTATATCCAGTACATAAGCCAGTTGGTGTGATTGTGGGATTGTGTGATTGGAGCCATTTGACACTTGCGTACATTGTATTTTCTCTAAAGTAGCTAAAACAATGCCCTTTATAGTTTCCTTCCATTTTAATTGGGTTTGTTTCGTTAAAATTAAATCTGCTTTTGCTCTTATAAATCTAATTTTGCGGAATCAACGGAAACGATTTGCAAGCAAACTGTCCGCAGCGTGATTCGAACTCAGAACGTCGGGTCACTAACCCCTCAGGGTGCCACAGACGCCACTCAGGGTGCTTCCTCTAGGGTTCTTAAAAAAACCTCCTTGTGCTCATCTTATAATAAATTTGAAGCTACTTTGAATGATGTGTGCATGTTTGTTATATGTGTATACATGTGTGTATGTATGATATTGTCTCGTCTCAAATATATACAAGCACAATAAACTTATAGCATGTGTTTGTGCAGACATTGTTGGAACGAACCCTACCTGATTGTTCTGTTTAGTTTAATAACGAGCGTTTGAGAAAGACTTCCCTGTGAGTCATTTTTTTTAGAATGACTCATTGGTTGTGTTCGTAAAAACGCTCGTATTGCTAGGCTAGACGATTGGTGTCGTAAGGACTAGGGTAACTTGTCTATTTGTTTTTCGAAGCTCTTTAAAACAAACCTGTGTGCTCACATGGTATGAAGAAATGTTCTTTGCTTTACTTTTTTAAATAATTTTTTTTTTACGGCAGACTTCTCGTACCACATTTTTTCAATTTTGTTTCTTAAGTTATTGCTGATATTTTGATCTTCTGTCACGTACCAGACAGCTATCATGGAGTATATATTAACATATTTGAAACTGGCGATTATTTTTGTGAAGCACATACAAGTCGTTAGCAAATTTAATGAAAGTATGTGATAAAACTCTCTCCGTACGATTATTTCCACATGGGTTCTACATATTAAATAGACTGTCCATATGTTCTTGTCGGTTTATCAGAGACAATTCTTCTTTTATTTTTCTTTTGTCCTTCTCTGCTTTTTGCCGTTAGGCGTAGCAGGTTTAACTGATCATCGGTTTCCCAAAATAGTGCACGCTCGGTCGCTTGATATGCTACGATATTGTGGAGTTTTAAGATGTCTGTAACTCCATCGACCCATCTTTTCTTGGTCTGCCCCTTCCTCTTGATGATTCTATTTGCAGGTTGTACGCTCTTGCAACTGGTGTATTCAGGTTCATTCTCACCAAGTGGCAAAACCATTTGAGTCTCTGTTTTTAATTAATCTAATAGCAGGTGTTGCTCCGACTGTTCTTCTAATTTCCTCATTTCTTATATGGTCTCTTCTTGTTTTTATTTACCGCTTTCCTCAAGCATCTCATTTCACAAGTGGTAATTTTCCTATTTTGTTCTTTTGTCAGTGCCCAAGTTTGGCACTGGTAGCACAGTGTTGGTATGAAGATTGCATTTATAATCTGTCTTTTAGTCTCTACTGGAATTTCTGGGTGTTTCAAGATTGGGGTAAATTGGTATGTAATATCAGAGACTACTGTGGCAAATTCAACTGACTAAGATTCGATTTCAATGTTCACATAATCTTTAATTCGTTACTACTACTACGACTACTACGACTACTACTACGACTATTCCTACTACTACTACTACTACTACTATTGCTACTACTACTACTACGACTACTACTTCTACTACTACTACTGCTACTACTACTTCTTCTATTATTACTAATAATAAAGTTATTTTTTCATATAACAGATTATGAAAACGGCAGCCATTAACAGAATTTTCAAAAACCAAGCATTCTGGCACGATCAACCATTTACTCTGTCAGGTTCGCGTTACTTTAACTCCCAGATGACGATTGCTAAATAGGTTTCCCAGACACGATTTCATAGCGACTGTGCAGAAATTAGATCTCTATGCGTCGATCTGGAAGATGTTTCTATGACATTTCATAAGGCCAGCTTGAATATTCTAAAAGACATCTATAGCCATCCGAATGTTGTTAAGAACTTTTAAAAGAACTTGACCAGCAGTGGTATCGATTAAAATGTTATGTTTTGCACTGTTTCCTTTATCTTAAACACTTTTGAAACATATACTGTATTTGTGTCACAGATACACTTATCAAACGTTCCTAACTTCATCTTGCTGAACAGATCATATCTAAGTTTGCTGCGAATTGTAGAAATCGATTATATCTGCAAGAAGCAATACCTTCTAATATACATTTAACTGTCCAGCGTGTATTAACAGCTTCAAGTTATACAGTTTTAAAATTAAATTATACTTTTAAATTACAACCTTGTATCAATCCTAACATATGCCAGCGATAGTACGAAAATGACTAAAGATATAGAAATTAAGTGGAATGCATTTTAAAATAGATGCCTGCGAAAAATAATATACATAAAATGGGACGAACTTGGGAGAGGTGTTAAAATAAGAGAAAAGTCTAGTCAACTATTAGTAGAATCTGTTATAAGAAAGAGAAGATTGAGATATGCTGGACAAACTGAGAAGAAGCGATCAAAGAATCACAAAGCAGGCATTGAAGTTGGAAGCAAATAGTTCGAAAAAGAAAGAATGCCCTATGAAATAAAAATCTTGAAACGAACTTTGCTGAGAGATCCGATAACTATCGGACTCATTTACTTAGAAAATATTGAACGAGTTTCCCAGGATAGAGCGGTTTGGAGAAATTACTTGCAGCCCCTATGTAACGTATAAGAGAACAAGAGGCAAACAATACAAAGCAATATATTCATTCTTTCAGTTTAAAGTTTACAAATATACGATATGAGGTAACAATGTTTTATCGTATGTTAAGAGCCCAATGTATAACTAATCTGAACTATGTAATATTATAACTTACCTCTGGTGAACGAGGAAAACTTTATTGCATGAAATACCAATACTCTACTGTAACAATTAAGTCCTCACAATATTTAAAAAAGCATTACCAGTGTGCATGCAATAAAGGGTAACATATACTGCATCACATGCGACATGAACAGCGTATTAAACACGAAATAAAGTCACATGTGGAAGACAAGAACGTTTACATACATGCATATCCTGAAATAAAAATTATGAAAGAAAGTTAGGTTTTCCCCTCACTATGTTTAATCTAAGTTTGCTAGATGTAAATGACCTTGACCCATATTTATTTCTGCACCAAATGTATGCAGACGTAGTGCTATATTTATGTTAACTATGGACAGATAATTTTCCCACTTGGGACTTTTGGGAATAGGGACCTTTATTTGTTGAGAACATGCACAGCAAACAAGATAGGTGGGAAATTACCAATTCTCCCACTCCTTAAATAAAGTGGTTTCAAAACATGATATAACATCTAACATCTTTTTAAACAACTGGGGCGTTGACATTTCAGATTTCCTTGAATGGAATTTGTGCTATTCTAACCTGAATGTGATAGAATCAAATCAATCAAGTGTCATGCCTGCCGGCGTAGACGATCATAAATCTCCACAACTCTCTCTCTCATTGGTGCAGTTAATCAGTTCTGACGTGAATCTTTTGTCGAACCACGATATCAGACCAGTCAACATCTTCTCCCTCTGTCTTCCACGATCTCTCTTTCCTTGAATTTTACCTGTTGTCACGAAATGTTCTGAACTTCATCTTCGCATTATATGCCCGAAGAACCTTGATTGTCTGATTCTTTTTTCTTTTGATAAGGTTTCTTTGTGTACAGACCTGTTTTAAAACCTCATCATTTGTTTTCTTCGCTGTCCATGAAATTTTCAGCATTCTATCTGTAAAACCATATCTCTGTGGCTTCCATCGATCTTATTGTTTGTTCATTGTCCATTTTTCGCTGCCATACATAAGTATTGGTTTAATATAGCACTGGAGTTCTCGTTTCTGCAGTGTCATTGGTACGTAGTGACTTCACGCATAATGTGTTTTTCATTTTCATAAAAGTTGTTTTCGCTTGAGCTATTCTGCTCCTAATCTATGTTTTACATCTTCCATCTGATGTTAGGAATGTTCTGAGATACTTGAATCGATGGACTTGTTTCAGTGTTGTGTTATTTATTGTGATATTACGTATTGGTGTTTCCTGTTTCTTGGAAACAACCATAACCTCTGTTTTCTTTATATTCATGCTTAATCCTTTCTTTTCACTTTCTCTCACTAATATGTCTATCAAGTCTTGTAGATCTTGTTTAGTTTTAGTTATGAGAATTGTGTCATTAGCGTATCTTAGATTGTTCATATTTTGTCTGCCGTTATTCCTACCTTTTCTTCTATATGTCGCATGATGTTTTCACTGTATAAGTTAAACAGGTCTAGTGAGAGTACGCATCCTTGTCTTACTCCTAATTGTATCTCCTGATAGATTCCAATCTGATTTTCTAGTCTTATAGCTGCGCTTTGGTGCCAGTCAGCGCCGGATTAGCCTAGTAGCAGAAGTAGCAAATGCTACGGGCCCCGCGCTTCTAGGGGCCCCGCGCCTATGTGACAGAGATGAAAATGGAAAAATAACCAGATGTTATATCAAAAACACGCACGCTGTCTGAATGTTTAAATATCGTGTGTGATGGTGCTGAATCCAACGAAATCGAAGCAGAAAATACAGAAGTCGCATCTCACTGTGTAGTAGGTGAAGGCAGTGCTATAGAAGAATCATCATTACAAATATTACCATTAAGATCAGCAACTTTTCACGATTTAGCCACATTTTTCACAAGACAAACTGAAATCGAATGTACAGAAAGTCCTCCCAATTTAGCCATATCATCTTCAAGCCAAATAGAGGCATAAAGCACAGCACATGCTTCCAATGTAGCAACATCTTCTACAAGCCAAAAACACAACGAAAGTAAAATGTACTCCAACGATATTGGTGAATGGCCAAACAACTTCAATCGAGATTATTGGATTGTGAAAAAAAGTAGCGAAGTGCAACATATGAACAGTGATTTCATGTCTTAAAAAAACCCAAAAAAAACATACGATAAAGAAAACAATTCACGATTTTGTCGAAAGTCGTTTTTCACATACACCAGCAAACAAAACTCACGTGGGAGATTGGTTGTGTTATACAGAAACTAAAGGACAACTGTTCTGTTTTGTTTGCAAAGTTATTGATTTAGGCTGTACCATAGAGTGACTGAAGCTACTTTCATGAGGACGGAAGTCCTGAATGTCAAAACAGGATATGTCCAGACTCTCCACATTTCATACAACTTGTCTGCGAAAAATCTTACGCGTGTACTGGCCGACTACTATCTCGAACCAAGAATTGCTTGCAAGATGCCAACAAGAGAATATGGCACTATCATCCGAAGACGACGCTGGAGATGGATTGGACATGTGATGCGCATGGAGACTGGCTCCGACACGAAAACTGCACTGAGATGGACTCCAGAGGGTAGGCGAAAGCGTGGAAGACCCAAGACGACCTGGAGGAGAACGATAGAGCAAGAACTGAAGGAAATGAATCATAGCTGGAACACAATACAGAGGAAGGCCACGAACAGGGAAGAATGGTGTGCGTTTGTTGCTGCCCTAAACGCCAAGGGCGTAACAGGCTAAAGAGAGATAGAGTGACTGGTGTATTTGGAATACTTCGGCAGTTAAAATCTATTACAGCAGAAGTGATCTTGAAAAGAACTCCAAATATTGTCAGCTCTTACCAAGAGGATTTGGAAGAAAGCCTAGGCGACGAACTTATGCAGTTCACTGAACTTCTTAAAACTAATGCAGCTGCTGCTATTAGCAACGAAAAGCATGAGGCTCTTGAACTGCAATTTTATAAACGTATAATGGAAAATTCATTTGAGTCGTGTTTCCCAAATGTAGAAATAGTCTTACGAATTTACTTGTCTTTAATGATTACCAACTGCAGCGGAGAACGTTCTTTTTCAACATTAAAGTGTATAAAAAGTGAGTTAAGAAACATGATGGGACAAGATCGTCTAAATAACCTCACCTTAATGAATATTGAATGTAATTTACTTAGAGAAATTGATTTGTCTAGTATTATCTCTAAATTTGCTCACATTAAATTGAGACAAGTTTGTTTGTAAAAGTTGTGTTTTATTTTATTATCATACAAAACCTAGGGCCCGCGCTAAAATTTGCTACGGGCCCGCGCTAGCCTAATCCGGCACTGGTGCCAGTATATATTCTTGATTTGTTTAAGATCTTTCCCATCAATATTTATACTGTCTAACATTCGAATTATTTCTCCATGTTTTACTTTATCGAAAGTTTTTGAGTAGTCTATGAAACATAGGTACAAGTAAAACTTCATTTCTGTTGATCTTTCCAATATTGTTCTTATATATTGCGCTGTCTGTTTCTCTTGCGTTCAAAAAAGCCCCATTGTTCTTCATTGACTTCTGGTCTTATTTGTTTCTTACCTTTCTCATGTTAATACTGAGTAGTATATTTGTTACGTGACTCATTGTGCGGTGTTTTTTTCGCATTCTATCGTTCCTACTTTCTTTGGTAGTACATAAAATGGATTGTAGTAATATAAAAATGATAGACTAGTGCGCATAATAACCCATCTAGTCGAATCTGATGAAACTGCGAAAAGTCCAGGCAGACGACAATGGAATGTATATGGCTCATAGAAGATATGAGAAAAATTACGATAAACCGGAAACTGATTCAATGGTTTCAAAGCTAAAGATGCCCACGCAAACGATGGACTAAGAAATATCAAAGACTGTAGGAAACATCGTATACGAGGCGAATTCGAGGGGACTTGTCAGAACTTCGCGCATACCCTGGCTGAAAGACACAACAGGAATAGAAAATAAATAGAAGCTTTCCTATCAGGGTAGACGCTTATTCATCACTTGTGACTTAACTGAACCTCTCATCAGATAGTATTTGTACTTACAATATGTCCAGCGATTGCTTTTATGTAAGACGTGTGGGACACAGAGATAACCCATATAACCAGGCTAGAACTGGTTTTACATCCAGGAACACACTAAAAGGGTATAAAACGAAGATTTGACTTTCTCACATAGTCTCTGTACTGACAAAATTCGTAGGAAAACCCCATTAAAATAAAATTCCTACACAAACTTTCACCACATTCAAAATTACACCGATGATCCTCGCTGGTGCTACGGAGTCCGTGCACTGTCACTGAAATTTACCTGTGTCCGAAAGAGATCGAAACGCACATGATTATTAATCAAAGTGCAATGATAATTATCCAATCAATCATTCATTGATCTTTTGTCAACGTTCTATAATAGAAGCGTCTCTAAAATGTTTCGATATAGACACCACGTGCTGGGAATCCCTGGGACAAGATCGCCAAATGTAGCACTGTAACAACAGAAGAGGAACTCGCATAACTGAGAATCGTCGTGCCGTTGAGGTGCAGAGAATGCGAACTGCGCGAGAAGATAAAACACATAGCACCCATATGTCTAACATTGATCATGTATGCCCCACCTGTAGTAGGGGATTGTGTTCGAGAATTGGACTTTACAGTCTCCTTCGCACACACCGGAGAGGTGAAGCAGCACTCGTCTGAGGATGTTGTCATCATCGCTTGCGATGGACGGCTATTATTATTATTATAAAAGTGCACCCAGTTTGCCATATCTATAACAACTAATATGCAATAACAATTATCAATAAGAAAAAACCAGGACATAAGCTCAGGTATTGCCCCTGGTTTCCGTTTATCTGTACAGATATGTCACGAGAGGTCACATACACGGATTTTAACCTTCTACCCGGATGTAAATACAAATCATCAGATAGAGTAATTTAAAAGTACGCACTATACATATACATATATACCACCTGCTTTCCCCGGATACAGCTAATATTTCTAGCTTTAAGAAGAATACAAGACTAATTTTGAACAAGAAGTAAATTCAGCTTGATCCCTATTCTGTTCCAGTTAATCAGATAGTTTGTAAGACTTCTTCGTTATCAGACATGGATCGTTATAATAGAAATGGCAATCCTCCGTCTCCCGCCTCTTGTTTGTCGTTCATAAACAAGTTTGAACCCTTGCTGTGATTTCTTAATCGTGCACTTGAAAACGAACTTCTGGTGCATCTAAAAAAATATTCAACTCGCAGGTGTAAATAAAAAGTACATTTCTTGCGACGAAATTATATCCCATAGACAAATATCTTTTTGAGTTATTTTTGGAGCGTCGATCATTATTTTAAACAAAATTTAACAAATTAGCTATCAATATGCACAACTTTGACATTAGTATGATCTATTTATTTGCATAAGTTTATCTTCTTCTTTGCGTTCGTTCTTTATGACCAATTTTAATCACTCTTTGTGATATGTTTGATCTTTGCCAAGAACGTGTATACGATGCACATTGGTTTGGTAGGCGCCTAAACGCGTAGAATTCTACACGTTTAGGACACATGCATCCGATTTCAGCCAAACCTCTTTAGTCGCCTCTTACGACATGCGTGGCAGGTAACAGTGGTTCTATTCTTTACACCTAAATTTGAGCCTGGTAACCACTCGGGCGACATAAGTTTTTTATCCGAATAGAATATATACTACAACCATTTCGTATCACGTTAGACTGTCTGAAGAATTGTGATAAAGTCGTATAATCTAATGTTTCTAATAGTGAAACAGGATTAGACCAGCTAATTATTTAATCACAGTGAAGACCAGAACCGATTTTAAATACAAAAAAGCTAAAACTATGTCCATAATCATCATCAAATAGTGTGTCCTCAGCTTTGCAATCCTAACAGTCCTTCGAATTTCTCTCCACCGAGTGGTTACCTGGGCTCAAATTTGGGGTGTAAAGAATAGAACCAGCTACCTGCCACGCATGTCGTAAGAGGCGACTA
Source organism: Arion vulgaris (assembly GCA_020796225.1). Classification (NCBI taxonomy): domain Eukaryota; kingdom Metazoa; phylum Mollusca; class Gastropoda; order Stylommatophora; family Arionidae; genus Arion; species Arion vulgaris. Next base: position 68,160,605 of record CM036757.1, read on the forward strand.
AGGAGGTTTGGCTGAAATCGGATGCACATGTCCTAAACGTGTAGAAGTCTATGCGTTTAGGGCCTACAAAACCAATGTGCAACGTATACACGTTCTTGGCAAAGATCAAACATATCACAAAGAGTGATTAAAATTGGTCGAAAGAACGAACGCAAAGAAATTTCTCTCTTTCTCATGTACCAGATGTGATATCTGCTCAAGTCATCAGTTACATTCTGAACCCATCTTCTCTGTGACCTTCCTCTTCTCATCTTTGCCAGGATGACTCCTTCCATAAGGGTCTTCTCCAACCATTCGTGTCTCTTTATATATCCCAAATACTTCAATTTTCTAATTCTTATTTTTAGCATCAGCCAGCTTTCTTTGATCTTGAGTTCGTTCTGGATATATCTATTTATTCCCTTCTCCGCCCGTGATTTACGGAGGTCTATAATCCTTATATTCCAAGGCACATAGATGCGCGGCCATCGTAAATACTGGCCTTCGCGCAATATATTTTCCAAGATGGAGGGTGAGGCGAATTATTTAAACGTGTTTAGTAAACATATGTACATTTTAGTAAATATACGGACTCAAACGGACTTCTTTAATAAACATAACAACAAAATAACGATGCCTACTAAGTGCTGTATACCAAAATGTAGATGAAATTACGATTGTAATTATAAATGTATAATAGAGAAGGCCGTGATATATGTATTTCCACTGAAAACCATGTCCACTGAACATATAAGATCAAAAGCAAATTACCATAAATAATGTACGCATTAAAGTTATTGTTAAAATTTGTGTTGGTTTCGTAGCTAACAACAACAGAGACTGTGCGAAAGACATCAGAAGAATGATCGTGGCAATTAACAGCGTAATTAGTATGAAGAACATAACGGCACGAAACTGGCAAGATAACAAATGTTGACATTCTGATGACATGTTGTGACAATATTAGAATTAAGATCTGCAGACCACCCGTGTGGTGACGGGGCTCCATAGGAAGCAAAGAATAGTACCACTGCAACCTACAATGCATGTCGTAGAGGCGACTGATGTAGGGCCTAGGAAGCTACCTAGTAAATAAAAAGCAAGCAGAAATCGGATGTGCTGGCCTACTTGTAGGCGGATAAGTGGAACAACGTACAATCGTTTTTAGGCTCAGATCACATACAAATTACACGAGTGGTTAACAAGTGGTCGATATGGAGCGTTCGTAGAAGAAGAAGAAGATATGCTGACGACACAGTGCTATTATCTACATGACAAATTGGTTATAGATAACTTGATACGGTCACTTCAAAAAACTATCGAAGATCAAAACCTTTATCTCATTACAATGAAAACGAAGATATTTACAACTGATAAAACAAAATTGATGACTAATGAAAGCGACAAAATAGAAAGAGTCGACAACTTTGAATACCTTGGGGCATTGCTGACAAATGACAGGAATGCTATAAAGAAATTAAAAGAAGGCTGAGCATTGCTTTGCAAAAACTAAAGAACTAACTAACCATGGAAGGAACTGACATAAAAACATAAATCATGTATTTAAGAGCAAGCGTTTTTCCCTTGACAACATATGGTTGTGAGACATGGACCATTGACAAAGCGGCAGAGAAGATCATTAATGCCTTTAAATGCAAATGCTACAGAAGGATACTTAAAATATCATGGACAGAGAAAAGAACAAACGCTTCTGTTCTGCAGCAGCTTGATATTAAAGAGAATTGGCTATTAAAGAGCATAAACACAAGGAAAATTAAATATTTCGGACACATCAAACAACATTGAGTGCCTGAAGAAATAATTTCAGAAATGGTGTCTGGATGAAGTATGAGAGGAAGACTTAAAAGACGATGGGTGAAAGATGTCATTGATGATCTGAGAATAAATGCTGCTGATGCCGGTCAACTTGCACAGAACAGAGAGTTTTCAGGACTGCTATCATGGGAGGCAAGTTCCGGAAGGGACAAGCTTCTTGATGATGATGATCTATATATATATTCCTCTCTTACCGTTATACTAACATATGGGCTGCAAGTAATTTCTCCATACTGCTCTGTCCTGGGCAACGTGCTCATTCTCTTCCATGGAATTAGGTCCGATATCTCTTGCCTTTCTTAGCAAAGTTCGTTTCAGGGATTCCAAAGGTGTCATCTCTTTCTTGAACATCTCCCCACTTCAATGCCTTATATATATATATATATATAATGTGTGTGTGTTTGTGTGTATCAGAGAGAGAGAGAGAGAGTGAAAGAGAGAGAGAGAGAATCATGGACGATTACGCAAGCTTTTAATAAAAAATAAAAAAAATCTGAAAATGCTGGAGACAAATTCTTAGGACGACCTGGACAAATAAGAGAAAAAAATAGAGAGAGCATACAAGACCTGAACGTTGAGAATATTTGATTCATAAACAATATCTCGTCTCTGTTACTGAAATATTTTAGTCACGTTAAACGTGACAGATAACAGATACTTTCGGAATAGAAACAGGAGTGCGTCAGGGATGTCTTCTATCACCTTTGTTGTTCTTACTGACAATAGACTGGATTATGAAGACCACAGTAACTAACACCAGAAATGGAATCAATGGACTCTGACAGAGCAACTAGATGATCTGGACTTCGCTGATGATATAGCCCTTCTGTCACATACACGAAATCAGATGCAGGATAAGCTTAACACATTGAATCAAAGGTCCCAGCAACTAGGGCTGAACATTCATAAGGGAAAGACAAAGATATTGAGAATTAACCAAGCAAACAACAACTCGATCTCCCTGGGTGAAATCCCACTTCAAGAGGTAGAATCATACACATATTTGGGCAGCAACGTAGACAAAGAGGGTGGAACATATAGAGATGTTAAAATAAGAATACAGAAGGCAAGAGGAGCTTTCATTGCACTGGGAAACATTTGGAAGTCCAAAGAAATCAAATCTAGAACAAAAATTCGGATATTTAACTCTAATGTTAAAGCAGTTCTACTGTATGGGTCAGAAACATGGAGAACAACTAAAACAATAGCGCATAAATTGCAAACATTCATCAACTGGTGTCTGCGCAGAATAGAGGAATAAGATGGTATGATAGGGTCACAAATGAGGAACTTATGGAGAGAACAAGACAGATTCCAGTGAATGAACAGGTTAAAAAAGACGCTGGCGCTGGATAGGACACACTTCGCGAAAACCGGAGGAGAATATAACAAGAAGGGTCCTTGCCTGGAACCCGCAGGGACAGCGAAAGAAGGGAGGCCGAGAAATACATGGAGACGAGATTTGGAGGCGGAGATCAACAATATAAAGAAGAGCTGGAGGGAGCTGCAGGAGATAGCTAGAGATAGGAAGACTTGGCATGAGTTGGTTGAGGGCCTATGCCCAACCCAAAAGGCAAGAAGAGAGAGAGAGAGATGGTTCATTATATACGAGGCAAGGTTCGACCAAGACAACGGTAGCAAAAGGACATTAGAAGAAAGCCGATAAAGAGTTTAACGCCGAATGATTTACTTAATTACGCCGGGTTTTACCCCATATGGCTCGGTCCCTCTCCCAGAAATGGCACGCCACTTTCCAAGAGTAATACACAAAACACGAACTCCTTTGCTATAAAAAGAATGCACTCGTGAAGAGAACGGCGTGGTCAGTATTCGACTCCACGACATTCGGAGCGCAAGACAATGGCTTAACTACTTAATCACAGAAACCCGAAAAAAAAGACATAAAAGAAGCATTGAACATGACGATGGAGGAGACGAGAGAACTGGGTAGAGATCGAAGAGTCTTATAGATGTGCTATGATGAGAGCGACGTTCTGCAAATGATATGCTACATATTGATGTTGATTGTATCTCACTAATGTACCCTTAACTTGGCGTCTCTCTTTAGATCAGCAGAACCTGCTGCCTTGCAGTTCGGCTGGGGACAGCCAAAGGCTGACGGAGAGTGAACCCAGTAAACGATGACTGAAACCGGACACGTCGCTGAAGGATAAGCACCAGAGCTCCAAATGGCGCTGAATGATGTGACGTAAAAAAGTTCTTGGCAAAGGTTCTAATCACAATAAGAATGAAAAAATGACCAAAATGATCGATCGATCGCGAGAGAGATCAGCATAAGTTTGAACCACACTGCCTTTTTTCCATTCGTGAGCTATGAATTCAAGCGTATTCATGGCGTCTAATATGGCATCTCTGACTGACTTTTGCGTGAGGGTTTGCTCTCCTTATCATCTGTGTCACTTGCTAATCAGACGAGTCGTCTCCGAGTTCAGAGATACCCCGGTATACAATTTTTGGGGCAGTCTTGAGGTATGTGCTTTACAATCAAGAGGGTCTGTTTACATAGCCGAATTGAAAATCTATGTGTCATCAAGTTTAGAAGCAAATTCATTTCCATGGGATTTTTACGAAAGGTAAAAAAGACCTCACCGTTCAGAAAGCAATGGCAAATTACTGAACGTATAAGTAGTGCCTAGAAAATCAACGACTCGTTTACTGTGGTTGATGGCTACGTCCTGTAAAGGATATGCTAGGATTTTCATTTTCAGTCATATATACTTGTAGCTACTGTGTTTATTGTGTTCTGTTCTGAGACGTAGCATGACAACTTGTTCTAATCTTTTCATATTTTTGTAGTTGTCCTGTGTTAATATTGGTGACTTTAATCATCCTTTTACCTGCCTGCCCAGCGTGTTCGTAGCGCGTTGGACGACGGTATGACAAGCCCTCTGTGAGTGCGGATTCAATTCCGCGGGCTGGCAGAAAAAGCCACAGGTTCTCGAGATTGACGGTGTTCGTGGCACCGAACCGAAGGATTACGATGTCCATGGCACCGAGCCGAAGAGCTGAAAGTTCAAGTGCTTCTAGATCGGAAAAAAATAATAGTTTTCTTGATAGAAAATGATACATCTTGATGATTTTCTGCAACATCTTTCTTGGCCAGTCGGTCTGCTGTCTCATTTTCTATGTATTCCTGGACAGTGAGACGGAATCCATTGGATGACGATTTTGACATTCCGCTAGTTGCCCAGTTCAGACAGTAGGGTATGTAGACCTGACAATGTCCGGGACTGCAGTGCGTGGAGTGCTGGTTTTGCATATGTCAAAAATACTACACGCTGTAGATCAAGTTTGATCGTAGCCTCCGATAACCATACGGCCAGCGGGCTAAGGTAACAATTCTAGGAAATAAGAATACAACTGTTGCATGACCTCGCATTGCAGTATTGTTGTATAAAGACGAATTCATTTTAAAATCAACACAACATGCTAAATCAAGGTTATATTATGTTACAAGTTAGTTTAACAATAAGGAATATAAGTATTATTAATATTTTTTATCAATAAATAACCTTAGACTCATTGAATTGAGTAAAATTGCAAAAAATCTTGCAGTGTTATATCAAACATATACAAAAACCAGCCCTCAACTCAAAACTATGTCATGGTTTCCCCGGTCAGCTGTGTGGCCCAATATTTGAATTGGTTGTGGTTTGGTGTTCGACAGTTTCTCATTGACCACACTGATTGCCTGGATTTCTGTATCATAGTTATGACAGATTTTTCCCTTTGGTACTTTTATCAAATCCTTAATGTTGTCTGCTCCACCATTGTTTACTATGTTTCCTGCTGACTGATCTCTGTCTACTTTTTTTCCATTTTAAATTCCTTCCATACAGACACACACACACACATCTAACGTTACGGTGGGTTATATTTCAAAGGAAACATGCACACACACCCACACACATATCTATATACTGTACAATGAAAATGTGTTGTATTTAAACCCCCACACATACATTGCACAGTGAAAAGGTGTTGCATTTCAATAATGCTTGGCCATTATTTATAAGAGATCTTCTTCTTCTTCTTCAGCGATCTCTGGTCATGCGCTTAATTTACTGTGGACCACAATCTGGGCAGACAGCTTCAGGTCTGTCAGGTTTCCCAAAGCTTAGTTTTCAGGTCGACTGGGTGTGGCCACATGTTGCTTCTCAGCTCACACAGAAGAGGACAGTCTTGCAGGATATGCTCTGGTGTCTGTTCTGCCTGCTGACACTGGCAGAGAGCTGTTTGACTTATTCCTAGTCTGTATAAGTGTTTGTTGAATCTGCAGTGTCCGGTGCGTAGTCGAAATATAATGACCTGGTCTGTTCTGCTTAGGTCTTTGAGGGAGTCTTTTCCATAATCATATCCAGTGTTTGTCTTCCAGTCTACTGCAGATTTTCTCTGTATGAGGGTTTTGACCTCTTGAAAAGACAAGGGTTGGTAATTTGCTCTTTGGCACTGCCTCCTTAGCTAAGACATCAGCACTCTCATTGCCTGCAATGCCACAGTGAGATGGAATCCACTGCAAGTGAATTTCTGCCTTTTCTGAAAGCTGAGCAAGTTCTCTTTGTAGTTTTGTACTGTGCTGTCAGTGGATTTAGCCTCCAGGGCTTGTATAGCTGACAATGAGTCTGTAAGAAATACCATCTTGCTTGCAGCTGCTTGCAGCTTATTCATGTGCTGTGCTGCCATCAGAAGGGCTATGAGTTCTGCTTTGTAGTTGGAACATATTCTTCCAGTAGGAGCCGCTAGAGACACAGTGGTAGCATCTGGGTACCTAATGTACACTCCTGCTCCACCATTCATGGTTGCCTCCATTGCCGATCCATCTGTGTAAATTCTTATCCAGCTGTCTTCTGGAAACACGTAATGGAGATGTTCCATTGTAATTGCTTTTTTCACTAGATTAGGCTCGGCATCTTTGCTTAATAATTTAGGGATGGAGGTTGAGAAGTTTAGTGGTACTGAGTCTGGTTCCCAGTGATCAAAAGCAATTCTTCAGGTATGGAATTATGATTTAGTAGTTCCAAGTATGACTTTCCTATTTCTTTTGCTTTGTGGTTTAGACTTGTACGCTTTAGTCTGTTCTTTGTTCTAGCCGCCATTTTTTCATGCAGTGGATGGTGAGGCATTCTTTGATCCTTTCAGTCTGTAGAATCACTTTTCTCCTTCTTCTGTCTTCCAGGGGCTGGATGTTGGCTGCCTTTTCCATTTCTACAATTGGTGAAGATTTCATGGCTCCCAAAATAGTACGCAGACACCTGTTTTGTGTTTTTTCCAGTATCGATTTGTTTGAATGGGCTGCTGATATCCATGTCGATGATGCATATTCGAGGGTCGGTCTAACTGCACCAGTGTACACCTGACTCAGGATTCGAATATCAGCTCCCAGGTAGTTCCAGCCAGCTTCCGCATCACACTTTGTTTCTTCATAGCCTTTCTGTTTGTTTCCATTATGTGATGTTTCCATGTCAGACGACTGTCAGCTTAACTCCCAAAAGGTTGGAGATGGGAACGGGGAACGATATCATCGTTAAATTTCAGTCTGAAGTGTTCTTCCTTGTTGACAATGAGAAAAGCGTTGCTATAGTTTTGCTCCGGTTTATTTCTAGACCCCATTTACTTGCCCACATTATGACGCTGTTCAGGCTGGCCTGGAGTTTAAAGATGGCAGGACCAGAAACTCGGAGGTGTACCACACAGCTAGATCATCAGCATGGAGAGTGTGATACATGTCTGGGCAGAGTTTGTGGCAGATCATTAATATATACCAGGAAAAGCAATGGGGACAGTACGCAGCCCTGTGGGACTCCTGCTCTTAATTTGAATCTGGGACTGTGCACTCCATCCAATTTTACAGATGCTTGTCTATGGGTAAGAAAGTCTTTTATCCAATAGTACATTCTACCCGTATTCCACTGCGTAAGAGCTTGAGTAGCAAACCATCTTTCCAGACTTTGTCGAAGGCCTTAGACATGTCGAAGAACACTGTGAGGGTTTTCTTCTTTCTTGGAAGCCATTTTCTATGTCCTGTGTGAGGTATGCCACTTGGTCATCAGTGCTTCTATGCTGCCTGTAGCCTGTCTGGGCTGGATCCAGTTTATGGTTGGATTCTAAAACCACTGGAGTCTAGTGGTTATCACTCTCTCCAGCAGTTTTGCAGTGCAACTTAGCAAACTTATAGGTCTGTAGCTCTGCGGATCCTTTTGTCTTTTCCACTTTTGAAAATTGGGTGGATTGTGGCATTTTTCCAGATGTCTGGGACTCTCCCTTGTCTCCAACTATTGTTAAAAATCTGGAGTAGAAGACTCTGTGCTATTGGGCCTATTTGTTTGAGCATGTCGTTTGATACTCCATCTGGTCCCGGGCCTTTTTACGATTGAGCTTTTTCAGTGCTCTCTGCAGCTCAGTCAGTGTGATGTCTACCTCCATACAGGGTTCACTTGTTGCTTTTTTGAATGTAGCATTTATCTCACTTCGACTTCTTTCCCTTGCTCCTGACTTATTGAGCATGAGCTTTCTGCTTGTAACACTGGGCCATCAGGGTGGCTGCTCGCTTTCCTGAGAGAAGTTGTTCTCCTTGCTGGAGAACTGTTTTCCCTCTAGATGGGTTGTCATCGTTCAGGGCTTTTGTAAGTCTCCACAACTTTTGAGTATCTTTTCCATGTTCAAAGAGGCTGTCTTTTCTTTCCAGGATTTTCTACACTGCTGGTTTCTTTCTATAACATAAAGGGCCCTTGCTCTATTGTGTTGCATTACATTTTGGTCCGTTGGTGCGAGTTCCATTGTATTTCTGGCACTGCAAAGCGAGCTATGGAGAACTTCCATCTCTGGTGTCCAATATGGCTTGTAGTTTTTCTCCTCCTCTGGATATAGCCTTTTGCAGCATCTAAAATGGCTTTATTGAATGAACGTGCATCTCTGTCCACTTTTCCTGATTGATTTATTTCTTTACAGTACTTGTCTGCTAGTTCTTGGAATAGCTTCCAGTCTGCCTTTTTGTAATTCCAACTAGGGGCAGAGTTTGTAAGTTCCTCCTTGTTAATGTTATTTATGAGGAGTTTCACTGGTCTATGGTCACTACCTCCAATCTGGTCGCAGACTTGCCTTTCGGTTATCCTGTGAATGTCGTCTGTAGCAAAAGCCAGATCTGGGGTGCTTGTTAGTGCCCCTGTCGTGAGTAACATGTGTGAGGATCATCTGGGTGGTTGAGAATGGTGAGACTGTTGGTGATCAGCCATTCTTCAAGGCTTTCACCTCGAGGATCTAGCGTGTCATAGCCCCAGCTTGGTGAGTGCTGTTGAAGTCTCCTACTATAAGCAAGTTGTCATCTTGAACTTTGATAGCTTCCAGCTCAGTTTGAATGGAGGTTGGTGAGTATATATTGTATAGTGTCATCTTAGTGTTGTTGATAAGGAGTTGAACAGCTATGAATTCTGTGCTCATCTGATTGGACCTGTGAAGTTCAACTGCCGGTATGGAATTACGAACTAGTGTTACTACTCCACCCGTATGTCTATTTTCTCTATCCTGACGGAAGGTTTCAAATCCTCTAATGCTGAATCTATTTCCGGGATTAAGGTGCGTCTCTTGGATACAGCAGATGTCAATCTTTTCTGCTCGCAGACGTTCCTCTAGCTCTCGTTTTTTGTTGGTTACCCCTTCTGCATTCCATTGCATAATTGTGAGGGGTGAAAGTTTGTCCTTGCTGCCAGTAGTAATTACCCTGTCCTCCCCTGGCTTTGCAAGAATCAACAGGGCCGCCAGTAGCTAAGGGTGGACCCCTTCGAGGCAGGGGGTCAGGTCCCACCACCACCTGGCTGTTTCCAGGTGGTGGCACCACAGTTATATAAATATTTGCGCATGGCCATTTGAGTTGTTCGTATGTGTCGATTCCTCCCCGCCAATAATGGCTGACACATTCCGTTTCTGAGGACATCTTTTTTTGAGGTTGTTCTCTAGACAGTTGCAGTCCCCTGCTGACGAGATCTGTCTTCCCGGGTTTGTCTGGAGTCGTCCTACTCTAGATGACTTCAGCCTTCTGTTGCCGGGCTCACCAACCCAGGCTTTTTGCAGGGTGTGCTCCCTGGACACTGTAGTTTAATCCTTATGCTTAAGGGAAAGTGTCATAGAAGTAGAAGACAAGACAAGAAAAAAGGATGTCCTCCTCAAGAGAGAGAGAGGACAAGTGCTATTTGTCCCATAGCTGGGGATGGGTTGGTTGCAGCCAGAGCATTTACCACTCGCCGGTGGGTTCTGCACTGTCACCTTATGAGGCCCTATCCTGCTCCCCGCCTTTTGGTCTGGCCTTTCACCTTCAGTCTGTTCGGCTTGCTTAGACCTGCCAGGAGTTAGACTCCGCCGACATAGCCTGAAGGATCCTAAAGGCACACAAACCCTCCAACCACGATAAGGTAGGCTAATATGGAGGATTTATAAGAGATAAAAGTTTAATATTTTAAAATATTACACAGAGCACATCCTGCTACTTGACACCATCACAAGATAACACCTTTAGAGAATGCTGGTGTGTATTAGTAATCACTATAATTATTAATACAATTCTTAGAAAAATCTTTTTGAAATGCAGGATCTATACATGATTTTTTTTTTTAAAACATGTTGATCACAATTTTTTTTAAAACTATGAAACAAGTGTTTTTTACTATCTTATAATCCCCATACATTGCTGCCCAATGGTTTTCTATAATGAGGCGCATCTGGCTAATAACATGGGAGCTGGGGCATCGAGTAGCAGTTGCAATGACAATAATAATACTGATAATAGTCATACTCTCTTCTCTCTTATGCGTTCTGTTACTTACCACAATTTTAATCACTCTTTGTGATATGCTTGATCTTTGCCAAGAACGTGTATATGTTGTACATTGGTTTGGTAGGCCTCTAAACGCATAGGCTTCACACATTTAAGACATGTGCATCCGATTTCAGTCAAACCTCCTTAGTCGCCTCTTCGACATGCGTGGCACATGCGGGCAGGTAACAGTGGTTCTATTCTTTACACCCCAAATTTGGGCCCCAGTAACCACTGGGCGAATAGTCATACTAATAGTTGCCCGTGTGTTGCCAGGACGCCAAGGAAGCAAAGAATAGTAACACTGCAACCTATAAGACATGTCGTAAGAGGTGACTGAGGTATGGGCCTAGGGAAGCTACCCTAGTAAATAAAAAGTGTTGCAGAAATTGGACATGCTGTCCTACTTGTAGGCGCATAACTGGTACAACGTACTATCGCTCTTAGACTCAGATCACATACAGATCACACAAAGTGGTTAACAAGTGGTCGATATGGAGCATTCAAAGAAGATAAAGTATACATAGCAAATATAAATGTGTCTACAGATAAAAAAAAATACTATGGAGTGAAAGGGTTAAAAAAGAATTTGAAATTAACCCTAGCACAGTGGTTAGTGCACTTGCTTCCTAGATGAGTGGTCACAGTTCTATTCTCAGTTAAGAGTGAGATTTTTCCAAATGAAAATGGCTCTCAGGTTAACCAAGTCTTAATTGGGTGCAAGAGAAATATTGGGACGCAAAGTTGGTCAAAGAAAAATATGAATCTAACACTTTATTCCCGACTATACTACATGGTATGAAAAAAGGTTCTCTACTCTACTTGACAAAACAACTTTTCACACACTAACATGGATTAGATACATTTTTTTTTGGGCCCCCCAACCGGTAGTGCGACAGAGCGTGACCCAGATACGTTTGAAACTGTAAAACTCAGAGCGTTGTCATTCTTTCAATTGGGAGCTGCTCTGAATTTGTTTATTAATTTAGCTGCCTATTGGCTCTATGAAGGCTCAAACCATTTAAAAGCGATCAAGTGAGTACTGCACTTTGATCTTAGCCCAAAGGCCAATTAGATCATTTTGTCGCCCGAGTGGTTAAGGGGGCCCAAATTGGGGTGTAAAGAATAGAGCCACTGTTACCTGCCACGCGTGTCGTAAGAGGCGACTAAAGAGACTGAGCGTGGGGCTAGCTACCACACACTGTAAAAAATACTAGATGGTTACAGAACGGAGAGCGAGCTGAGTAAACGCTGACTGAAACCAGACACATCGCCGAAGGATAAGCATCAGAGCTCCAAATGGTGTGAAGATGTCACGTAGAACACACCAATGCTAAGGCTGCATGAATCAGATTTCCATATGAATAGAATTTATGGGGAGATCTGGTACATCGGTCTGGGCGGTGATCACGAGAGAGAGAGATCATTTTGTAAAAATTTTTATTGGACCCACCTGAAAGTGCCACAACGATTGAACACATAAACTCCGAGCTTCATTTTTTTTGAGGAGAAGGCTCGAGTTTGCCTAAGTTGGTTTTATTGTGCCATATAGAGAGCTCCCACCCTTTGGCAGTGATCAAGTGGTCACTGCACTTTGATCTTAGTCAAAAGTCAAAGAAGTGAGAAACATACGTTAGAAATGATACCTACAAGTATTAGAAATAATAAACAAAGAACTGCGATTCATGAGAGTACATATTTATTCAGATGAATGTATTTTAATACAAAATGTGTACCAAATGTTTATATGTATCATCATTCTAAATTGAATTTCTAAACACACATTTTGATTAACAATAAACATTTTGCTAGTCACCTGTTGCTAGAATTGTACAGCAACACAGCATGTCACTATGACTTTTAATAAGAATTTCCCGTCACTATTTATAGAACTGAATAGTTATATTTATCTCCTTTCCTTTCATCATTTACAGAACCAATAAAAACATGGCTTGTAATGTCCTCTCATAAATAAAAAGAAACATTAAAGAAATAACATTATAGAATACTTGACTATCCTATTGTTAAACTTCTACATGTATACCAAATCAACATCGCTGTTATTTTACTAATAACAAATAAGTAAAATCTTATAGCACTAAAGGTTTGGGTGGGCAAAAATACTTTACAAAGGTCGCACTGTTATCAATAGTAAAATGTAAAATCAATCATTTCTGTCAAGCGCCGATTTTATATCGGTCGGTAAAGATGTTCATGAATTTTGGAACAAACTATAGCACCTTTTATAATTGAAAACAGTAAAATTACAGCAACTACTGGACTTCAAAATAAATATGTTAATAAGGGGACACAAAATTGAGTGATACATAAAAAACTATATATCCACTGTTGTAGATTACAAACTGGGATTAGCTTAAGATTATAATAAAGTCTACTGACATAGGTGTATTCAGACGCAAATCTAAGATGGAAGAGATGTTTTTTAAATAGTCTGAGTAAACCAACATGTCTACAGAAAGGATACGCTGTCACTGAAATTTTTGAAGCAGGAATATTATAAACCCTGTCGACGGAATACAAATTCCTCTCTTACTTCTTATTTTATTGTGACACTGTTACTGAGTTGTTGCCCATTGTTATGGCTTTATTTTTTTGTCTTGTGTTGCTCAAGTGGCCATGGTGATAGTTTTGCTTTTTGACATGATTCTGCTATGCCACATATCCATCTTTTTTGTGGTCTTCCTCTCACTTTCTTTCCTGATGTTATGTAGTAGGAGACTGTATACTGTGGAGTTTGGTTGCATTCTTATTTATTTTCCGAACCATTTCATTATTTGTTTCTCAATGTAATTCCTCCCTTACAAGCATACGAAAGTGTGTGTTTTCCAAAGTTTCATAAAGGTCCCATTTTAATTGTGCTACAATAGTGCAGCAACACAAAATGGAGGTGTCCATCCACATGACTTTTCAAACATTTCTGCGAAAGTTGCTGATCGATTTATTTAATGCTAGAACCAACATCCTTATTTCACATCAATGAATAATCATATGAGATTCGATCTCTTGCTTACACCGGAATATCTCAACAGCAGTGCACAAACTCTGTAGAACTAGCAAGGGTTTCCAATGTAATTTAGAGAATGGTGAAAATCTGTAAAAATTTTACATTAATTGATAGTAATAACTTTTGTTTGGGCTGCGGCTTTCCAGCCTACTCTTACCGTACCAATTTGAAACTGTCAATCAGGGGGACTGCCTAGAGTAGTTGATAGTAGCTCGGCCTGCTAGCTGTGAGACGCCTCATAGCTCGGGTTCGAACCTACTGTCCGGCATTTGTTCGAGTCCCTGGTCTTACTCAGGACGATAACGTGAGTACCTCTGAAGTCGGAGAAATTCTGCCTGTATGGCGAGGAATACTAATTACGAGTACATTGAGCACACGGCTGCCAGTGTAAAGTAATTTACAATGTGCATGCTGCTGCCATTGTAAGAAATTGGAAAAACAGATTTTCACGCAAAATCAGTTTCAGAGATGGAACTTCGTCTGAGTTGAAAGCGGACGAAAGAAAAAAAAAAAAGAAACTGTCAATTATCTAATATACATCATCACCATCAAAAGTGATGGTAACTGGTACAGTCATTAACACTGATGTTAGTTTTTTTATTCAATGTTCTGAATTCAATGTTTTCTGAGTTGAAACTGTTCCTAACACTACTTTGGTTACCCAATGAAGTTTCTGTAACAAAGCCACTTCTATAGTTTTCTACTGTTAGCCGTAACCAAACTCTGAAATAGTTTGGGGAAATATTGTTCAATAAGGTATGCAGATGGGTTACTTATAAGATTTTAGGAACGTAAAACCCCGCATTATAGTACAACATCTACAGAACTATATTGTAGCATGGTGTCAGATTTGGTAGGTCATAACTAAAACTGTCAAAGCTGACTTATAGACTCAATATTAATGATAAACCCAGCCAAAGAAAACAGCAAGACAAAACACAATCTGGCAATGTTAAACATTTTTAGCGAGTCAAATTATCAATCATGTGTCCAAACTGTTACTCTAGTGACTGAAATCAAATGATTAACTTAGCTTACAAGATAACCAGTAAAAAAAATGCAAACACACAAGAGTATATATATATATATGGGTGAATTATAACAACTACTAGAGTTATCTAATATCATAGGCACACTAAAGATGTGCAGAGAGAGAAAATATATGATATTGCATCAGTACCCAAAAACTGTACACAAAAAACACAAAAATACATATTGATCAAATTCAGATGAGTATAAGCTAGTGCCAAAAACACAACGGCACATGAACAATACACATGCACCATTTTAAAGAAAGAATGTTTATATAAAATTCAAATTCAGTTAGCAGCAGTTATAAAAAGAAAAGGGCACATTTTATTTTTTTTAAATGAACCATTTTTTATTCTCACAGTATATTAGGGAATAGGGTGTTGGGTCTATACTTTTCATTCAGCACACGATGGGTGATGTGGTCAGCACACGATGGGTGATGTGGTCAGCACACGATGGGTGATGTGGTCAGCACACGATGGGTGATGTGGTCAGCACCATGCCGGCCATCTTTACATCCCAGTGCTTTTCCTGGTACCCAATTGAGGCTGGGCTAACCTGTAGCTGCTACCATTGGAAAGAAATTCTGTGTCCAGTGTGGAATTGAACCCTGACCAAACGCTTAAGAAGCGAGTTCACTAACAACTGCGCTATGGCAGCTCCAGCATTTTATTATGTATTTATTGTTTCAGTAATAGATCGTCTTTCTTATTCTGCGGTCCGTTTCCTATGCTTGGATGTCTAAGGAGTGAGATGAGTTATCTCAATGAATACAGTCGCCAGCAGGAGGTCCTCATGTGTGTTCCCCAACATTTCCTTAATATTAGTCACACTGGGCCAGGTTTAAGACGTCAAGTCATTGAAGAGGGGGCATCTGTAAACAATGTGTTTCGAGGGTCTGGGCTCATTTTGGCATGTGCACTGGTCAATTTAAACAGCTTTCATTTTGTGGAAATGGACTTGTAGTCTACAGTATCATGTGCAATCTGAAGATCTTGATTTGCTGGGCTCTGTTTAACTTTAGGATGGGGTTTTGTGAGTAATTTCTGCCTGCTCTATTACTCCATGCACATTTATATTTCCCTTTGATAAGTGTTTTTGTTTCCCTCAGTGAGATTCTGTGGTAGAATTGTTTCTTTTTGGTGCCTACTTTCACCAGTCTGTCAGATGGCTCATTTCCCACAATACCACATTCCCACAATGGAGAGCTGACAGGCAAGTCTATATTTGATCCTTTATGTTTTTGTTTCTCCATTATCTTAGTGGATTCTAGAACTGTCTGTAGTTCTAACCTGTAGTTGGTAGCACTGGTAGCAAATAAGTATTCAATTTTTACAGTGTTTGTCATTAGTATTTGTGTTGTAGCTTCTCCTTTCTTTCCTGCTTCTTTTGAAGATCTGTCAACTAACTCTGAAGTCAGAGAACGCATGCCTGTAATGGTGGGAAACACTGATAAAAAGGAAATCAAGCCTTCATGCAAAAATCAGTCAGAAGTGACATACCAGCCGCTCTGACTACGTCCGAATTCATAGCGGGCGAGCGTAAGAAGCTCCATCAATGAAGGCATGAATGCACTGTGAGATTGGATATTGGTAGTTGAGATGATTCAGTGTTTTAACTTTCAGAACTATCAGTTTCCTCAGCTCTCATCTAACAAAAACCTAGGATTGTAAAGTGTACAATGTATGCAGTGTTTTATGTTGTTGCGGTATGTCATGAGCGGCTCCCATGTTTTCTTTAGGTCACTTCTTCATATACAATCAATGAGCAGATCAAAAACAGATCCTTGTCTAGAAATGAATACTGTGTTGGTATGTGAGTCAAGATCACAATATACCATACCTCTGAAGTAAGAGAAGGCACACCTGTATAGCGGGGGACACTGATAACAAATAAAGAAAGCAGGCCTTCACGCAAAAATCAGCCAGAAGCATCATACCAGGCATCCTGACTACTCCTGAATTCATAGCGGGCAAACAGAAGAAGTAGAACAACAATATATCATTAAAATAAAGGAGTAGACTAGAAAAACAAGAGATGCAGTTATATTCAACAAAAAGAGCAAAAGAATGTAAACTATATGACAATACAGTAAACTTCATCATTTGAGCTAGATTCAATAAGGCAACACCAAGCAATCTGTAGAATAACATAAAAATATATTTAATACTAATATCCATAATGTCATAAAAAAGTTATTTACAACTAAAACTATCTACCAGTAGCAAAATATGTCAATCAGATCTAGACAAATATTGTGTTTAGTTAGTCCTGACAGAAACTTGACAAAATGGACATTTTGTAGTCAAATTGGAAAATAAGAGAAGTATGGGTTACATAAAATAATGCAAAAAATAGATTTGTAATGAAACAATAACAAAATGACAAATTGTAAAAAAGCTATGATGTCAGT
This sequence comes from Arion vulgaris, assembly GCA_020796225.1. Classification (NCBI taxonomy): domain Eukaryota; kingdom Metazoa; phylum Mollusca; class Gastropoda; order Stylommatophora; family Arionidae; genus Arion; species Arion vulgaris. The sequence goes on from CM036757.1 coordinate 68,177,717, forward strand.
AATCTTATATAGTGTTATTTGTTGTTTAAGTAATTGTGATTGTCTTTAGTGATGACGTATGTACTGTTTAAGTAGTTGTTTTTAATCTCTTGTGTCCTCAGATGAATGAGACCTTACATTTAGCTCTTGATTTGTCATCAGTTTTAATGTCTCATAAAATACTTAGTTTCCATGCATATCACATGTTTGATTCATCTACGACATCTCTTTTAGATGAAGGTGCTCATATTCTCTTGTTGATACAGTGCAAGCAGTTCTCTTGGTTAGAGATAATATTTTGTCAGAACACGAGTAAACTCCTTCGCAGACAAGTTATATAGAAGGTGGAGAATTAGTGACAACATGCCAAGGAAATTTTGGGGTCAATATCAACTCCCCCAATATTCTTGTGCACATGGTGCACGGTTGGACTGCCCTGATCCTTTACTTGGGGATCTAACTTACAAATACCTCTGAAATTGGAGTAAGGCTTTCCTGAATGTCAAGGGACACTGGTGATGAGAAAAGCAAGCCTTCACACACAAAATCAGACACAGATGCCATATTAGGTACAAAGACTACACCTAAATTTATAGCAGGCAAACATAAAAAAATATACCAAGAAAGAGACAAAGCAGAAGACAATATGTGATAGATAAATTGCAAATGGATGCACTAGATGCAAAACACCTTGCATATGAGGGAGACAATGTTAGATTAGCTGTCATGAAAGTTCTATAACAGACAATACTAATGAATGAATTAATGAAACTGCAGCAAAATAGTTTTAATCTTTATAAATGAGGAGTAAGCTCTTTGGAGAAAACATGATGGCATCAGTAGAAAAATAATGTCCACAATGACATCTCATACTTCAAGATGTTTCATGAAACTTTGTCACTGAAAAGACAACCTCAGAACAAAGATTACCATATGTATACTGACTAATTTGTGAAGAATAAAATAAATACTAGACTTTATGAGCTGACCAGGGACACAGACCCAGCCAGAAACAGGATCTGAACACTTATCTGATAAATGGTGAATCCAGACTAAGGCAGCTCACTGATACAAATCGTGCCAGGAAAAAGCAGCAGTTCATGCAAACCAATCTTCTTTTTTTGCCTTATAGGGTGGTGGTGAAAGATTAAATCCTAGAAAAGCAGCACCAAGCAAAACAGTGAACTTTCCCATAGGGTGTTCAATATAATTGCAGCCCCATTGACAAATCGAAAGTTGCCAGATAACCTATCCCGTTGCGTTTATGTACTATTTAAACCGGTGCTGACTAGCTCGTCCTACGTCACATTTGTTCATCGCCCTTCCCGCACTACAATTACACACCATCACACAACCTTGACCTATACTACATCATAACTGAACCTTTCATTTCCATACATATATGCCAGATTATCTCCATTCATAGGCTGCTTTTAAGTTGAACACCCTGTATAATAATTCAATCCAAATGGTGCAATGAGAAAAGTATCATAAAAACTGAATTAAACAAGAATATTATAAATTTTCTCTCCAACATTTCTCTCTAATTAAAAGTATATTGTTAAAATTTTTTTAAATGAAACTTACATTTAAGATGTGAGAGTCAAACAGATTGCACTAGTAAATAAATTGACATCATAAAAAACAGAAAATGAACCATATCTCAATAAACATATCAGCACCTTATTTTGGATAACAAGACTGAAGTTAGTACCAGGTGACATATGAAATATATTTTGCAGTGATTTGTTGAATATGGTTTCACAGACTTCATGACATCAAGTACAATGTGCTAATTTTGCAAAGAATATACACTTATGTTTCATATAAGTATCTTTTAAATGATGCAGTGGAAAAAAAAGCAATCATGGCAGTTATTAGAAATAAAATGGCAACAATACTAATATATTACAAGTCATTGAAAACATGTTATATGGAGATGTATATAGACACTGGTTGATCATTGACTGCTTTAGAAGTATACAAGTTGATGTTAGTCCAAGACAAGTTGTATGGAAATGTACATAGACTCTGGTTGACCACTGACTACTTTAGAAGTATACAAGTCTATGTCAGTCCAAGAAATGCTGTATGGAGATATACATAAACTCTGGTTGACCAATGGCTACTAAAAAAAGTATACAAGTCAATATTAGTCCAAGAAATGCTGTATGGAGATATACATAGACTCTGGTTGACCAATGACTACATGAGTGGTATACAAGTCAATGACAGTCCAAGACCAGCTTATAACAACTAATCATACCTGTTCAGTGTTGATTAATAAAATGTCTCATGCCTCTAACAAAATGTTTGTGTTTAACAGTTCTCATTTTCACCTCCATCTCCTTCACTCTGGCTAGGTATGCAGATTTAAAATCATCTATACAACCTGCTTTTCTAATGGCATTGATGACATCTGTACTATAACTGTTCTATATAATTATAATATAATTTCAATTAATCAAAGAGTTTACATATCAATTTGTTATATAAAAAACCTAAAACAGACTTCTAAACATGCTTCTTATCCATACAAGATGATGATGATGATAAATTCACTTATCTATAATCTGTTGATAGCACTAACTATTGTGACTTTTGTTCAAAATGATATTTCATGGTAATGAGACCACATGCATGCCATAATTAACATACGAAGTGAGCAGCTGTGAAACTAAAGCAGGGAATTAAAAAATCTTCACCATTAACTAGAATAAATTATAAGACATTTAACAGCAGCTATAATGATAATACACACAAGTGAATTGTAAACCTATTACAAGTTATTAATAGTAACAATTAGCACAAGTAGATATGACAAATACCTTGTCACCCCAAAGTTTCTCAAGGCCACAAAAAATGTATTTAGTACTTTATTCTTCCTGCGTTTGCTATGAATTCAGGCGTAGTCATCATTCTTTTCTCTTGCTTTTCCATGCCCTTGCTATCGACTACTCAATTTTAAGTCACTTTTGTGATATGTTTGATCTTTCAAAACGTATTAGTTGCACATTGAGGGTAGTCATGACATCTGACAAGAATTTGATGAAGATTTGCTTCTTATCACCAATGCCTTGCTATTCTGGAGAGTCTTCTGCGACATTAGAGGTATGAATTTAGTTAAAACTTCAGGTTTAAATTAAGGATTTACATAAAGTAACTTCAGATTTCATAAAGTGTAATAAAGAATATAAAACAAGGAAGTGAAATGCTAGGATGTCAACTTGATTTTCGGGACTTCTGGAAGTGCAGGAGCATCGGTGTGGATTAGAGCATGGCTCAGTGTTCAATAATGAGGTCAAGATTTTCTGTTGGATATATATAAAAAATCCTAACCGCAACGTTTAGAAATGTACTTGGACCTAGCCATGAGGCCATTAAATTTTCAAGGTTTCTAGTCGCCCAACCTACACTTGCTAAAAGCAGTATCTAGTTAATTGAGTATTCCCATAAGGACTGTGGAATCAATCCCGCTTTTCAACTGTTTGTGATTTTTAGGCAATAACGTTAGTAGTTTGCCATTGCTTTCTGAACGGGTGGTGCCATCGTCCTTTTGTAAAAATCCATGGAAACAATTTGAACCAAACTGTCCACAGCGTGATTCGAACTCAGAACGTCGGGTTAATAGACCAAGTCATTATCCCCTAGGCCACAGACCCCACCTAAAAAGTGGTACTACAGGTAGTAAATACAGTTTTTGTGTTTGTTTTTAATTCCGAAAGGCACGATGTCAAGCAGACGGAGAGTAAGACCAAGGAGATGTCATAGACAAGCTGAGAATGACTGCAGCAGACACCACACACCTTCCGCTGGACAGGGAGGCATTTAGAACTGATGTCATGGAAGACAAGTTCCGACATTGACAAAATAGATGATTATGATGATGATACATCATCAGGCATCAACTATATTTTGGCTAGGCTCAAAACTACAGACTTTTCAAACCAAAAGTAACAATTTGAATTTGTTCAGTGAAAACAACAGCATGCAATAATCAAAGCAATAGATTACCCTTTCACTCCATAGTTGTTTTGTTTTGGGCTTTCAGTCACATTTATTTTGGCAAAACAAATTGTACCATCAATGCAACTTAGAACTAGACAGCTCTAGTACAGATTCTCTGAAGTATAATATCTTATATATTAATCTGCTGACAACTGGATGAGAAATGTATTTTTATGAAGACATTAAACATCTGAGGTTATATGTATAAGAATGCTGGGTTACTGTAACATGTTGAATTTAAAATTGAAAAACATGAATAAAACATATTCACCAGTCGGTAATACTGGATGTGAAACCAGTTATGCAATTCATAAAAGAACAACAGATTAAATGGTTTGGACACCTGATCAGAATGCCCTGGTATTTCCTACCACAGAGAGCCACACAGAAAAAGTATAATGAGTACAAGGCAAGAGGAAGACCATGAAAAAGATGGAGTGAAGGCATCAAGAACAGCTTACGAACATGAATATCAGCTTACAAAGTGCCTTAAAAAAGCACACACAAGATCACTATGTTTCACTCCCAACACTTCTATAAAGAAGTAAATGGTGGAAGAGAAGAAGAAGACAGTCGGTTTTTTAAGTGATGCCTGTGGCATTTAAGGCAGCAACAAATGCACACCATTCTTCTCTATTCGTGGCCATCCTCTGTATTGTGTTCCAGCTATGGTTCATTTCTTTCAGTTCTTGTTCTATTGTTCTCCTCCAGGTCATTTTGGATCTTCAGTGTTTTCGTATACCTGTGTCCATCTCAGTGTCTCTTTTGTATCATGATGCTCATATTCTCTTGTTGACACTGTACAAGCAGTTCTTAGTTAGTATTTGGTTATAGCATACGTAAGATATTTCACAGACAAGTAGAGGAAGGGGTCAGTTTTTCCGCTATTATAAATTCACACATATGTGCAGCAGAAGCAATTCAATGACAAAAATTCATGTGGCAAAATATTATATCAGTTTCAATATCAATATAATGGAAGACTGCAGTCAAACAATGTACTAAAAGCAAAATGCGGAAACAAAAAGTAAGGTAGTTTTGCAAAGCCCAAACAAGATGTAGCAACGTTCAACAAAAGGTCTTTATCAAGCAGAATTTACAAGAATAACATGTGATACAAGCCGTTGTTTTGTATCCCATGTTGTTCTTATATCCTTTGTTTGATAAAGACCATTTGTTAGAAACATTTCTTTGTCCTGTTGGTGCTTTGCTTCATGTTTCCCTATTTTACGTTCTGAAATTACCCTCAAGACCCCATCCTAAAGTTAAACAGAACCAAACAAACCACCATCTTTTGACTTTCTACAGAGCAAACTGTAGACTACAAACTCAACTCCATAAAGTGAAAGCTCCTTAAACTGACCAAGCACATACCAAAGAGGCCCCCAGACTCCGTTCCCTAACACATTCTGTAAACATGCCCCCTCCCGTCATTGGTGACTTGGAAGTCTCAAACTTGTCGCTCATGAAAAGAAAAAAGGGTTTTTTTAAGTTGTGGGTACCCATGAGAACCTCCTGCTGACAGTTGGAGTACTTTCCCAGAAAAAATGCTGAATACCAAGGGACTATCACAATGATCCTACTAAATGAATGTTTATCTGAGATCCTTGGAAGAGGGCCTGGGCCCTTGATAACCAAACACAGATGACGTGTCCTGATGACTGTGAAGGTATTTCTCAGAGGCCCCTACCTCAGTCACCTCTTAGTCCACAAGAGGTGACTGATGTAGCCTAGGAGATGCTATCCTAGTAAATAAAAAGCAACGCAGAAATCGGATGCACTGGCCTACTTGTAAGCGCATAACTGGCACAACGTACAATCGCACTTAGACTCAGGTCCCATACAAATAAAAAAGAATGTTTGACAAGTTGTCAATATGGAGTGTTAGAAGAAGTCACCTCTTACGACATGCCTTGTAGATACTATTCTTTGCTCCTTGCGAACCCGGCAACACCCAAGCATTAGGGGTACCTGAACATAGGCATGCCTTAAATTGAATGTGCTGTGCCTAAATTAGCAAAATATTGCAATTTAACTGCTGTAAACCACTGCACTTACGCTCTTTGTTTTGACTCAATGCACAAACAAATCACACAAAAATAGTTGACAAGTGGTTATTCTAGAGATAATGTTAACAAACAAACAACAACTTCAATTATATAAAGGTTTACAAAGGTTTAAAATTTGATAACATTAAACATCATAAATACGCTTCTACTGTTTTGTTGTACACTAGTATAAGTTCTCACACAGGTTGCTTACTTTAAATGTATGTAGTTTACGCAATAAAGAAAATGAAAGGAAAGTAAGGCACAAGAAAATATATTTTGAAAAGTGTTAACACAATAAAAGTGTTTGGTAACTTACAAAACAAAACATTTAAAGGAATGCAAAAATTAAGGTTTTGAAAAGCTTAAGAAATAATATAAATTTTAAAGCAATGGTCTGCATTTTTACATAAAAGTACTCAGCAGAACTCTGTATACTTTGGTCAAATATTATACAGGATTTGGTATAGATATTAAGCAGACATGATACAAATTAATATTATTGCAGCTCAGATACCAATAAGGAATCCGTTTCGATTTAAACCCATAGAACCTATAATCTCGATATTTTGGTATTGAGTGTGAACATCGCATATTCAGACGTCCCGAAATATCTGTCTGAAAAGACATTACATTGGAGTATTTGGGAGTGTGACCCACGTAATATATCAGATAAATTTAAAACAGAGTATTCTGCAAATATATAAAAAGGAGGAATAGCGGAGTTGATGGAGTAGGTCAATAACAGATTAAAGGGCAATTAATTGTGCTAAATTATCACTCTGATAAGTACTATTTTTGCCAGCTCTGGGGTATTTTAGGGTACAGGTGGTCAGTTTCGTGTGGGATTTGCTACCCTGCCCTGTAAAAAAACGCAGCTGCAAAACCACAACCAGGGTTATGAGAGCCTGCAAGGCCTTGGTTGAGGACCTATGCCTCCTTAGGTGTGAGGGGTTTAAGAAGCAGTGGCCAGGGTTCAAAGGGTTAAAAAAAAACTTAATTTGATCCTTACTCCAAACTGATTTAGTTGGTAAAATAAACATAATAAAGTTGAAAATGTAGGAATAGGGTGGAAATACTTAAATACATATTTTTGTGCAAATAAAATAAAGGAGTAATCCTTCTCCAAAATTAGCCATCAAAAATGAAGAAAAATAAACAGTATTTATTTAAATGTCAATAAAATTGCTCTTTATCAAAATGAATGAAATAAAACAGAAAGACAGAGCAGGTCAATTAGGAATGCGTAAGCTGAGTGTTATAATGCTGATTCAGTTTTCCTGTCCTGGAAGAGATCTGAGTAGTCGGCCGGGTCTACAACTTGTCCACAGGGATGAAGCAATCTCTCTTGACCAGAGATTGTAACTGGGTTGTCCTGGAATTATAAACAGAATCAATTATCAGATATTTTGTTACGTAATGAAAAACATGTGAGCGTCTGTAGCTTAAGTGGTAGTGAGCTCAATCACAACCCAAGCGTACCTGGTTCACTCTGCTGCAGGCAGTTTGGAAGCAAATTTGTTTATGTGGGATTTTTACGAAAGGTAAAAATAGACCTCACCGTTCAGAAAGCAATGGCAAACTACTGAACATATAAGTGGTTTATAGAAAATCAATAGTTCGTTTACAGTGGTTGATGGTTACGCCCTGTAAAGGACATGCCATGATTTTCATTTCGATGAAAAATAACTCCAAAAAATATTGAAGTTTCAACAAGCTAAATACAGTATGCAATGACTATCTATTACTACCTACTATATATAAATTACTACCTTAGGCTTAGATCATATGCAAACTGCACAGTGGTTAACAAGTGGTCAATATGGAGTGTTCGAAGAAGATTTACTAGGCTAGCTTCCCTAGGCCCCTACCTATTACTCGTACTTCGCTATTCAAATTACAATATTAATATATTCTGCACAAAGCAATACTTTACTAAAAAAATAACATTATCATATGTGATCTGATACTCAAATTACATTCAGGACATAAGACGTAGCAAATGAGTTACAGATATATTAAAATGTGACTCAGAATGATTTGTAGTAGGGCCAGTGACCCCACACTGTGAAAAAAATTAGTTAATTGCAGTATCCTTTGCAGGACTTTGTGAATCAACCCCAGCTTTTTAATGCTGTTTGTGATTTTCTAGGCATTATTACGTTCAGTAGTTTGCCATTGCTTTCTGAGCGGATGGTGCCATCGTCCTTTTGTAAAATCCACGAGAAACAATTTGCAACCAAACTGTCCATGAGCGTGATTCAAACTCAGAACGTCGGGGTTAATAGACTGAGTCACTATCCCTAAGCCACATACGCCACCACACTGTGAAAAGAAAGCAAAAAACTACAGAAACAGAGACAGAAAAACCCATTCTCAAGAAGTTCCAAATGTCCTAGTTGTCTGGGATGGAACAACTGTCAATGAGGAACTACACAGTGAAAATCTTAAGCACAGTTGAAAGACATGCATAGGACTAAGTTTGTGGTAAAAAGAAAGGCACAAGATCAAATTGAGTGTAAAATTTTTGTCTCAATTGTGTCAAGGGCTGGATGTGCCCTTGGATGAGACAAGGACTGATGATGAGGATGATGCTAAATGGTTTGAACCTCAACAATCAATTATCATATATATCTATATATATAATCAAGTATCCTAATACAATTTATATATCTATTATACCATCGATCTGTACTCTTGGCTTCATACTATTCCTCTTCTTGACGGTTCTATAGACCGCTTGTTAAACCACTCTTTGTGATTTGTATGTGATCTGAGCCTAAGAGTGTTTGTACATTGTGCCAGTTATGCGCCTACAAGTAGGCCAGCACATTCAATTTCTGTGATGCTTTTTTTTACTAGGCCGCCCATGTCGTGCCGGGGCCTCGAGGAAGCAAGAATGGTACCACTCGGCCTACAAGGCATGTCTAAGAGCCGACTGATGTAGAACCTAGGAAGCTACCTATAAATAAAAGCATCACAGAAATGGATGTGCTTGCCTACTTGTAGCGCATAACTGGCTCCACGTACAATTGATCTTAGGTTTAGATCACATACAAACCACACAGTGGTTAACAAGTGATCAATATGGAGATTTCTAAAAAGATTTATTAGGCTATCTTCAGCCCACTAGTCATCTCTTACAACATGCCTTGTAGGTCATAGTGTTACTATTCTTTGCTCCCTTGTGAGCCCCAGTAACACATGTGCATCATACTAATCTATATATACATTATACTATCAATGTGTACTCTTCCTACATACCTTATGGAATTTCACAAGGTTTACTAGAGACTCATGAACAGTTTGATCAGCTCCAAAAAACTGGTATCCTAAGTCTGATGCATCAATAAGGAAGTGCTTGAATCGGTTAGAATCTTTCAAGGTAAGAGTGTAACCCCATACTCTTTCACTCACTCTGATTAGAAAAGAACCATTCTCCTTCTGTTCTAGCATTTTCTCAGAGTCAATTCTGTTGATAATACCTGGTAGAAGTTTCAAGATGAAAAATTGTTAAAGAATATACATAAAATGGGAGTTGGTCAAAATTTTGAAAGTTTGACCACAGGCTGCAGGTGTCTAACTTGGTCACAATGTATTTACTCTCTCTGGCACAAACCACACACAGATCACAAAGATTGGTTAACAAGTGGTTGATAGTGCAAATCGTGGTTCCCGGTTAACAAAAGGCTGTTAACCTCAGGCAAGAAATTGGACATTCCCATTGATGTGGGCTGATGTTTATGTTTGATAGAACTCTGTTTTGCAAGACAGGCAGTTTGGGAACCCGCAGGGAAAGAGGAGTAGGGAAAGGCCTTGTTATACCTGGAGAAGAGAGCTGGAGGCTGATATTAAAAGGATAGATAAAACATGGAAACAATTGGAAGGAATGGCAGGAGAGAGGAAGAGCTGGAAGAAGTTTGTTGAAGACCGGTGATCCGTTGGGAGTTGAAAGGTGAAGAAGAAGAACACTGTTAGCTATGCTGCAATTTTACACAATTCTATGAGTACATGGCAATTTATTCATTAAAAATGTGAATAACACGGATCTCCTCGCATTAAATTTAGTTTCTGACATAATATAACCTTGTTTTTGCATGTTGTGTTATTTTTTTACTATGAATTAATTAGTTTAACAATACTGGAATGCAAGCGCCCCATGATATAAGTAGTCTGATTTCTGGAAATTTCCACTTCCTCTGATTGACCATATGACTACAGGTGGCTGTGAGCAAATTGAAAATAAACAAGCATAATATGGACAAGGTGGTAAAATTATAAAACTGGTTACAAATATTTCACAAACACTAGAGTGTTCAGTGGGAGGAAATTTGTTGATGCCTTATGTTTTGACCAAAGGTCTTTATTAACAGGATGCAAATAAGTGATTTTGTAAATCTATATTATTTTGATTTTTCAATGTTGACCTTTGTTACATATTACTTCAGTGTTCTTATACAATAATGTACTTTGGATATGCTATATTTTACACAACTTAAAATTATTTATGTATATTTTATTTGTCTAAGCTTATTTTTTGTCACTGTTTAGAACAGATATATCTCAAGAGTTGAAAATGATGATTCACTCACCATGAAACCATTTGAATCCATGTCAGTCATGCAGCATCTTTATCCTTCCTTCTTTCTAACATTGATAAACATTTCTCTTTTATGTCATCTCAGATTTATTTTAACCTGGACTGGTCACATTAGATTTTCCCCTCAAAGAGATACAATCATATAATTAAATGCAAAAAATAATTACATTTACTGAATCTCAAAATAAAGACAATCATAACTGTAAATTGAAGATAGTTGTTGGCTATTGAATATATCACTAGACTCAATCAGACCTAGGTGCTCAGTTTCTCAAAAGATCGTCAGTGAACAAAGAGGTGAAGAAAAATTATGAAATGGATAGGCACATCTTGAGAAATCAGGATATAACAAGAAAGTTCTTTCTGGAACTCTGTGGAAATAAAGAAGGACTTGAAACACATTACATCTAGTGGGCAGAATTATGGATCCATTCAAGAGCTGGAAGTGCTTAGATGCTAATAGATGACTTGACAAAGTTGGTTGAAGTCCCAAGCCAGGTTTTCAAGAGATGAGAAGTATATCATATTAAAATGGATTTTGTAATTTAATCAGTAACAAATTTTAAAATTGCACTCATTGTTTGATGCTAGCTAAAACATGGCCCTAAATCAGGATGTATATTTTGATCTACATCTCGTAAAAGGGTGATTCATAATGTAAATTGCATCGACTAAACAAGATGGTTAATCATTACTCCGTGAGAAAGTGCTACCTCTGCTGAAGCTAGCTGATGAAAGGGACTTCACCTAATGTTTTTGCTTTATATTGTCTTATAAGTACACTGGAATGGTGCTTTGCTGACTTCTGACTCCAGTAACTACTTAGACTCGCAGTGAAATGTCTCTTTTGATTCTCTATACTCTGTCCTTGCGTTAGCCTTTTCTCTCATCTGAATATCAGCTTCTTTAGATTTCTTTTCTAGAAACATAGAAGAAAAAAAGTGAAACATATCAGGGGTATTCCTTGTTTATTTAGTTTAATTGTACTTCAAACCACTTTATTCATAAAGTCCTTTTTGTTCACTTGAAATATTGTCTATATTTTGACCATTTGTCTATTGTATAAATTTCACTGTCTTTTGTAGCTAACACAGAGATCAGTGTAGATTTCTGACCAGTTTTATTTCACTATTCCTATAATGAAAAATGTAATATTTCATCATCATAAGCAATGTCTTCTTCTTCTTCGCGTTTGTTCTTTATGACCAATTTTAATCACTCTTTGTGATATGTTTGATGAGTATACAAGAACATGTATACGTTGCACATTGGTTTGGTAGGCCCTAAATGCATAGACTTCTACACGTTTAGGACACATGCATCTGATTTCAGCCAATCAGAAATGTAACCTTGGTGGTTAGTTTCAACAATATTGCGGCAGAACATTGAACTATCAGCTGCCATTCTTTATGGTTTTGTACAAGCATCTTGCTTCAGTTTCAGTTTGGAAAATCTTCACTGCACTCCAGACATGTCCATAGGTGCCCCGATCTCCTTTGCAGTATCTCCAACTGACTGTACCAGTTCAATTTTGATTGATTAGCCTACTCATATACCTGTTGTGCTGTTCTTTTCTTGCCAACTCCAATCTTCAATCCCAGCTCCTGCAATCTAGTAGTTGATGTGGATTGGTTTAATTAAAAACACAATAAGCATCTTGCCTGTTTATCTAACAGTTCAGACTTGATTTTTACACTACTCTTGTGTTTTCCATCTAATTATCTTTCTTATATCAGACACAGATTCTTCTTAAATGGTATTTTATAGGTCAGATCATCTTGATTATGGCTACAAATCTTGTCAAAAATAAAAACAAACTTCCCTGTGTCAAATTGTTAAATGAACACATAAAATGTCAAAATATGATTAAAATACAATTAAATTATATTCTAAAATCAGCTTCTATTAATTTTACACACATCCTCCCCAGTGTTAATTTGCAAGAGAACATTAACAATTATCACTTTCAGCGCCCAGTTTTAATGCCGTCTCTCTCACAAAGTAGGTTCCTAACCTTGCTCTTGCCAGCTTGTTTCCACCTCCTTTTGACCTTCAATTGCTTGCTTTTTAAGTTCTTCCCGTTTTCTCTGTAAAGTTGAAAATATCTCACTGCTTCGTTGATCTCTTATAGTGTTGGCTACTTCCCGTGACCTTCTCTTAGCATTTTTCTCTTGCTCCTGTATTGTTACAAACAAATTTTAAAATCAGCAATCTGAATATGAAAAAAACAAATTAATAAAACTGAAGAAAGACATATTTTAACACATTCACTATTGTTATTATGTAAGTGGTTTCTGGGCACCAAATCAGGGGTGTAAAGAATAGAGTTACCTGCCATGCATGTCGTAAGAGGTGACTAAGGAGGTTTGATATGGGGCTAGCTATCCCACCCCATAAAAAAATACTAGATAGTTATAGAAACTACAACCAAGGAAATTCATAGCTTGCCACCTGAGGAAGAAGAAGGATCCCACAAGGAAGGACATAAAGCGATCTGACGAAATCCTAAAGGAAACCAGACTGCCGACTGACCTTCTTTCAGAAGACCCAGGAACACCTGGAGGTGGCAGTTGGAAACAGAATGCAAGAAAATGGGGGAGAGTGGAGAGATCTGGAAAATATGGCATTGGATTGGAGGACTTGGAAAGCCAGCCTTGTTTGTGGACCTATGCTTCCCTAAGGGTGAACAAGTATTGTTATATTTGTCATAAATTGTATATCTACAATACAATACAATACAATCTACAATATAGAATATATATTAATAAATAAACATAAGAAGCTCAGTAAAACAAAACTTGTCAAGAAATCCAGCGCTAGCAAAACATAATAAACATGGATATGTAGTATCTAACATCATAAAGAATAATTTCCCAATTGTAATAATAATAATAATACCTCTTGTACCGTTATACGTTACATAGGGCCTGCAAGTAATTTCTCCATGCCACTCTATCCTAGGCAAATCGCTCAATCTCCTCCATGGAACTGAGACCGATATTTCCTGCCTCTCTCAGCAAAGTTCGTTTCAGGGTCTCTTTAGATCGACCTTCCCAATTGCAATTCAGTAATTTCCCAATTACTGAATTGCAATTGCTATATAAGTGATATTTATCAAAACATCATCTTCTTTTCTCTAATCCTGTTTTGCCTCACAGCATCAGGATAAGAAGAGATTTCTAGAACAGGCTTTTTATGTGAGCTTTCATAAATAGTATTTTTTACTGCCTCTTATTTCTGAGATTCGCCTTTTGGTGGATGGTGCACAATTTGCTCATCCTTGTCATACTACTGACCCAACATGGAACATTTCTGATAGACCTGTGTTTGTTCTAACCCTACACTGGCTGTTTATATAAAAGCTCTTGCATAGCTTAATTAAGTGGTCTTTAACTCCATAGATTGACAATACTTTCTACAACTTGTTCCTATCTATGCGGTTGAATGCTTTTTCCTGATCCATGAATAGGAGTTTATCAGATTTGACAGTCCTTTCCACTAGCTGCCTGAGGGCAAATATTGTGTCAGTACAGCTTCTTTTCTCAAACTTTTTTAAAAAGTATTTTACAAAATAATTGTCCAGTGTGACTCAGTAGCGTTATTCCTCTATATTTGTACAATCCTTTTACTACCTGTCTTCCTCCAGATGGGAACTATTATTGCACACATTTTAGAATTCTCAAATTAAAAACACAATTTTAAACTATAATTATTCAATAACTTTACAAAATACATAAGACTAGAAACATATAATTTCACTATATAAAGCCAGAATGTTTTTAAAATAAACAAAAACACACAAGTTTTTTTAAACTTTGCAAACAAAAGAAATAAAGGGGACAACTCTATTAAATAAACATTGAACATGCAAATGGACACATAATAATCACACAGAAAGCTAATGGTCATTAAAATATATAAAAAATATTTCAATAGCTATATATAAAAAATATTAATCAACATCTATACATTAGAGAGAAAGGTAGAGAGGTTAGTGTACTGGTTTCCTAGATAGATAGTCTTGGTTCCATGCCCAATTGAAATGGAATTTTTCTGTAATGAGTACTTCTTGGGTTGACAGCCTGAATTGGACATAAGACTATCTTTGGGACATGAAGGATGCCAGAGTGATGTTGATCTCATCATCCAGATTGTGCTGCTGGTCAAGATATTTATGAGCTTACAACCATATTCCCCAATATACAGCATGGTATTAAAGCGGGATCTTTGTATTATTTTTTAGTACATACATTAAACACATCACTACAGAACATAATAAACTCCGTCTAAACAAAATCGAAAGCATAATCCATGCAAAAATTAAGATAATGTACACATAATTTCAAAGAGTATTATCAAGCAACAATCTTCCGTTTCAGAACAGGACACCGCAGGCTCAACTACCACATGCACAGAATGAAGCCTGCTCAGAATGCACATTGTGCATGTCTGACTGAAACAATTATGTATGCTAGACTGAAATGCAGACTCCAGAACATATCCTGCCCATGATACCTGTGCCAATGAAATGATACCTGTGCCAATGAAATGAAACATGGCCTCATGAACAAAGCTATTGGGAAACCACAAGAAACTCCAACTGACATGCAGCTTCATAGAAGCAACCGATCTTATAGTTTAGATTGAGCATATGAAACCGATCACAGAATAAGACAAAGCGTATTATAAGATTTTAATACCATTGAAGTCGGAGAAGGTCCGCCCGAATGGAGAGGGACACTGATGATAGGCAAAGCAAGTCTTCAAGCAAAAATCAGCCAGAAGCACCATACTGGATGCCCTGATTACTCCTGAATTCATAGCGGGCGAATGATATGAAGAAGAAGATTTTAATAACATTAGATATTACTGATATTTAAACCAAAAGTTGCTGAAACAGAAATGCTAGTACTTATTAGTATTGTCTAATTTTCTCCAACAAAAAAGTTTTTAATACACAGCATGACGAAACCATTTGAATTACAAGCACAAAGATAAAAAAATAAATAAATAAAAGAACAACAAATAGAGGAATAATTAAAAGTGTTGCAACAGATCAAGTTAATGAAAAGTTCAGACAAGTTGTCATTACACAAAGTAAAATGGGCAGGCTGCAAATCCATGCATACCAACCGACAAAAATGGGGAGTTAAGAATTGGTGAAGGTGATACCCCTGTTTCCTGACCGTCTGATGATACAGTATTGGTTTGCTAATTTGAAAGAATTAGTGAAATAAAATTGCAGTAACAACTAATAAGACAGCCATCTTCATGAAAAAAAAAAGAATGTAAGCCAAAGGAATCTAGCTTGAGGAATTCAAATTGTTACTGTAGGAAAACAATTTACCACCAAGTTTTTGTCATGTATAATAATAATAATAATAATTCCTCTCGTACCGTTATACATTACATAGGGCCTGTCACTAGTGGTTGAGCAGACATTTCTCTGATTTCATCACTTCTGAATTCATTCCATTTTATGTTCGTTATTTTTCACAGACATCTATTTTCAAATGCATTCAACTTGCTTGCTATATCTTTAGTCATTTTCCAACTCTCACTGGCATATGTTAGAATTGATACAACATTTTATCATGTATTAGCAAACTTATATTCCCACCTTACTTTTTATATCTCTCATTAACTTTACCTAGACTTTGACATTCCATAAATCTGTCCACAGCTTTTTTCACTTTTATTTTATATATATTCCTCTTGTACCATTATGTTACATAGGGCCTGCAAGTAATTTCTCCATACCGATCTGTCCTGGGCAACTCGCTCAATCTTATTCATGGAACTGAGTCTGAAATTTCTTGCCTCTCTCCGCAAAGTTTGTTTCGGGGTTTTCCCCTAGGCGTCCTCTCTTTCTTGAACCCTTTGCCTCCCACTTCAATGTCTGCTTTCGTATTCTTTGATCATTTCTTCTCAAGGTGTACCTAACATATCTCCATCTCTTTCTTGAACCCTTTTCTTCCCACTTCAATGCCTGCTTTGGTATTCTTTGATCATTTCTTCTCAAGGTATGCCCAACATATCTCCATCTTCTCCCTCTTATAACAGTTGGTTACTTTTATTATGCATATAACAATTCAATTGTACCCACTAATTCCACTTTTGGTGACAATATAATATATATAAACATTTGGCCACACTTATGTTGACTAGAACTATCTATAATAATAATATAACTATTAATATACACAGAGAGATAAATATTGCTTCAAGGATGACAAATTATTCACTGCGTATATTCAGAGCTTTGTTGAAGGAATAAGCAAAAAACAAAGACAATATCTGGTATTAATAAATGAATGCTGAGATGTCTTTACAA
Organism: Arion vulgaris; assembly: GCA_020796225.1. NCBI lineage: Eukaryota > Metazoa > Mollusca > Gastropoda > Stylommatophora > Arionidae > Arion > Arion vulgaris. The sequence continues at coordinate 68,194,686 of CM036757.1, forward strand.
GACAATCGTTATACAGTTTATAATTATTGGTGTCCTATTAGATGGTCTACAAGAAGGAAAATGGGAAAAAATCATCATAATTTTATAATTGATGTGTTCATACAAAATATTTCTTTGATTAGGTCACCTCAGTTTGTGCATTTTATTACATATTTGGAAAAATGTTGAAGAATAAAGTTTGTTTTGTCATAATTAAGATAAATAAAGAATGAATTTTATTAAAACACACAAGTACATTAGAGCAGTTAGATGCTCCAAAAAGTAAATAAATTATTATTATCTATGTTAATTGCGCCCATTTTGGTTATTGATTATTGAGATGATGTCACAGCACTCCAGGCAGACCCATATAAGCTCAGTCTCCCCCAGGAGATGTCGAAGGGCATGCATACTGATGGTTCCTGTGGCTCGATGGCTAAACACATTTATCGCTCTGCCTCTCAAGCACACAGCTCTACTTGTACAGTGTGTAATTCCAAACGCCTTAACTCGCTGGATTGATTCAATGTCAATTTTAGTATTCTCATCCAACAGTAGGTCCATTTTGGTTTAATATACAAAATCATAAAGGCATGCCGTTCAGTTTGAAATAGTGTTAAATGTCAGCCATAGGTCAATGCTGTAGACTGGCTGTAAACTATAAGCTAATATTAAAAGTAGAATTTCATACATTGCAGAGAGAGTGAGAGTTGGAAGCAGAGCTGCCGAGTCTAATCTAGGTCTCCTCGTCCTTTTTAGCATATTGCATTGTTCATGCAAGGGAAGACACCCGTCAACTGCAAAATTAAGAACTTTCATTTATTTATTAAATGTCCAACTTATTTCCATTCTTCTGCTACAGTGTTGCATCATTCAGTCCGTCGAAATGAAGAATTTAGTAGTTTGGGTTTCATACATTCATTTGGCCAGATAACTTGAATTTAAAGAGAAAAAAGTTTTCTGTTTACTCAAGATCACTACTTGTAAACCACTTTTTGTGCTTTGAGTCAATACGGTAAAGTACGCTGTGTTGCTAGTTTACAGCAAAGTTGCTATATGTGCACCTTTTGGCTCAGCACACCCAATTTTCTTTATGTGTTTTGTTTGGGTTCGCTCTTCCTAGCTAGTGACGGTCCCCATATCAACTAAGAAGCAGCATCTGTGTTTCTTCTCTGCTGAAGTGGTCTGTAGTGCCACATTGGGTACTGAGTTATCTCTTGGAATGTGTTCTGGATAAGGAACACCACCATTGACATTCAGAACACATGTTGCTTGAATCAGGTGAATTTTTTTGTAGATTCTCTCTCTCGCCATCGTTCTTAGGCCGCTTTTATTATTCTAATGTGATATATGAACAGCCAAACATCAAGAACGGATTTATGTGCACAACCTTCAGTACCTATTGGAGCTCAGGTGCTTATCCTTCGGTGGCGTGTTCGGTTTCAACCAGGGCTAACGGAGAGCAAACCCAGTAAACGCTGGGCTTTTACTGGGTTCACTCTCCGTTAGCCCTTTGCTATCCCAGCCAAACTTGCAAGGCAGCAGGTTGCTATTTTCCATTAGGGCAGCGACCCTTAGATGGCCTGCCCTCCTGGGTTTATGAGCGCCATCTGCCCAGCGAACAGGTCTTTTTGTGGACTACTTAGTTTGCCGCCTGTCCAGTTTTGTGTACGGTTTGCTCCGCTAGCCTTTGATTGTCCCCAATCAAACTACAAGGCAGCAGTAGTTCCTTCACTGTGGATGGAAACGTGGACTGGCTTCATCTCTGCTGGGCTTTCCAGTTTTTCTGCTAATTTGGATGGTCCGCACACCCTCTGCGATCTGTGCCTGCCGCTTTTGGGTTTTCGACCCAGACTCGCATGTTAGACTCCTTGGTCCGTGTTTCAAGACTTTTGTAGATTCATGAATCTTCAAATAATGATCTCTTATGTGCTGATCTACCACTTCCAGAATGCTATTACAAAGTACATGCTTCTCAGTAATTTTGAGACACAGATCGTTTGTGTAAACACCAAACGTCATACTATTACAATTTTCATTGATGATGGCCTTGATGTCGCCACAGGATTCCTCTCTTTTGCACCCTTTGTCAAATTTGATGATGGTCGAAAATGTGCTCCCGGATATTGAATACACCGGTATCCATTTCTTTCCAGTGTCAATATCAAACCATACTCACATCATAAACATTGTTTCTATTCCAAATCATGATAACTGGCATAAAACACTGTTTCTTACCAAATCATATCTCTCTCTCTCTCTATATATATATATATATATATATATAGCATGTGACATATCTGGCGCTTAGGGTAGCAACAAATGCACACCATTCTTCTCTATTCTTGGCTGCCCTCTGTATTGTGTTCTTATTGTGATTCATTTAGTTCAGTTCTTGTTCTACTGTTTTCTTCCAGGTTGTTGTGGATCCTCCACATTTTCGTTTACCCTTTGGTGTACAGCGTAGTTTTCGTGACAGAGTTAGTTTCAATGTTTATCACATGTCTAATCCATCACAGGCGTCTCTTTTAGGTGATGGTGCTCATATTCTCTTGTTGACACTGTGCAAGCAGTTCTTGGTTAGAGATAGTATGTGGGCAGAACACATGTAAGATCTTCCACAGACAAGTTGTATGGAAGGTGGAGAGTCAAATCATTACCTAATATGAATACCATTTCTAATCAAACCATTATCACTCAGCATATCTGATTATATCCCTAACATACCATCTAGTATAAAAACCATCTAGTATACGATAACCATCTAGTATCGATAACCATCTAGTATATGATAACCATCTAGTATCGATAAACATCTAGTATACGATAACCATCTAGTATCGATAACATCTAGTATACGATAACCATCTAGTATCGATAACCATCTAGTATCGATAACCATCTAGTATCGATAACCATCTAGTATCGATAACCATCTAGTATACGATAAACATCTAGTATACGATAACCATCTAGTATACGATAAACATCTAGTATACGATAACCATCTAGTATACGATAACCATCTAGTATACGATAACCATCTAATTGATAACCATCTAGTATACGATAAACATCTAGTATAAGATAACCATCTAGTATCGATAACCATCTAGTATCATAACCATCTGTATACGATAACCATCTAGTCATACGATGAAACCATCTAGTATACCTACTACTTCTATTTCAAAACCATGACCACCAAGCTTAAATACTGTACTTACTACAAACCATAATTTTAATTCTACTTGAATTCTCCTAAAGGAGTTAATTCTTATTTTTCATGTTTGTTGGCCACAGCCTGATATTACTAATAAAGCTCTGTCCCTAATTGAAAGCAGTAGCCTCGGCTTTAATACCCTACATAACAAACTACAAAACCATAACTACCAAGCATAAATACTGTATTGCTACAACCATAACCTTCTAGCATTTATTGCAACTCCAACCACCTAGAATAAACTCTGTTTTACCTCAATTTCAGAAAGAATCTTTCTTTCACCTCCTCTCTCTCTTTCTTTTCTAAATCCATTCTTTCCATTGCTAACTGAGCTTCCTTAATTGACTGGTGTAATGCAGCTTCTTCTTGTTTGCGTCTAGTAAAAATAAATTAGGACAGCATCTTGCACAAGTATAGGCATCAAGCAAATAAAGAAAAAAATGGTATTTATAAACAATACATACAAACTGGAAAAATCACTAATTATTCTTCTTTTGCTGTCAGTTTTATATGATCAGTTATCTAGGCATAAAGATGTCTCCATGAATCCAGTTGTCAATAGCAGCTCCTTGTGTGTATTCCACAATTTCTCTTTTATTTTAGTATACCAGGGATACCTCTGAAGTCGGAGATGGCAGGGGACACTGATAATAAGGAAAGTAGGTCTTCATGCAAATATCAGTCCGAAGCACCATATCAGGCACCCTGACACCGCCTTAATTCATAGTGGTCGAATGCAGAAGAAGAAATATCTCAGGGTCAGGTTTGTGGTCTCACCGACCACTGTGTGCCATTGGTCAAAGAGAACAACAGATATAACACTGTATTCCCCCATATGCCACACAATATAAAATGAATATATTTTTATATTGTTTGAAAAACATTGTGCATTATAAGTTTATATCTTAAATTTGTTGAAAAGATAGTATCTCAGTTTGTGGAAGCCTGTGCAGAGTCTGAACATTAGGACATGCTCTTTTTTTATTAATGATGCAGTTTTGCTCCCTCCTCTGCCAATCTGTAGGCTTCATCATCGCAGTACTAGGTTATTAACTTTGTCATAAAAGTTTTCATGAAGAGAGACAGTCTAGAAAAGATATTAGAATTGACACATTTGCACTCAGGGTGCACACAAAACTGCTCAGTCCCTTTCATCTTGCTGAAAGTGGCAGTATAAGATAGTTCTCACAATATCTTTAATGTCTATTAACTGTCACCTAACTCAGAATGTCAGCTATCCGTATTCAACTAGCTGGACTGGAGTTGACCATACTGGAATTTCAATTCAGTTCTATCAATATCCTCACATATTAGACAAATCCAAGCGTGCTCCATTCTCCAATGCAGTAGATATCTTAATGTTCCTTTTCTTGTCGTACCCAAGTGATGTTGGTTGGTATATTGTCTCTCTCTACCCTGTAGAAATCACTGTCATGTTTGTCTGTACTCAACACCCATCTCAATCAGTTGGATTAATATCTCTGATTTTGTTTCCCCCTATGTAGAGCAAAGTGCATTTATGATGTCCTTCCTGCCCATACGTTGTACACTTGCAATGGATGCATGCATGCTTGCTAATTTATCTACCTTAATTTTATCACTTATTTATGAGGCAGGACTGCTGAATGATGTTTCCCAATGAATACTAAATTTCCTGTATAGATCCTCCTAAGAATACTTATCAAGTCTGTTACTATCACTACATGTGCTGCTTTCTGCTCTACTAGCAACAAAATTGGACAGCGGTTATCCTCATTCTAAAGAGTCTTACGCCGAATGACTGACTACCTTGCACCGGGTTTTACCCCATACAGCACAGTCCCTACCACAGAAGTGGCATGATGCCTGCTGAAAGTTTTGCACAAAGCACAAACTCCATAGCTCTGGCAACAATCTCAGGAGCCTCTGGAAAAAATGCACTTGTAAACAGAGACGGTGCGGTCGGATTCAAACCCATGACCTTCAGAAAAGTAAAGTAAAGGAACCCTTTCATACCTCGTGGTATATAGGTCAATACAGTGTTAGGCCTGTATTTTTCATTGACCGTCGGCACACGATGGGTGATGTGGTCAGCATCACGCCGGCCGCCTTACTTTCCCAGAGCATGTCTGGTACCCAGTTGAGGCTGGGTCGAGCCTGAGAGCCGTCGTGGTCAGGAAAAATTCCACGCGCACTGCGGGAGCTGAACCCAGACCACCAGCCTTGCGAAGCGAGTTCACTAACAACTACGCTATAGCGGCTCTCCATGACTTTCAGAACGCAAGGCAAAAGTCACTTAGCCCCCTAATATCTCCATTATCTCCAATCTTCATTATCATGCTGGCAAGTGTTGAATTGAATGCACAAGTTACTCCATGTATTGTCATACCCTTCACATGCGACATAACACGTAATCACAAAGTACTGTAGTTTTACAAATTACACAAACAATGACAAAATACAGCAACGTTTCAACCAACAAGGCCTTTATCAAGCAAGCGAACAAACAGGAGTGACAAATTAAAATGAAACACAAATGGACGACCAAATACAAAGCGTATCTTACGCCTTGTCGCCTTTGTAGCGAAGCGATGATTTTCTTGAGAGAGCTCGCGAGATGCTTGATTTCTTTCGTAGCGCCTATACCCGGAGAGGGTGCTTGTCTCGGCTATGCATCGAGTTCAGAAAATCACTCGCCAGCAGGCCCTTACCAGCCAGCATAGGTCTACTAACTCTGACAGAGTAAAACTTATCTTAACTTACCACCCCCATAGTTCCCTGGTGAAAAATGTTTTATTCCGTCATCTGTCTATCCTTAGGTCAGATCCTGAGACCCGTTCTGTCTTCCCCAACTATCCTTTGGTGGCTTACAGACGGGACAGAAGTCTTAAGGATATGTTGGTACACAGTCGCCTTAAGTCCAATATCCAGACTCATTTGGCACTGTCCAGTGTGGCCGCCGGCGTTGCAACACGTGTGCTTATGTGATACAGACGCGTACTGTATCTTTTCCTTTAGGCACATTTCGTATTGACGATGGGTTCACATGCGAGTCCCGTAATCTTATCTATGCCATTATCTGTAAGCGGTGTAACAAGGCTTATATCGGCGAGACAGGCAAGAGGCTCAGTGACCGATTCGCCCAACACTTGCGCGACATACGCCAATGCTCTGTGACCCCTGTAGCCACCCATTTCAATGATACTGGCCATTTAGGAGCTCACGATGTCCAGGTCACAGCCATCCGATCATGTTCCTCGGATGATCGCAGTCGATTTGCTCTGGAGAATCGGTTGATTTCTTTGTATGGTACCTTGCGACCACGTGGGCTCAACGTATTACATTCTTATGCTTCTTAGTACTTTCTCTTCCCATGCTTTGTAATCTATATGGGTATATGTTGCATGTATTCAAGTTATATACTTACTAGATGTTTCATTGTTTCTTTTCCGTTCTATTTCTAGTTTTTATGTGTGTTTTTGTGTTACATTTATTTCGTTATTCGTTTTATTCCCAGATTTTCATTAGATACGTTTGTATTTGGTCGTCCATTTGTGTTTCATTTTAATTTGTCACTCCTGTTTGTTCGTTTGCTTGATAAAGGCCTTGTTGGTCGAAACGTTGCTGTATTTTGTCATTGTTTTTGTAATTTGTAAAACTACAGTACTTTGTGATTACGTGTTTTGCCAATCAAATAGTTTTACTGCAGTTCCATATATACATGCGACATAGAAGTCCATCCAGATTGCACTTTCTGAATTATCCAAATAGATGATGAAATCACCTGGGCCATACTGGAATTTGAACCTCTGTACATTTGGTATTCAAATCCAGTATCCCAACCACTGAGCAGCACTGACTTCTCAAAGTATCTAAACTAAGCTAATAAAGAGAGCTAGACAAAAAATAGTTTGACAGAATCCACCACCACAGCAAGGGACAGAAAATGTTAAAGATTCATTACAGTTGATCTCCAATGTGGAGATAGCATCAATCAATCAAGTAATCAACAAAGAAAGTCAATATTAATTGCAGCTAAAACCCCTTACTTCATTTCTGCTTCACGTTCCTCATTTTCCTTGATAACTTTTTGTTTATCTTCTTCCATTTTTCTCAGGAGTTCTGCTTCCTCCTTCATCCTGTCAGTTTAAAAAGTGTATTTAGACAAACAAAAGAAACAATATATGGATGACAGTAACATTTCAATTTTGAACTAGATTAACTGATTCAGTACCAGGTTTTTCACCTCTGACGGAATTATTTTTACTTCAAAATATTGCACACATACTTTAGTTAAATTAAAATATTGTTTCTAAATATGATTTAAAGTTGAACTTATTATATATCAAATTAAAGATAAATGATTGTACTTTCATAAAATATTTATTGTATGCGAAAATATAATGTTGTGTTGACTGTGCATGACAAATATTAGCATGTAATAAAAAAATTAATTGAAATTGTGAGAACAAAATCCAACTTACCAAGGGCCTTGAGGAACAATATGGTGAATAAGTCAGTGTAACTGCTCTCTTTATATAAGTAATCCATTTATGAATACACAAAATTAAGAAAATATTGATGGAATATATGGTTTACTAACTGTTACCAAATTACAACGACCCTCTTTGAAGAAATTTCCATTAAAAATTGTCAAATTGAAGATTTCACATACTAAACATTCATGTCTCATAATATATAATCACATACAGTGGAAATTATAGCAATATTTACAGGAATAAAGAACTAAAGTATATGAATAATAGTCCTAACATAGCAACTATATAACTTCTCTCCAAGTAGACTGTGTAGGTTCTGTCTGAATCCTTCTTCTTTTGTTGCAATCCTACTGGAACCTGACTGGGGCAACGCCCTCTCGCAGCTGGTTGGGAAACACTACTAGTATTATTTAAATTATTAATAATCGCGTATTTAAGTCACAAACTTCTGTGTCATCAGAAGCTTCACTATCTTCACTATCAGTATCTACATCTTCATGCAACCAATCTGGCGCTTCTGCAGCTGTAAAACATGCAGAACGAGCTGATAACAAACCATTTCTAGACTCTGAATTGTTAGACATTATTTTTAATCACAGGGTAACTTGAAAACGAAAATTAAACTTGGTTTCACTTCTGATTCTAGTCAAAACCACGATGTTGTGATTTGGTTATCGTTAGTACTTCCTTCTACTTAGTTTCGGTTGATATAAAACTACAATCGGAGTGAAAATTAATAAAACTCAACGCAATAGTAGCCGTCTTTTAAAAGACGCTTGGGACACGCAGATAAGAAATATGTGCACTAGAGTGTTCCACGGGACCGAATCAGTTAAAATAACACACAAATTTAGGAAATTTATAAAACCCTGCATGAACAGAAAAATATTTATTGAACAACTCCTACTACACCAAAGTAATATTTTTTAACAATTTTCGACTTTTTAAAAAAACTACAAGTTACAATTTATTCAGTCACTTTCAGAAATCAAATCATTTACAAATAAAATATTAGCATAAACATTTTAATAACGCATAAAAACACTACTGAAAGTCAGGACTTTGTGCTATTTCATAGTCTGTATGTCAAAATGTTAGTATAAATATAAATCGACAGTGAATAAAATGTTACGTGTTAAGATTCCATAATAATGTACCTGACGTATTTAGATACCTACCTCAGAGCTTCTGATTCAGCTTCTGCAAGTTTAAGTGCAGTTGCCTTGGTTTCTTCCTCCAATATTTGTTCTATATTCTTGTCACCCGTATGTTCACCCATAACCCACACCCACTCACAACCATCTCTGCCCTTTAGGAAGTCTACTTTCTTCTTACCTAAGATTATAAACAAACAGATATTTTAGTTGGAAATAGATATCAAGAATACTGAAGATATAGAAAGATGCAAATGGTAGCATGCCAGAAATGAATGATGTAGATCTGTTGAGCATTTGTGTCCTTGGAGGTAATAGGCTATTATATATCCTTCTTGTAGCATTATTATAAATAATCTGGAATTTTTAGTAAGCACTGACTTACCTATATTGTCTAGTTTCTTTGGATTTCTTTTCTCATCTGCTTCTAATTTGTCTTCTTGTATCTTCCACCTTCTAACTTGTTCCTGTAAGTACAATATTGCCACAAACATTTATAATAAAGATTGATCAAAATTGCACAAAATGATAAGCATATTTCAAAATATATATATATATATATATATATATATATATATATATATATATATATATATATATATAAATGAATGGAGGGTTACAATAACTCACAGTAAACCAATTTGTATTTAATTTGCAGTGTCAGGTCAGATGTTTCATCTGCTACAGTATGACAGTAGATACCATCTGCAACTGTTAAACCCACTGCCTTGTGGAAGGGAGCTCAAGGGAGCTAAAGGCTAGGGGAGTAAACCCTGACAGAAAATCCCCACTGCCTTGTGGGTCAGCACGGTTATGCAGAAGGATAGAGGAGTAAACCTTGACCACAAATCCGGAGGGAGGGATCCTAAAGCAGTTGATAGTTATGTGTGTATTCCATTCATCTTCTGGAATCCCCTGCAAACCCTGCTAGATTCCAAATGTATGGACTAGCGAATGCAGAAGAAGAAGCTATACTGAAAGCCAAAGAAGAATAGTAAACCAACATAGACCTGGTGTCTTTAATTGTCACACACTGGGGGACATCCTGAGAAAGAGATTAGAGCACTTATGGACTAATTTGTTTGATGCGCCCTCCCAGTATGCAGACCTGAGAAGAAAGGTGGCCCACTAACACCAGCGCCTAAGACAAACTGTATGGTGTGGCTGACAATCTGGGGCAGACAGTGGCCTTTATTAGAAAATCTGAAATCCCAATCTAGTGAGAATGCAGAAGCAGAAGTTTGATGCGCAGTGATGATGATCTATCAACTAAACTAGAACAATATTCTTCAAATGTCTTACAAACAATGTTTGGCAGAGTGTGAACCTAAAGTTTCCTCCACAAAATAAGTCATCCATATTCAGTTTTGTCTTATCCACATGTGCAGGGAAGAGTCATGGGGAGTTTCAGTTTTATATCCTGGACCAGGTGTGTTGCATCTATAGCTGTTAGTGATCTATATTCAGTAAAATAGTTAAAACCCTGCAAATGTAACAATAATCATTAATTACCTGTCTCATCTTGTAAAAGAGAACTTGCTTCTGATCCTCTGAGAGCTCATCTAAAAGATCAGGATCAATGTACATTTTATCTAGGATTTCTTGCAACATCTTGACTCCTTAAAGTCACAGAACAACACCTGCTACAAATATATCACCTGTAATTCATATAGATTTGAAAGAAATTTCAGACTTGGAAAACAAATGTAATATCTTTATAATTTATCAGTTCATAGCAAAATATAAATATATACTACCACTCCAAGCACTCCAGTCCAGAAAACTGCTAGGTCTACAGACCCTACTGTCTAAACTGTCCAAGCAGCGCAAGGTCGTCTTGCAGTGTGGAATACCCTCTCACTGTGGAATACCAGAAAATGAAACAGCAGACGGATTGGCCAAGGAAGGTGCTGCAGGAGAGCAACCGGATGTGCCAGTTACCTACCACCAAATGAAAAGGATGATTAAATCAATCAGAAAGCCACAAATACCAACACAAGGCGATTACTATAATATGAGCAGATTGGAACAAGTTGTCATTCTGCGCCTTAGAACAGGACCCAATCGACTCCGCAGCCACATGTATACAAAATTCAAGATTGGCAATTCAGCCATGTGACAGGACAGCACCAGACTGAAGAGCACATACTTCAAGACTGCCCCGAATATGATACACTAAGGCAAACTCACAGGCCTAACGAAACAACACTAGACAGAAAACTACACGGACCTCTGTGTGAGCTACAAAAGACAGTGAAGTTCATACAAGTGACAACATTGAATATATAGAGAATATTTCAAGCGAACGAAAGGAATAATATATACTGCTATTTGACAATAATTTGCTTTTTTCAAATTTGTCCCCATAGTAGAATTTGGTTATTGGTTACTAAACTGACGTTATTGCACTCCGGACAGACCCATAGGTGCTCAGTCTCCACCAACAGATATCAAGAGTATGCACACTGATGGTTCCCGTGGCTCGCTGATTAAACACACCTCTCACTCTGCCTTTCAGGCATCCAGTTCAACCTACACAACGGGTAGCTCCAAACTGAACATAGTAGAATATGCAGTAAGAAAGTTAATATTCTGTTTCTTCTTCGTTCATGATGAGATAGTTATTAATAAACCATTGTTTGTAATTGTTTTCTGTGATTTAAGTCAGGTTTGTGTGTTGTGCTATGTCAATTTCTCTGAAATAGATCTCCAGGTTATTTCATGATGTAGTAGGAAATAAATGTCACTTTTATTGTAAACTAGCAGTTGTACCCGTTCGTTGCAGAAGAATTTAGTTTAAATCTAGTTGCAATGTTGAACGGTGGTGTCTGTGGCCTAGAGGTTAGTGTCTCGGTCTATTAACCATGACGTCATGAGTTCGAATCACGCTGCGGACAGTTTGGTTGCAAATTGTTCGCGTGGATTTTAACAAAAGGACGATGGCACCACCCGTTCAGGAAGCAATGGCAAACTACTGAGTGTAATAATGCCTAGAAAAATCACAAACAGCGTTAAAAGTTGGGTTGATTTACAAAGTCCTGTAAAGGATATGAATTAACTTTTTTTTATGTTGAACACTTTTAAAGTTACACTTGTTATCCTTTTTTGCTGATATTCCAAGTCATTCCTGTTTAGTTTCCTCATCAAGCGCCTTTACACTTCTCCGATGCTTGTAGTCAAGCCTAATAACTAATCTTTCCTCCTTTGTCTCCATGTTTCTGGTCTTCATTTTTCTGTCCTTATCATTCTCCAAACGCATATCTCTAACTTCATTAGTTTCATAGATTTTGAAATTGTATCATTTCCTAAATTTCTAAGTGCCAAACATTGCGAGACTGAAAATATATTTAAGAAACACTCCCAGTCCCTTCAAAATCTAAGATTGCCATGCTAGGGTGGCAATGTTATCAGGGACTGTTAAGGTGGCAATGTTCTGCTCAGGAAAAGCTATTGGATGATGATAAAACATGGTAAAACTATTATTAAGCGAATCGCCGAGTAGTTACCGGGGCCCAAATTTGGGGTGTAAAGAATAGAGCCACTGTTACCTGCCACGCATGTCATAAGAGGCGACTAAGGAGGTTTGGATGAAATCGGATGCATGTGTCCTAAACGTGTAGAAGTCTCGTGTTTAGGAGCTTACCAAACCAATGTGCAACGTATACATGTTCTTGGCAAAGATCAAACATATCACAAAGAGTGATTAAAATTGGTCGAAAGAACAAATGCAAAGAAGAAGATTAAATGAATGTTATTAACCAAAATTTGAAGAACTCGATAACATTGTTAAAATGTTTAAAAGATAAGGTGAAATTTTTTTTTTTTTTTTTTTTACATGAAATCACGTACTACACTATCAGCTTGAGTGTGTTCTCCAAAGATAGAGAGGGCGGTGGAGTATCATAGTATTCATTTAATGTTATCAGTTTTGTACCACTTTCTGGACTATATATATAAATCATTCATCAAGTATTTCATGATTGAGACAATGAATGAAGAATGACTGAATCGATACACTTTTAACTTGGTAGAAATTAGAGGCAAATTATAGAAACGAATATATACACTGTTACATTTATGTTGTTGTCACGGTCGTTCTTATCAACCAGTTAATGCCCGCCTGTTCATATCGCGTTGGACTACGAGTGACAAGCTCCCTGTGAGTGCGCGGGTTCAATTCGCGGACTGGCATAAAAGCCACAGGTTCCTTCAGATTTACGGTGTTCGTGGCACCGAACCAAAGGGTTGCGATGTCCATGGCACCGAGCTGAAAGCTCAAGTGCTTCTGGATCGGGAACAAAAAGTTAACCACTCATTGTGTGATCTTTGTGGCATGCGCCAAGATGTATGTTGCACCCCTATTAAACCCCTACAGCATGTAGGACAGGCACATCATAATTTCGGTAAAATTGTATGCATATTCATATTGTTCAACAAGACCCACATTACTATCAATGATTTGTACAGACAAGTAACTGTACAATTTTACAAACAGAAAAATCTCACTTTAAGGTACCCAATCTGGAGTTTTACAGTAGCATGCAGATCTGATAGGTAATTGGTCATACTAGTCATAGGAAGGTCGTCAGATCTGACTCATATATATCTATTATCTATATAACGATTTATTAATAAGTTTAAGTAAGATATGATGTCAGACTTGATACATACTACTCGCACTCACGAGTCACGTACTGTGGAGTACTCACACTCACGTTATCAGTTATTATTATATACTATACACTTCTTTGTTCAGTCACTTAACACAATTTACAACACTGGTGTGTACTCAATTGCATGCACCGACTGCAAATGGCAGTGTGTCACTGTCGCCACTCACTCACCACTTAGTCCAATGCCTTCCGTGTGCGACGGCAACACAATTTTAAACTGCACAAAAGATCAGATCCTCATCAGAATCATGAGAATGATTGAATTTAATCAATTATTTCTGTAGCATTTAAAAAAACAAATGAATATACGTCATAATCTGCAATGTTTTTACTGAATAGTGGTTCCTTATGCAGACTAAAATTGTTTTATGTGTGTATTCACAAGCTTTGGCCCTAATGTGGATACTAGATCTTACTAATACAGTATTAAGTTATCCTCGCTTCCTTCTCGGCGAGAAATGGGAAGTAGAAATAATATCGCAGTTCAATTCGTAGGTCACCATTAATTTTCTGCAGATCTATTACACGTCCGATAACTTATATTGAAGTTTCATACGCAGAGTTGTTTCCCATTTAATCACACAGAAAAACTGGAAACACAACATTTTCAACCGCTGCTGCGCTTATGTTCCGACTTCATATAGAATGTTAGCTGTAATGCAGTGCCGGATTAAGCCAGCGCGAGCCTTGTAGCAAATTTTAGCGCGGACCCTAGGTTTTGTATGATAATAAATAATAAAACACAACTTTTACAAACACTTGTCTCGATTTAATGTGAGCAAATTTAGAGATAACACTAGACAAATCAATTTCTCTAAGTAAATTACATTCAATGTTCATTAAGGTGAGGTTATTTAGACGATCTTGTCCCATCATGTTACTTAACTCACTTTTTATACGCTTTAATGTTTAAAAAGAACTTTCTCCACTGCAGTTAGTAACCATTAAAGACAAGTAAATTCGTAAATCTATTTCTACATTTGGGAAACACGACTCTAAGGAATTTTCCATTATAAGTTTACAATATTGCAGTTCACAAGCCTCATGCTTTTCGTTGCTAATAGCAGCTACATTAGTTTTAATAAGTTCAGCGAACTGCACAAGTTCGTCGCCTAGGCTTTCTTCCAAATTCTCTTGGTAAGAGCTGACAATATTTGGAGTTCTTTTCTCTCTCTCTCTTGCGTTCCCGGCCTAGACTGTTGAAGCAACTTTTATCATGAATTTTACCGTGGTTTTAATGGACTCCGTTCCTCTGTACAGCTTCTCATGAAGCTCTGTGTTTCAGGGCCATGTTTTTTCCTTATACCTGCTAACCGTTGACAGTCTTGCAGAACGTGTTCTGCCGTCATGTCCGCCTTTTTGCAGGGCACAGGCTAGTTGTGCCAATTTTAAATTTGTGAAACATGTGGGCTCGGAGCTTGTTGTGACCGGTACGGAGGCGAAGTATGGCAACTTGTTCACTACGAGAGACAATAGTATCCGTCGCTGTTGGTATACTGAGGATGGTCTTTTGTCCATTTGTTTCTGTAGTGCGAGCCGATGGTTGTTCTGGCTTCCTTATAACTGATCTCGAGATCAGTCTGAGGTAGTCGCCTGCCTTCTTTGGCTAGTTTGTCGGCTGCTTTTTCAAGATCTCTTCTGCTGTAAAAAGATTTTAACTGCCGAAGTATTTCAAATACACCAGTCACCCTATAGTACGCTCCCATGCGTTTAGCTAAGGCAGAGAGTACATTATCAATTATGACAATATAAACACCTGACTTTCAAATTTGTCTTTGGGCGTTTGATTTTCTACAACTTCACCGAGCGTAGTAGAGCCGCTGAAGTCGTCGTACTTAGCATTTCGCTTGCGTCGTCTTGAAATTTGTTGCTGATATTCTTAACAGTCAGTCAGGAGTTTGGCCTCAATATCTGAAAATGTAGGCCTCATTGCTTGAACGTACCCGTGTAACAATTCATAAAGGGCATATTCCGTGTTAAGGTCTTGATCAGGTGACTGTAATGAAGCGCTAGACGCTTGCAAGCGTTCTAAATTCCGTTCCATAAAATGCTAACTATTCCCGTTTCCAACTTACTCATCTCCAAAACTAGCCCATGCGCTTGATTCCGATACTTTACCTTTTGATCCATGTTATTTGAGATGTCATCCAAAACTTGTTTGATAGTAGTAAAACCATATAAAAGTGCCTTTGTCGTATCAGCTCGGGCCTGGTGTCCGACAGTCCCTTCAAAGTCGGGAGTTCTGAAGCTGTATCTTCCAGTGCTTTTGTAAGAATGCCCCATCGATATGTAGAAGCGGAAAAGAATGTATAGAGGCTTTCAGCAGAATCGAAAAAAATGGATGCTTCTATACAACATTCTGCAGCACACTTAGCAACCAAGTTCAGTGAATGTGCAAAGCAGGGAATGTATTCTGCGTACTTATTAATCTCCTTAACGCGTGCTTGTAAGCCGTGATATTTCCCACTCATGTTGCTGGCATTGTCATAGCTTTGACCACGACAGTCTTTGATATCAATGCCATTTTCTTTTAAAAAATCAAGTAAACTTTGGGCGAGTTGTTCAGCAGTATGACCTTCCATATCCAAGGACTTCATAAACCTTTCCACTGGTCTAGATGTTAACACATAGCGCACTATTAGAGTGAGTTGGTCCACATGCGAAATGTCTGGAGTAGAGTCCAGTGATACGGAATAGCATTTGCGTTACTTAATTTCACAAATAATATGATCCAGTAAGCTTGATGCAATTAGATGGATAATTTCCTCACATGTTGTTTTTGATAAGTATGATGTATGTCCCTTTACGTAAGAGGCTTACGTGGATATACTGTCCTGGGCATGCGGGTGTTTACAGTAGAGAGCAGACAGACTTGCATCAACAGCATCGATTGTTGGGGAGTTGAAAATGGATAAGGGGATGTTCTTCGGTCTCTTCGTGACTGTCTGCTGGATGAGGACACTAAAATCGATGTTGAATCGATCGAGCGATTTATGCAGTTTGGAGTTACCCGTTGTTCAAGTCGAACTGGATGCCTGAGAGGTAGAGTGAGATGTGTGTTTAATAAGCGAGTCACGGAACCATCGAGTATGCATACTCTTTGATATCTGTTGGGAGACTGAGCACCTATGGGTCTGCCCGGAGTGCAGTGACGTCAGGTTAGTAACCAATAACCAATGCCCCTTTTCTTTATTTGCGTAAGTATTTATATGCTGAGCCAGAAAAATTTCAAATTTGGCTATTAATTCCAACAAACCTAAATAATTTCCATTATTAGGTGAACCAATAGTTTCATCACTACCCCGAAATGCAAGACCTCGTTCTGGTAAAAATTGGATAACTGAAGTAATTCCACTTAGAAGTGTCCGCCAATATTTTTATTCGGTCTCAATTTGGTTTACAAGTTAAGAATCGACACCTGCATCCTTCTTTTTGCAAACTAACAGCGAAATTATCGCTTGTCTATGGAAGGTGCTTTCTTCATGTCTTTTCAACAAAATTATTTCCGTTTTTCAAGTCGTCAAATCCTTCTTTCGTAAACCTTGACGAACAGCCTGAATCAGTAACTTTGCAAACAAAACATAAAAGTTTTCCTTTATAAATTTAGTTTCTGAATAATACAACCAATCTCTCACATGAGTTTTGTTTGTTGGTTTATGTGTATATGTGAAAAACGACTCTCGACAAAATCATGGATTGTTTCCTTTATTGTTTTCCTTATGAGGGTATTGTACCTACCTCCCAACCTTGGTTCCTTATTTATGACTAGTGACAGCTTAGCTCTGTCACATAGGCCAGGCCCCCAGAAGCGAGGGCCAGTAGCATTGCCACTTCTGCTACTAGGCTAATCCGGCGCTGCTGTAATGGCTCTCCAACAAGTTATGTATTGTGCCTTGATAGACCTGTCACTGACAAGCTCTTCTCAGTCTCGTGTTCATTGTTTATTTAAGGATCATCTTCATCACACGTCCATAATTACTCCGATCTCCTCCCAAGCATACTTTTCAGTGTGTTTAGACTAATAACTCTCGTTTTGTGTGTTTAGACCATAGATTCCCAAACTTTTTCGGCCCACCGCCCACTTTGCACGACATAAACTTTATAACGCCCCCTCCCCATTATAACAGTTTGCCAACGCCCCCTATATATATATATATATATATATATAGGATCACTATATCAGTAATGACCAAGACTTTCTGCAAAATCATTCTTAATAGAATCAAAGGGCAGTGGACACAACCCTGAGAGAAGAACAAGCTGGTTTTAGACCTGGGAGAAGCTGCTTAGACCAAATAATTACCCTACGACTAATTTTGGAGGAACATATTGAGAAGCAACAACCACTCATACTAAATTTCATCGATTTTAAAAAAGCCTTTGATAGTCTACACAGAATCTCTCTGTGGAATATTCTGAGATGCTATGGAATACCAGACAAAATAATAAACATTATAAAGAGCCTCTATGATGGTTCACAGTGCGCAGTTCGCACTGATGGTGGACACAGCGACTGGTTTATGATTGAAACCGGAGTAAAGCAAGGCTGTATTCTATCTCCGCTATTGTTTGGAGTGGCCATTGACTGGGTGATGCGAAAATGTTGCAGGGGCGAAACTGGCATCGATTGGGTAGAAAATAGTCAACTAGAAGATTTGGATTTTGCAGATGATATTGCCTTGTTAAGTAGAAACAACCAAGATATGCAAAGAAAAACAGACAACTTGTCATCTATAGCATCAAAAGTTGGACTGCAGATAAGCTATGAAAAACAAATATAATGAAGACACCTATGGCAAGTAATGCAGATATCACACTGGAATCTAAAATGATAAAAATAACAGAGCAGTTCACCTATTTGGGTAGCAATTTTGATTGCACAGGAAATTTTAAAAAAGAAATTATGATACGGATTGGCAAAGCAACATCAGCTTTTAAAAGTCTAAATAAAATATGGAACTGCAAGTTATATAGTATTAAAACTAAATTACAATTTTCAATTCAAATGTTGTATCAATCCTAACATATGCCAGCGAGGTTGAAAATGACTAAAGATATAGAAGCAAGTTGAATGCATTTGAAAATAGATGTCTGCGAAAAATAATGAATATAAAATGGAACGAATTCAGGAGAAGTGATGAAATCAGAGACATGTCTGGTCAACCACTAGTGACAACTGTTATAAGAAAGAGAAGATGGAGATATGTTGGGCACACCTTGAGGAGAAATGATAAAAGAATATCAAAGCAGGCATTGAAGTGGGATGCAAAGGGTTCAAGAAAGAGAGGTCGACCTAAAGAAACCCTGAAGCGAACTTTGCTGAGAGAGGCAGGAAATATCGGTCTCAGTTCCATGGAGGAGACTGAGCGAGTTGCCCAGGATAGAGCGGTATGGAGAAATTACTTGCAGGCCCTATGTAACGTATAACGATACGAGAGGAATTATTATTATTATTATATATATATATATACATACATGCTCTATTTTCACTTGGACATAGAAAATTAATATATATTTCTATCCTTCATGGTCAATTTTTTAATGATTATATACATGAAATAGAAAATTGATGAAAAAATGGATTGTGTAAGATGGGCATAAGATGAATTAAAATGCAGAATTCAAATTTTAAAGATTATTCAATCGCAAAAGAATGGAAACCCCCAAATGCTTCTTAACCCACTATCGCATCCTGAAAGACTTCAGCGCCCACTTGGTGGCGGTACCGCCCACTTTGGGAATTAATTATTTAGACTTCCTTCCTTCCTTTCGTTCGCTTGAAATATGTCTATATATTCAATGTTGTCTCTTGTATGAACTTCACTGTCTTTTGTAGCTCACACAGAGGCCCGTGTAGTTTTCTGTCAGAGTGTTGTTTCGTTAGGCCAGTGAGTTTGCCTCAGTGTATCATATTCAGGGCAGTCTTGAAGTATGTGCTCTGCAGTCTGGTTTGCCTGTCCACATGTACACATGACTGAATTGCCAATCTTGAATTTTGTATACATGTGGCTGCGGAGCCGATTGTGTCCTGTTCTAAGGCGCAGAATAACAACTTGTTCCAATCTGCTCATATTATAGTAATCGTCTTGTGTTGGTATTTGTGGCTTTCTCATTGATTTAATTATCCTTTTCTTTTAGTGGTAGGTAACTGGCACATCCGGTTGCTCTCCTGCAGCACCTTCCTTGGCCAATCGGTCTGCTGTTTCATTTCCTGGTATTCCACAGTGAGAGGGTATCCACTGAAAGACGACCCTGCGATGCTTGGACAATTTAGACAGTAGGGTCTGTAGACCTGGCAATTTTCTGGACTGAAGTGCTTGGAGTGCTGATTTTGCATCAGTCAAAAATACAACAGGTTGAGGATCGGGTCTGGTATTCAACAGTTTTCAGTTGCCACCTTGATTGTCTGAATTTCTGCATCATAGTTGTGATATAATTTCCCCGTTGGTACTTTAATCGCGTCTCTAGCGTTGTTTGGGTATTCTATGTACACTCCTGCTCCTCCATTCTTCACTGCATTTTCTGCTTACCCATCCGTGTATACCCGGACCCAGAGGTCATGTGGGTATTCTTCATCAAGTAAACTAAGAGTGACTGTCTTGCGTTGTATGCTGTTCTGCTCATCCTTGTCAAATATTCCTTTCACTTCTGTCTGGATACATACTTCATTATTTAGACTAATAACTCCCGTTCTGTGCTGGTTGATGTATCTAGTGCGGTTTCTTTTCTCATGATTTTCCCGTCTTGTTGCACCTGTAAACATAACTTTCACAACCGAGATAGAGAATACCCTTTATCTTCTTTGAAATCTTTCTTCCGAGCGTATGCTTTCTCTTAGAGACTTTATGGTGTCGCTATTGTCCATAGAAGTCCCATTCTCGATCACAGCATCTGCTTTCTCATTTCCCTTCACCCCAGAATGACATCGGACAAAGATGAAGGCGAGTGTCTGGATTGTCGCGTTTTGTATTAATCGCATCCACTACCTTCGTACATAGACGGTCTTGATCTACTGTATCATGGACATAGAGTCTCGCTGAGCATGCATGCATGAGTGAATGTTTGCCTCTTTAGTCACTCCAGCGATTTTGTCACCGTTGTGACCTCCATAGTCATCCTGCTGGTGGTTGTTGCATATGCGCCGCTTGTCTCTTTGGTGACCTTTCTTTTAGTTCTAACCGCAAAGGCCCATTCACTCAATAAAGGCTGTGTCGAATTACGGAATCATCAGTGTAAACAACATCTTCCTTCGATGTGTGGTTTTTTATTAACGCTTCGGCTTCTGCATTGACTATTGTAGTCAGCGATTCGCTACTTGGTTTGTTTACTGTGGTGACTACTACAAATGATTGTCTGTGCTCAATGGGCATATGTATCCACTCTTCTCCATGATCTTCATTTACTGGGGCCGTTGTTGTATCTGACTCTCAGTCAATGCTACACAAGATCAAGAAACAAATGATTGTCTGTGCTCAATGGGCATATGTATCCACTCTTCTCCATGATCTTCATTTACTGGGGCCGTTGTTGTATCTGACTCTCAGTCGATGCTACACAAGATCAAGAAACAAATGATTGTCTGTGCTCAATGGGCATATGTATCCACTCTTCTCCATGATCTTCATTTACTGGGGCCGTTGTTGTATCTGACTCTCAGTCGATGCTTCACAAGATCAAGAAACAAATGATTGTCTGTGCTCAATGGGCATATGTATCCACTCTTCTCCATGATCTTCATTTACTGGGGCCGTTGTTGTATCTGACTCTCAGTCAATGCTACACAAGATCAAGAAACAAATGATTGTCTGTGCTCAATGGGCATATGTATCCACTCTTCTCCATGATCTTCATTTACTGGGGCCGTTGTTGTATCTGACTCTCAGTCGATGCTTCACAAGATCAAGAAGGGCAGGTTTCGGTATGAGTGGATGTCGTCTATAAGAAGTTTCTAACCTCGAAAAGCTTACGTGGATATACTGTCCTGGGCATGCGGGTGTTTACGGTAATGAGAGAGCGGCCAGGCTTGCATCAACAGCATCGATTGTTGGGGAGTTGAAGATGGATAAGGGGATGTTCTTCGATCTCTTCGCGACTGTCTGTTGGATGACACTAAAGTTGATGTTGAATCGATCAAGCGATGTAGGCAATTTGGAGTTACCCGTTGTACAAGTCGAACTGGATGCATGAGAGGCAGAGTGAGAGGTGTATTTAATCAGCAAGCCACGGGAACCATCAGTATGCATTCTCTTCGATATCTGGGTCTGCCCAGAGTGCAATGACGTCAGTTTAGTAACCAATGACCAATCTTCTCCATGATCTATGTCATGATCTATGTCATGGATGGCACATACCCGTAGTATTACCTCCACTGCTCGGCCCAGCCATGACTGGCCCCGTTTACGTCTATTGCCTTTTGCAGTTGACTCACATGACTGGAAGTGGTGAAAGCCGAAAGGAAGCTACTTTCATGAGGACGGAAGTCCTGAATGCCAAAACCAAGACCAGAATTGGATGCTGGAATGTAAGAACAATGTACGAAACCGGAAAACTGTCACAAATAACAGCAGAAATGAGAAGATATAATCTACATATCCTAGGGGTTAGCGAGAGCAGATGGACAGGAAATGGAAGAAGTACCACTGCAACAGGTGAAACAGTCCTTTTCTGGACGAGACGATGACCTACACCATGAAGGAGTAGCAGTAATCCTAAGAAAAGGCGTGGAAAAGTGTCTGTTAGAATGGAAACCTATCAGTAGCCGCTTGATTAAGATCAGACTAAAGGGAAGCATACAAACATCACAATCCTACAATGCTATGCGCCAACTAATGATAGCGAAGATACAAAGAAAGACTCTTACTACGAAAACCTACAAGCAGAATTAGACAAGTCACCATCCCATGATGTTATCATTGTTATGGGAGATCTAAATGCGAAGGTCGGACAAGACAACACGCATAGTTATAGAACTATGGGAAAATATGGATGTGGTATGATGAACGAAAATGGGAACGTTTAGTAAACTTCTGCAGCATGAACAATCTCGTTATAGGAGGAACCCTATTTCAACATTTAAATATCCACAAATTAACATGGTATTCCCCTAATGGCAGAGATAAAAACCAAATAGACCATATAATGATCAATGGACCCTGGAGACGCTCGCTGCTAGATGTTGTAGTCAAGAGAGGTGCAGATGTTGGTAGCGACCACCACCTAGTCACAGCTTATGTCAAACTTAAACTAAGAAAAACAGGACAACAGAAAAACTTCCAAAAGAGGTTCGATGTGGATAGACTAAAGACACGGAAGTAAGGGATAAGTTTATAATGCAGATAAAGAACAGATTCCAAGCCCTAGAAAGTAATGAAACTACGGATGAAACTGACAACATAGATAGAACATGGGACAACATAGCATCTATATATAGCCAGAGCAGTGAAACATGTCTAGGGTACCGCACAAAGAAAAGAAAAGAATGGATAACACCAACAACATGGAAAATAATAGACAGCCGAAGAATATTAAAAAGAAATTGTTAGAAGCAAAGTCCGAAAGACTGAAAGCAAGATACCAAGAACAGTACAAAAGCGCAAGTAAAGAAATCAAACGGGCTGTGAGACTGACAAAAGAATGTATGTTGAAGACCTGGCAGTGCAGGCAGAAGAAGCAGCAAAAAGTGTGATCAGGGAACAGTGTACAAAATTACAAAGCTAATAAGCGGAAAACATTACAGGAGATCAAATACTCTCATAAAGGATAAGAATGGAATACTATTGACAACGGAAAAGGAACAAGAAATACGATGGACAGAGCATTTTAAAGAATTGCTAAATAGACCACCGCCAACGGTAGTAGCAGACATACCAGAGCCAACAGAGGAATTAGAAATTGGCATTGAAACACCCAGCCGGGATGAGATCATTACAGCAATTAAATCTCTTAAGAATAACAAGGCACCAGGGAATGATAACTTAAACGCAGAACTATTCAAAATAGACCCAGAACTTGCAGCTAATATATTGCAACCTTTGTTTACTACTATATGGAATACCCAAATAATACCTGATGCATGGAACAGAGGAGTCATCATCAAGATCCCCAAGAAGGGCTCCCTTGCCGATTGTAATAATTGGCGTGGAATAACACTGCTTTCTGTCCCAAGTAAAATCTTAAGCAAAATCATCGTACAACGTATTACTGATGCTGTGGATAAGAAACTAAGAAAGGAACAAGCAGGATTTCGCAGAGGACGGAGCTGTATAGGCCAAATATTTGCTCTTAGAAATATCATAGAGCAATGCACAGAATGGCAAAGCAAACTCTATATCAACTTTGTCGATTTTGAAAAAGCTTTTGATAGCATACACCACGAAAGTCTATGGCGTATCTTAAGATGGTATGGAATCCCACTGTGTTTTATAAATATTATAAAAGCTGCTACAGCAAGTTTGCATGCAGTGTTGAAACTTCAGAACTAAAGTTTGAAGTAAAAACAGGCGTGCGACAAGGATGTGTTATGTCAGCCCTATTATTCAACACTGTCATAGATTGGGTGATGCGTAAAACAACGGAAGATAAGGCAAGAGGTATTAGATGGACGCTCACATCCACTCTGGAAGACCTAGATTTTGCAGATGACATCGCACTCCTATCTCATACACATAGAGATATCCAGGAAAAGACCTGCCGCCTTAACCAATATAGTGAGATGGTTGGGCTGAAAATAAATCAGAAGAAAACTGAAGTAATGACTCTGAACATAGCAACCCCAGCACCAGTCAAACTGGAAGGTAAAACCCTCCGAGATACAACCGCTTTCACATACCTTGGAAGTGTTATTAGCAATGAAGGAGGCGCTGGATCTGACATTAAAAACAGACTGAGTAAGGCACGAAGTGCATTCAGGACCCTTCAGACCGCCTGGAAATCTGCCCAATACAGCATCAGAACCAAGACTAGTATCTATAACAGCTGTGTGCTGTCAACATTGCTATACGGATCGGAATGCTGGAGAATGACAAAACAGGATATGTCAAGACTCTCCGCCTTTCATACAACTTGTCTGCGAAAAATCTTACGTGTGTACTGGCCGACTACTATCTCGAATCAAGAATTGCTTGCACGATGCCAACAAGAGAATATGGGCACTATCATCCGAAGACGACGCTGGAGATGGATTGGACATGTGATGCGCATGGAGACTGGCTCCGACACGAAAACTGCACTGAGATGGACTCCAGAGGGTAGACGAAAGCGTGGAAGACCCAAGACGACCTGGAGGAGAACGATAGAGCAAGAGCTGAAGGAAATGAATCATAGCTGGAACACAATACAGAGGAAGGCCATGAACAGGGAAGAATGGTGTACGTTTGTTGCTGCCCTAAACGCCACGGGCGTAACAGGCTAAAGAGAAGAGCATCTGCTTCCTCATTTCCCTTCACCCCAGAATGACATCAGACAAAGATGAAGGCGAGTGTCTGGATTGTCGCGTTTTGTATTAATCGCATCCACTACCTTCGTACATAGACGGTCTTGATCTACTGTATCATGGACATAGAGTCTCGCTGAGCATGCATGCATGAGTGAATGTTTGCGTCTTTAGTCACTCCAGCGATTTTGTCACCGTTGTGACCTCCATAGTCATCCTGCTGGTGGTTGTTGCATATGCGCCGCTTGTCTCTTTGGTGACCTTTCTTTTAGTTCTAACCGCAAAGGCCCATTCACTCAATAAAGGCTGTGTCGAATTACGGAATCATCAGTGTAAACAACATCTTCCTTCGATGTGTGGTCATTTATTAACGCTTCGGCTTCTGCATTGACTATTGTAGTCAGCGATTCGCTACTTGGTTTGTTTACTGTGGTGACTACTACAAATGATTGTCTGTGCTCAATGGGCATATGTATCCACTCTTCTCCATGATCTTCATTTACTGGGGCCGTTGTTGTATCTGACTCTCAGTCAATGCTACACAAGATCAAGAAACAAATGATTGTCTGTGCTCAATGGGCATATGTATCCACTCTTCTCCATGATCTTCATTTACTGGGGCCGTTGTTGTATCTGACTCTCAGTCAATGCTACACAAGATCAAGAAACAAATGATTGTCTGTGCTCAATGGGCATATGTATCCACTCTTCTCCATGATCTTCATTTACTGGGGCCGTTGTTGTATCTGACTCTCAGTCGATGCTACACAAGATCAAGAAACAAATGATTGTCTGTGCTCAATGGGCATATGTATCCACTCTTCTCCATGATCTTCATTTACTGGGGCCGTTGTTGTATCTGACTCTCAGTCGATGCTACACAAGATCAAGAAACAAATGATTGTCTGTGCTCAATGGGCATATGTATCCACTCTTCTCCATGATCTTCATTTACTGGGGCCGTTGTTGTATCTGACTCTCAGTCGATGCTTCACAAGATCAAGAAACAAATGATTGTCTGTGCTCAATGGGCATATGTATCCACTCTTCTCCGTGATCTTCATTTACTGGGGCCGTTGTTGTATCTGATTCTCAGTCAATGCTACACAAGATCAAGAAACAAATGATTGTCTGTGCTCAATGGGCATATGTATCCACTCTTCTCCATGATCTTCATTTACTGGGGCCGTTGTTGTATCTGACTCTCAGTCGATGCTTCACAAGATCAAGAAGGGCAGGTTTCGGTATGAGTGGATGTCGTCTATAGAAGTTTCTAACCTCGAAAAGCTTACGTGGATATACTGTCCTGGGCATGTGGGTGTTTACGGTAATGAAAGAGCGGCCAGGCTTGCATCAACAGCATCGATTGTTGGGAGTTGAAGATGGATAAGGGGATGCTCTTCGATCTCTTTGCGACTGTCTGTTGGATGACACTAAAGTTGATGTTGAATCGATCAAGCGATGTAGGCAATTTGGAGTTACCCGTTGTACAAGTCGAACTGGATGCATGAGAGGCAGAGTGAGAGGTGTATTTAATCAGCAAGCCACGGGAACCATCAGTATGCATTCTCTTCGATATCTGGGTCTGCCCAGAGTGCAATGACGTCAGTTTAGTAACCAATGACCAATCTTCTCCATGATCTATGTCATGATCTATGTCATGGATGGCACATACCCGTAGTATTACCTCCACTGCTCGGCCCAGCCATGACTGGCCCCGTTTACGTCATTGCCTTTGCAGTTGACTCACATGACTGGAAGTGGTGAAAGCCGAAAGGAAGCTACTTTCATGAGGACGGAAGTCCTGAATGCCAAAACCAAGACCAGAATTGGATGCTGGAATGTAAGAACAATGTACGAAACCGGAAAACTGTCACAAATAACAGCAGAAATGAGAAGATATAATCTACATATCCTAGGGGTTAGCGAGAGCAGATGGACAGGAAATGGAAGAAGTACCACTGCAACAG
The DNA here is from genome assembly GCA_020796225.1 of Arion vulgaris. Classification (NCBI taxonomy): domain Eukaryota; kingdom Metazoa; phylum Mollusca; class Gastropoda; order Stylommatophora; family Arionidae; genus Arion; species Arion vulgaris. Next base: position 68,221,594 of record CM036757.1, read on the forward strand.
GTGAAACAGTCCTTTTTCTGGACGAGACGATGACCTACACCATGAAGGAGTAGCAGTAATCCTAAGAAAAGGCGTGGAAAAGTGTCTGTTAGAATGGAAACCTATCAGTAGCCGCTTGATTAAGATCAGACTAAAGGGGAAGCATACAAACATCACAATCCTACAATGCTATGCGCCAACTAATGATAGCGAAGATACAAAGAAAGACTCTTACTACGAAAACCTACAAGCAGAATTAGACAAGTCACCATCCCATGATGTTATCATTGTTATGGGAGATCTAAATGCGAAGGTCGGACAAGACAACACGCATAGTTATAGAACTATGGGAAAATATGGATGTGGTATGATGAACGAAAATGGGAACGTTTAGTAAACTTCTGCAGCATGAACAATCTCGTTATAGGAGGAACCCTATTTCAACATTTAAATATCCACAAATTAACATGGTATTCCCTAATGGCAGAGATAAAAACCAAATAGACCATATAATGATCAATGGACCCTGGAGACGCTCGCTGCTAGATGTTGTAGTCAAGAGAGGTGCAGATGTTGGTAGCGACCACCACCTAGTCACAGCTTATGTCAAACTTAAACTAAGAAAAACAGGACAACAGAAAAACTTCCAAAAGAGGTTCGATGTGGATAGACTAAAAGACACGGAAGTAAGGGATAAGTTTATAATGCAGATAAAGAACAGATTCCAAGCCCTAGAAAGTAATGAAACTACGGATGAAACTGACAACATAGATAGAACATGGGACAACATAGCATCTATATATAGCCAGAGCAGTGAAACATGTCTAGGGTACCGCACAAAGAAAAGAAAAGAATGGATAACACCAACAACATGGAAAATAATAGACAGCCGAAGAATATTAAAAAGAAATTGTTAGAAGCAAAGTCCGAAAGACTGAAAGCAAGATACCAAGAACAGTACAAAAGCGCAAGTAAAGAAATCAAACGGGCTGTGAGAGCTGACAAAAGAATGTATGTTGAAGACCTGGCAGTGCAGGCAGAAGAAGCAGCAAAAAGTGTGATCAGGGAACAGTGTACAAAATTACAAAGCTAATAAGAGGGAAACATTACAGGAGATCAAATACTCTCATAAAGGATAAGAATGGAATACTATTGACAACGGAAAAGGAACAAGAAATACGATGGACAGAGCATTTTAAAGAATTGCTAAATAGACCACCGCCAACGGTAGTAGCAGACATACCAGAGCCAACAGAGGAATTAGAAATTGGCATTGAAACACCCAGCCGGGATGAGATCATTACAGCAATTAAATCTCTTAAGAATAACAAGGCACCAGGGAATGATAACTTAAACGCAGAACTATTCAAAATAGACCCAGAACTTGCAGCTAATATATTGCAACCCTTGTTTACTACTATATGGAATACCCAAATAATACCTGATGCATGGAACAGAGGAGTCATCATCAAGATCCCCAAGAAGGGCTCCCTTGCCGATTGTAATAATTGGCGTGGAATAACACTGCTTTCTGTCCCAAGTAAAATCTTAAGCAAAATCATCGTACAACGTATTACTGATGCTGTGGATAAGAAACTAAGAAAGGAACAAGCAGGATTTCGCAGAGGACGGAGCTGTATAGGCCAAATATTTGCTCTTAGAAATATCATAGAGCAATGCACAGAATGGCAAAGCAAACTCTATATCAACTTTGTCGATTTTGAAAAAGCTTTTGATAGCATACACCACGAAAGTCTATGGCGTATCTTAAGATGGTATGGAATCCACTGTGTTTTATAAATATTATAAAAAGCTGCTACAGCAAGTTTGCATGCAGTGTTGAAACTTCAGAACTAAAGTTTGAAGTAAAAACAGGCGTGCGACAAGGATGTGTTATGTCAGCCCTATTATTCAACACTGTCATAGATTGGGTGATGCGTAAAACAACGGAAGATAAGGCAAGAGGTATTAGATGGACGCTCACATCCACTCTGGAAGACCTAGATTTTGCAGATGACATCGCACTCCTATCTCATACACATAGAGATATCCAGGAAAAGACCTGCCGCCTTAACCAATATAGTGAGATGGTTGGGCTGAAAATAAATCAGAAGAAAACTGAAGTAATGACTCTGAACATAGCAACCCCAGCACCAGTCAAACTAGAAGGTAAAACCCTCCGAGATACAACCGCTTTCACATACCTTGGAAGTGTTATTAGCAATGAAGGAGGCGCTGGATCTGACATTAAAAACAGACTGAGTAAGGCACGAAGTGCATTCATGACCCTTCAGACCGCCTGGAAATCTGCCCAATACAGCATCAGAACCAAGACTAGTATCTATAACAGCTGTGTGCTGTCAACATTGCTGTACGGATCGGAATGCTGGAGAATGACAAAACAGGATATGTCAAGACTCTCCGCCTTTCATACAACTTGTCTGCGAAAAATCTTACGTGTGTACTGGCCGACTACTATCTCGAATCAAGAATTGCTTGCACGATGCCAACAAGAGAATATGGGCACTATCATCCGAAGACGACGCTGGAGATGGATTGACATGTGATGCGCATGGAGACTGGCTCCGACACGAAAACTGCACTGAGATGGACTCCAGAGGGTAGACGAAAGCGTGGAAGACCCAAGACGACCTGGAGGAGAACGATAGAGCAAGAGCTGAAGGAAATGAATCATAGCTGGAACACAATACAGAGGAAGGCCATGAACAGGGAAGAATGGTGTACGTTTGTTGCTGCCTAAACGCCACGGGCGTAACAGGCTAAAGAGAGAGAGCATCTGCTTCCTCATTTCCCTTCACCCCAGAATGACATCAGACAAAGATGAAGGCGAGTGTCTGGATTGTCGCGTTTTGTATTAATCGCATCCACTACCTTCGTACATAGACGGTCTTGATCTACTGTATCATGGACATAGAGTCTCGCTGAGCATGCATGCATGAGTGAATGTTTGCGTCTTTAGTCACTCCAGCGATTTTGTCACCGTTGTGACCTCCATAGTCATCCTGCTGGTGGTTGTTGCATATGCGCCGCTTGTCTCTTTGGTGACCTTTCTTTTAGTTCTAACCGCAAAGGCCCATTCACTCAATAAAGGCTGTGTCGAATTACGGAATCATCAGTGTAAACAACATCTTCCTTCGATGTGTGGTCATTTATTAACGCTTCGGCTTCTGCATTGACTATTGTAGTCAGCGATTCGCTACTTGGTTTGTTTACTGTGGTGACTACTACAAATGATTGTCTGTGCTCAATGGGCATATGTATCCACTCTTCTCCATGATCTTCATTTACTGGGGCCGTTGTTGTATCTGACTCTCAGTCAATGCTACACAAGATCAAGAAACAAATGATTGTCTGTGCTCAATGGGCATATGTATCCACTCTTCTCCATGATCTTCATTTACTGGGGCCGTTGTTGTATCTGACTCTCAGTCGATGCTACACAAGATCAAGAAACAAATGATTGTCTGTGCTCAATGGGCATATGTATCCACTCTTCTCCATGATCTTCATTTACTGGGGCCGTTGTTGTATCTGACTCTCAGTCGATGCTACACAAGATCAAGAAACAAATGATTGTCTGTGCTCAATGGGCATATGTATCCACTCTTCTCCATGATCTTCATTTACTGGGGCCGTTGTTGTATCTGACTCTCAGTCGATGCTTCACAAGATCAAGAAACAAATGATTGTCTGTGCTCAATGGGCATATGTATCCACTCTTCTCCGTGATCTTCATTTACTGGGGCCGTTGTTGTATCTGATTCTCAGTCAATGCTACACAAGATCAAGAAACAAATGATTGTCTGTGCTCAATGGGCATATGTATCCACTCTTCTCCATGATCTTCATTTACTGGGGCCGTTGTTGTATCTGACTCTCAGTCGATGCTTCACAAGATCAAGAAGGGCAGGTTTCGGTATGAGTGGATGTCGTCTATAGAAGTTTCTAACCTCGAAAGGCTTACGTGGATATACTGTCCTGGGCATGCGGGTGTTTACGGTAATGAGAGAGCGGCCAGGCTTGCATCAACAGCATCGATTGTTGGGAGTTGAAGATGGATAAGGGGATGCTCTTCGATCTCTTTGCGACTGTCTGTTGGATGACACTAAAGTTGATGTTGAATCGATCAAGCGATGTAGGCAATTTGGAGTTACCCGTTGTACAAGTCGAACTGGATGCATGAGAGGCAGAGTGAGAGGTGTATTTAATCAGCGAGCCACGGGAACCATCAGTATGCATTCTCTTCGATATCTGGGTCTGCCCAGAGTGCAATTACGTCAGTTTAGTAACCAATGACCAATCTTCTCCATGATCTATGTCATGATCTATGTCATGGATGGCACATACCCGTAGTATTACCTCCACTGCTCGGCCCAGCCATGACTGGCCCCGTTTACGTCTATTGCCTTTGCAGTTTTTAGTTCATTGTGTAATGGGTGTGTTAAGTCTCTGGTGATTTTAAGATAGACAACTGTTCTACGCATCCCAATTTTACTGCTTATGTCTGGAAAGTCTTGTGTATTTATGTTAAGCGTCGCCAAGTTTTTTTTACGCTCGTCAATGTAGCGGAGAAGTGTAACCCATCTTCTTTTACCGCAAGTCACCTTTCGATACAGATATCCCTGGGGATTCGGTCGTCCTTCGTCCTTCTTTTGCAAATAAAAGAAACCATGCTAAGAATCCCTGCTGATTCCAACACCTCATTCTCTCTCTCTCTCTCTCTCTCTCTCTCGCGATCGTTCTTAACCCTTTCGCTGCTACATACTTTCCAAAGGCTGAACTAAAAATAACTACTCTTTATAACTACATCTGGAGATGTGTGCACTTTGTTCGTATTTGTGGATTTGCATTTCTTTCTTGCGCTTGCACTGCTACCACTACCTGTAGTTCTCCTTCTATCCCTGTGCCACCTTAGCCAGACAGGAACCAAGTCTGTTTCCAGGTTCACTGCTTGGTGGTGGAACACAGGGTCTGGATTAGTGCAAGCTCCACTATTTCTGGCGCGGCGTTATCCCAATGCGCATTTGACCCCCAACACCTCATTCAAGAACCATCATTTGCTGATATATAGTAGCATTTTTAGTTATTCGTTTTGGTGTTAGGGACAGGATGTTTAATCTTTGTAACTGTCTATAATTCAGATTAGGGTTATTGTAAGTGGTTTCCGGTGTGTTGACCAAGATGGCGGGACGTGTTTTCTTCTAGCTTGGCCCACAAACTGTTGATCGTCGGCCCGACAAGTCGTCATCGTAAAAATCACCACTGTTTGAGAAACAGAGTTTAGGCTCTAAATGCAATTGACTGGGTCATGCTAAAATGCACAAATAACGCAAATATGGGCATCAAGTGGGTTGATAAAATTTTAGAAGACCTTGATTTTGCCGACGATATAGCCTTTTTGAGTTCATCACACCAAGATATTCAAATGAAAACAAACCTTCTCCAAAATATCTCAGGACAAATTGGTCTCCAAATCAACACCACAAAAACAAAAATTGTTGACCTTACCAGCAGTCCAGAAAATATCCAACTAAAAACTACACTCTTGAAAAAGTCAAAAGTTTTACATACCTAGGGAGTATGATGACATCTACGGGGATACAGCGCCAGAAATTCCATACAGAATCGCATTGGCATCAAGTGTTTTTAACAAATTGTCAAATATATGGAAGTCCACCACACAGCAAGCACTTAAAATTAAAGATCTTTAACTTGTGTGATTCCAGTATTAACTTATGGATGCGAGAGTTGAAAAGCAACAAAAGCTCTAGAAAGAAAATTAGATAACTTTGAGAATAAATGTCTTAGAAGAATACTGAACCTCAAATGGTCAGATTTCAGACCCAACACAAATAAGACAAGAGACCAAGCAAGAAAATGTATCAAATTTTATAAGAAAGCGCCGCTGGAACTACATCGGCCACGCACTTAGAATGGATGAGAAAGACCCCTTACCAATCCTCATATGGACAACAGAGGGAAAAAGAAAACGAGGAAGACCAAGAGAGACTCTGCGTAGAACCATCACCAGAGAAGGCTCAACGATGGCCTAGTAAACATTAAAGACCTAAAACAGATAGCAACGAATCGCGAGACATGGAGAGCTATGACCTCTGCTCTATGCGCCGCCCACAGGCCCAAGAGGAAAGACTAACTAAGTGTTATCGCTAGAACTATATCGCTAGAACTGCCAATGGCTATTTGTTTTTGTGTTGGGAATAGAGTTACTGTTACTATTTGTCTCTGGGTTATAATGTATCGATGGCGAAGGGATAAAGACGTTTATCTTAGGTTTTGGGTTCGAATCGAGATCGAGTCACTGGCAATTTTTAGTAAATCAATAAAATTGTTTGCGTGGTTAGGTGTTGTTGGAGGTTGATCGTCACCACTTTTAGAATGGTTGTGTTGTCAGTTTATTTTTTTAAATTTCTAAGCTGTTTTTTTAATTATTGCTTTATTGGTTGGTCGATTGCTTTTCTTTTTTAATGTTTTAGCTGTTTAGAACATAGATTCCTAAACTATTTCTGCTCACCATCCCACTTTGCACAACATAAACTTTGTAACGCCCCTCCACATTATAACAGTTTGCCAACGCCCCCCTCCCACATATATCATGCTTCTTTTCTCTTTGACATCGAAAATTGATATATATTTCTGTCATACATGGTCAATTTTCAAATGATTATATGCATGAAATAGAAAAAAAGATGAAAAAATAGATCGTGTAAGACGGGCATAAGATAAATTAAAATGCAGAATTCAAATTTAAAATGATTATTCAATCGCAAAATCACGAAAATAATTTATTAAAAATATTTATTATTAATTTCTTATTTAAGGAGCCACTGACCCCCTTTTTCTTCTGAACCCACTATCCCCCCAGAACGCATCAGCACCCCCGGGGCGGTACCGCCCACTTTGGGAAATGCTGGTCTAGAATTAGGGTTAATGTTAGTGTTAGGGCTATGGCTAGAGCTATGGCTAGAGCTCGGGTTATAGATGGGGGTTTGTATTATGAATAGAGTTAGTGTTCAGGTTATTGCTATTCGTAATTTAAAGGGATATATATAGTGAAGTGGTAAAGACATTTGGTTTGCGTCCTAAAGATTGTAGGTTTGAATCCTGACCGAGTTATGTATGCATTTTTTCGGAGATCACTAGGACTGTAGTCTTCTTCTTCTTCTTTGCGTTCGTTCTCTATAACCAATTTTAATCACTCTTTGTGATATGTTTGATCTTTGCCAAGAACGTGTATACGTTGCACATTGGTTTGGTAGAAAGGACTGTAGTTTTAGTCGAACGTGTATTGCCCGGCCTCAATGGGAGCAAAGAATAGTAACACTGCGACCTACAAGACATATCGTAAGAGGCGACTGAGGTAGGGCCTAGGAAAGCTACCCTAGTAAATAAAAAGCATCGCCGAAATCGGATGTGCTGGCCTGCTTGTTGGCGCATAACTGGCACAACGTACAATCGCTCTTAGGCTCAGATCACATACACCTTACAAAGAGTTGTTAACAAGTCTTTATATTAAAAACGTTTTATTTGAAAATAGTGCAACGTTAAAAATAGTTTGAGGAGTAGCGCCCTTGATTTCGTTGTTTCATGTCCATCAAAACAAATAAATATGTTCCTTTACCACCGTCTTTAGAGATAACCTGATACGACCAAAGATTGAAACATTCTCGATGTTCATTGGCATAATGAAAATATTCAAACTGCGTTAACATTTCACTTTGAAAAAGGCGTAGAAGGAAAACATTTAAAGTTACAGTTGCGTGTTCAATTGAAACATTTTCAAAAACCCGTATCTAGACATCATTGCGCAAGACCGGAAGCGAAAATATATTGGCACAGAGCAACCCACATAATTTCAAGACTGAAAGTGTCGACTTCTGAATTCGGAGGCACGTGTTTCTTGTTCTATGACTTTTTTTAGTAAGTTTTTTGGTAATTTATAAGGCTTGGTATATAAAATTAAGTGTGTCAACATTTTAATGGTTGGTTTTATCAAACTGTAACTTTAAAAGTTTGTAACTAGTAAACAGAGTACACTAATCGAAAACTGGTAAGACGACATGTTGACGATGGTGTTCATACTGTTCTTTTCACCAGTCAAAATTGACTTTGCTTATACATTTTTTTTGGCCATGGTTAATTTTTCCATCATTATTCTTGTTTCTCAAATATGACTGTATTGTATTGTAGTTATGCCAGTCACGTAATGTTATTAGTATTTCTAGCTGATGTTTTTTTTGGAATACTGGTTATGTAAACAGTTAAAAAGTGTGCTTGCCAGAAACCAAACAACTGACAACCGGAAATAGCGAAGGGGATGTTTGATGGTCGTATTGTAAAAGAGTTATTTATTATTAATTGTTGCAGCAAACCTATTATCAGTCACAAAGTTGAGTTTACATATTGAGGTATTATAAATTAAACTACGTTTCCAAAACTGCATGAAGTCATTATTACTTATAATTTTGTTGATCAGTTGACTTGAAAAGTGCGCTCGTTTGCAGTTTCTGAGTTTGTGAAGTTCCAATTCCAACCAGCAAATAATAAAGTTTACAAATGTCTAAATTTACTGTTGTAGAATGTAGTGTATATAGTATATGTAAACATCCGCAATCGTATGAATTAATCCTTATAATTGATACTTTTAGTAATTTGTAATAAACTAGTTAATTTATGCCTGTTAATCTAAATCATTATATGATTATATTTTCTTTATGAAATACTTGTCATCCCATAGTGACCTTAGCAGGCCTTCCATCAAATTTGTCAACAAGATATTAATTTTGAGAGCATCATTTAAGTTTATATTTCAAGCTCTGATTTTGATTTAAGGACAATGATTAAACAGACTGACAATGAGTTAACCACACAGGTGTAATTTAGAAAAGTTTGCAGGTTATATAATAATTCAAGCAAAACTGCAAAGTGTAATTGCAGTTTCTGTTGCAAAAATCCAGTCCCCAAAAAGAATAAAGTTAATGCTGTTGAAGTATATGTTTCCATACACTTTTGTACATTTTGTTTTACAGACCCTTGACTGAATGGTATGCCTGAGTCACCTGGCAACATTGAGGAGATACACAACTCTTTAAAGGCCTCCCTGAGTCGAGGTCAATCAGATCTTGATCAGGATGTGGCCGCAGCATCAAAGCGGGTGTTGCTCGAGAATATACTGTTTCAGCCAGCATCTACTTCTTATTCAATGCAACGGGATGCTCTTAGGACAAAGTACATCCCTTTGAATCTAACATCACAAGATGGAAATGGATGGACAGTTGGAGAGTCGTCTCAGAAGCAGTGGCAACAAGGAGGTATTTGTAATAATTAATGTTACACTGACATTGCAGATCTCAGAGTGAAATTATCAGCGAAACATCATGTTTAATTAATGGTTGCAATGTGTCACATTAGTGACAACTGTTATAAGAAAGAGAAGATGGAGATATGTTGGGCACACCTTGAGGAGAAATAATCAACGAATATCAAAGCAGGCATTGAAGGGGATGCAAAGGGTTCAAGAAAGAGAGGTCGACCTAAGGAGACCCTGAACGAACTTTGCTGAGAGAGGCGGAAAATATCGGCCTCAATTCCATGGAGTGAGCGAGTTGCCCAGGATAGAGCGGTATGGAGAAATTGCTTGCAGGTCCTATGTAACATATAACGGTATGAGAGGAATTATTATTATTGCTGTGTCACATTAGTATTAAAAAAGAAAGTAAAGTAGCAATTGTCATACTATAGTAAATTGGGGAATGTAGTATTTTACCAATATTTTGTGTGTCCGGTGGCACATTATGTTTACCTTTGTATGGCTGTCTTTTCTTGTAGGGTCTCTTTTGTCCCCACTTGAGGTGGGGGTCAACTTGAAAACCGTTAAAGGCCGGATAGAACATGACCACCCGTCAAGAAAGCAATTACACTAATCACAGCAACAATATATAGCAATCACCGGTTGATACTAATTTTAGAAATAAATTTAGGCAAGATCTATTATATTTACTGACCTTAGTTCACAAGATGATAAGAAATCTTACAAATAAATTTGTAGCAAACATTTTGTAGACTAATGGTCTGTTGAACAATAAAAATGGATGATAATTTCCATATTATTGGTTACTTGTATTTGTAAAATATTGCATAGTACTTCTTTGGTATATATTTGAAATGTTCAACTCTTTCACAGCTAATGCCATGACGAGTACAACAGGAGGTGACAAGAATAATGAATGTTTTCCAACTCCTAAAGTAGTTCTTTATCCAGAGGAGAGAGTAAAAATGGAGTGGACACGCATGACCCGCATTGGTGCAGGTTTAGTCAACATGGGAAATACCTGCTTCTTTAATTCAACTCTACAATGTCTTACTTACACAGCACCACTCGTAAATTATTGTTTCACAAATGATCACAGGGAAAAATGTGAGTTCTGTTTTTTTAAAAGTTGCTTTCAAAGGATAAGACTACATTTCCATAACTTTAGACCAAAAAAAAAATAATTTTATGGAGTAACATACATTGGGTGACATGTCAGTACCATTGTAAATACTGACTGTGTGGTTCTTGTAGTCTTAAGTTTGAAAAGCAATGAATAGTTACTATACTCGACCAGATATTTTCAGAAATACAAGAAAAATTGTTATGATAACCTCATGTAAATTACTTCATGTACCACAACTGCAAGAGATTTATTGATTGTTTTTATACAGACTTTCTGGAAATAGTTCTAGTTCTCCAGTATACTGTTCTAACCAGCCAGAGACTCAAATCTGATCAGGAGTCATCACAAGTCATGGTATTATTCACCCCACCAAGAGTTTTGGAGTTGTCTGAATATGTAAACAATGTTAATAGTATACCCAAACATAGCTGGGGATATGATCAAAGTATCAATTGGAAAATTCTTTCATAACAATTATGCAGGATGCAGTCAGTGAAGGTAGCAACTGAGAAACTGTCAATCTCACCCGCATCGAGTGCTATAGTTTAAGATCTGCACTTCGGTCTAGAACATTTCCTGGTCTAGTTGCCCTACTGTCTCATGCAATGAATACCATCTCAGTGTGGAACACCAGGAAATGAGACAGAAGACCAACTGGTCAAGGAAGCTTCTACAAATGTGCAACCGGATGTACTAGTTATTTATCATGTAACAGTTATGTATAATCATAAGAAAGGATGACCTAATCAATTAGAAAACCATCAGTACTAACACAGGATGACTCGCAAAATATGAGCAAATTAGAACATTTTGTCATTCTGCACCTCAGAACAGAACAAAATAGGCTACACAGTTGCATGTATACAGATTTTAAGATCAGCCTATTAGAGGTGCAGGTATCAACTTAAAAATTGCATAGAGCAAAGAAAACTACATAGCTCTGTGTAATATACAAAATACGTTTATTAAAAAGAACATTGTAGTTATAAATAGTATTTCAAGCGAACAAAAAAAAAAGCCATGCATTTTAAACATATACTTGTTTTATACATTTCAGGTAAAAAGAAAGACTTTTGTATGATGTGTGAGATCCAGAACCATATAAAGAGTTCTCTGACTGTGGGAGATCTATTAAACCACACTCAATACTTCAAAATTGCGATGTAAGGATGCAACACTTTTTTCAAATATAGCATTTATCATGTCATTTTGAAGTTTCATTTGTCAGTTTTTTGTTTTGTTTTTTTAATAGTAAAGCTTAGTGATGGACATTACAAATATGTTTTTGCCAATAGTGGCATTGGCTAGAATATATTTATGATGGACAGACGATGGGAAAAGATGACCTGGGCGTCCGAAGGAAACATAAAAAAGAACTGTGGAAAGAGAGTTGAATGCCTGGAATGGGAAAGGTGGCCGAAAAGCAATAATGGAAATCTCAGTCAAAGCTGTATGTGTCAAATGGGATACAGCGAGGATATAGACAGACAAATATATTCAAATGTTGCACACATCTGTGTATAAGAATATATGAATATACACTATTAAAAATAAAGGCTCCACTTGGTAAAGGCTTCGATGCTAAATTAAGATAATGCAGCTCAACTGTTCTCTTTATGTAGATAATTCAAGAAAAAAAAATATCCTGTAGGGTGTGAAATACCTGTCCCTTCACATTTCAAATTCAAAGTATGTCTCAGATGAAGATTGATATATATGAAAGAATGGGTGTGTGTTAAACACATACTTCTTCTGTGCGTTCGTTCTTTACGACCAATTTTAATCACTCTTTATGATATGTTTGATCTTTGCCAAGAACGTGTATACGTTGCACATTGGTTTGGTAGACCCTAAACACATAGACTTCTACACGTTTAGGACACATGCATCCGATTTCAACCAAACCTCCTTAGTCGCCTCTTACGGCATGCATGGCAGGTAACAGTGGTTCTATTCTTTACACCCCAAATTTGGGCCCTGGTAACCACTCGGTGAAACACATACAAAAATAATATGTTCTTGTTTGAAACGGTAAATACTTCTTCTTACACTCCATACCGACCACTTGTTAACCACTCATTGTAATTTGTATATGATCCGAACCTAATGCAATTGTATGTCATGCCAGTTATGCGCCTACAAGTAGGCCAGCACATTTGATTTCTGCGATACTTTTTACTTATTAGGGTAGCTTCCTAGTCCCTATCTGTCATCTCTTACAACTTGTAGGTTGCAGTGTTACTATTCTTTGCTTCCTTGGAGTCCTGGCAACAAACGGAAAAAAGGTAAATGCTAAAAGAGATAAAAATTGACAACCTATACGTTTTGAACACAGAGGGACACTTATACACTTCAAGGAATTTTTGAAGCTAAGAATAAAAGATAGCACAATACTCTGTATAAGTTAAAAGGTAATATAAAAAAATAGATTAATAGCACTTTAGCAGAGTTCAGTCTCCATCACTGAATGAGACAGTGAATATGTGGGAGATCTATCAGTTAACCTTCTACCTCTGAAGTCTGAGAAGGCACGCCTGTACACTGATACAAAGAAATGCAGATCTTCATGTAAAGATCATTCAGAAGCGCCACACCAGGCGCCCTGACTATGTCTGAATTCATAGCAGGCAAATGCAAGAAGTAGTTAACCTTCAATGAGAAATCTGTGCTTGTCTAAACTGACTATCACAAAAAATGTCATAAATGAGCTATGAACAGATATAACAACTATATTTATTAGCAAAATTTTGCATGGAAATTTGACCTAATGCTTTATCTGAATTTTATCGTATACAGGTATAGCCAAACACATGAAATGGGGGCGACAAGAAGATGCACATGAGTTTCTTCGCTTTGTGGTGGACCATTTACAACAAGCTTGTCTGAATGGGGAAACTAAGTATGTTTATCAATTGATAATTTAAATGTATTTGTAGTTACAATCAGGAAAACTGAAAGTTTATGTCACCAGTAAAGAACAAGAAGAAATATTAGAAATAAGATTGAAATAAAATATAAAAGATACAGTATTCACCCAGAGGCAACAGGCCAAATCATTCGGTCATATAACACGATTATCGTCATATCGTATACTACAACAGGCAATCCAGCAAACAGACAATTACCACTATCTAGATAGAGCAAGACAGGTGATATTGTTTCAACTCAGAACTGGACACAACAGACTGCACAGACTAAAATTACCTGCTGCCTTGCAGGTTGGCTGGGGAGAGTCAAAAGCTTACGTAGAGCGAACCCAGTAAATGCTGGTTGAAATCGGACACGTTTCCGAAGGACAAACGCTAGAGCTCCAAATGGAACTGAAGATGTGACGTAAAACAAACGTTCTTGGCAAAGGCTGTTTATATATCACAACAAGAATGATCAATATGGCCGAAAAGAATGATCGAGAGAGAGACTAAAACTACTTCTATCATCCACATGGGCGTGTGGACAGACAGCCGAACACATCCTGCAAGAACCAACCTGATGAACCAACAGCGGAAAGAACACTGGCCAACAGAGATAGACATCCACACAAAACTGTTTGGAAACCTTGATGAACTAAGAAACACAACATACATCCAGAGAACCGGACTCATTGTGTAGACATCGAAATCAGCCAATGAGAATAAGAAGACTACAACAGGCAATATTACGCTGAAAAAATGGGGAGAGGATGACCATGCAAGCGCTGGACTGATAAGCATCAGACTCCTCACGCATGAGTAGTTACGGGCCCAAATTGGGATGTAAAGAATAGAACCACTGTTACCTGCCACGCATGCCGTCGGGCGACTAAGCAGATTGGTAGTGGGGCTAGCCACACCGTAAAAAACACTAGATGGCTACAGAACGGAGCGCGAACCGAGTAAACGCTGGCTGAAACTGGACACATCGCCGCAGGATAAACACCAGAGCTACAAATGGTGCTGAAGATGTGACGTAAGACACACCACTGCTAAGGCTGCATGAATCAGATTTCCACATGAATAGAATTTATTAGGAGATCTGGTACATCGGTCTGGGCGGTGATCACGGTGAGCGAGAGACTCCCTCAACACCTCTGTACGGAGATATCAGACTCTCAACACCTCTATGTGCAGAGCACATAAGAGGGCACTCTCTTACACAAAATACTTTACCTCAACACGCAAAGGTACAAGAAAATTGAGATAATATTGTGTGACTCATGATATTGAGATTACAAGTTGCTGGCTTGATATTATAAATATATATATATATATGGCCGTTTTTGTCTTTACAGACAGTCAATTGGCAAGTGTTTTACTGTGATAACCTCTGAGTTTTCTCTTAGCTCATACATGTCTCTTCTCAAAAGACTATGCCCTTGCGCAATATCGCTTTCCACACAACTCTGTCATAGCTAGTTTTTCCCCCCACATCCTATAGAAAAGTTCTTCATTGAGACCTAGCAGACATCTTTATATCTGAGCAGTGGTCTGCCCTGGTGCCTCTTCCCTCCGAAAGTTCACAGAACATTTGTTTTGGTATGCAACAATTTCTGTCTTCTCACATGCCCCAACCATCTTAGTCGTCCACTGCTGAGCATGCCCATGATGGAAGGCAGGTTTGTCGTACTACCTGATGTTTATAATCTTACGGAGACATCGAAAGTGGAAGATGTTAAGTCTCCTCTCATGCCTTGAGTAGTGTGTTCATGTTTCTGAGCCATATAGTAATGAACTAATTACACAGGCTCGATATATTATAAATATATTGGAATGATAACTGTATATTGTCTTGTATTCTATCCCATGAAATGTTAACTGGTCTTGAATACTTGTTATCCAGGTTAGACAGATGTAGCAAGGAGACCACAGTCATCAACCAGATTTTTGGAGGATATCTCAGGAGTCAAGGTGTGTTTCATATGCACATTTTAATCCTAGTAATCTTTGTCTTGAGGTGATTTATTACAATCTGATTGCTTGGAGAAGGAAAGAGTAGATTACACTAGATTACTATGTTATATATGTACTGATAGATATGTGTAACTCGTTTAATAGAAACAAATACAAAAAGAAGTCAGTTATGACATTGGTTGGCTTATGTGTGTGGCTAGCTCATACACTTCCAGTCATATTTTATTTATTTATAACTATTGTGTTTATCGCAGTTTACATATCTTGGTAGCGTACTGACACTAAATGGTGGCACAGAGGAAGATATAAAATCACGTCTGAGTAAGGCCAGAACCGCTTTTGCCAGAATGAAACCAGTATGGAAGTCCAAAATCTACAATAGGACCACAAAGCTTAAACTCTATAAAAGCATTGTTTTGCCAGTTTTGCTCTACGGATCGGAGTGTTGGAGGATGACCAAAGGAGATACTAGCAGGCTGTCAGTTTTCCACCACTCTTGTCTTCGCAGAATCTTGGGAATCTTTTGGCCAGTTAAAATATCCAATAACCAACTACTCCAAGACACAAGACAAGAGGCAATGAATGACATACTCAAAAGAGAAGATGGAAATGGCTCGGACATGTTATGAGAATGAGACAAGAAATGCCTGCAAGGATAGCCCTCACTTGGACACCAGAGGAAAGAGAAAGAAAGGCAGACCACGGACAACATGGAGGCGCATGATGGAAGAGGAACTGGACACCGCATCTCTGACGTGGGGCTCTGCGCTGAAGGTTGCAGGGGACAGGAGAGCATGGAAAGTCCTTTCTGAAGCCCCATGTGTCACTAGGCATGGCGGGATTAAGTAAGTAAGTAATTGTGTTTATCATATGTTACATCATTCAGATTGGCTACTATCTCAATACATTGGCCTTCCCATAATCTTCTATTATCTCTTTCTCTGCCACTGTGTTTATGACTATCTTTATTCGCTCTCTACATTTCCACTCAATATTTTAATGGAGTATTTGGCTAAAAGAGAGCAATCTTATCTTGTTCTCAGAAAAGCTGCTCAGTGAGACTTTCATTATTACATACCTTATACTATATTTTAAAATCCATTGACAAATATGAATTCATTGTTAAAATATTTTTAGAAAATACTGTAGGTCAACTGTGTATTCATAATTGTGTGTCTTTAGATTTATTTGCAGCATACATTTTATAGGACTGTTAGAATCCAACAATTATTTTAACTGTGTCTTTAGGGTAGTCATCTTGTATGCCATGTTGTTCTTGTATCCATTGCTTAAGTCCTTGTGGTAGAAATGCAACAGTGTCTTGTTTTTGTGATTTGTAACTACTGTACATCCTTGTTAATGTTTGATAATTTTTATTTTCTGCTAATTAAAATTTTTTTCCAATTGATATATTCACCATTTTTTTGTTCTTCTATATTCTCTTTATACCATAGTTGACACATAAGATATTCACAAATGTCCCACATTGCTGTCAGTCTGCTGCCTTTCTACCAGTGGTATGCCATGTCAGTCCACACTTTCATTTCTTTTTTGTTAGTTTGTCATTAGGTACATCATCACAAATTGATGTTTCCATCTTTTCTTTCTGGGATGTTACAATAAGCTAGGTCAATGGACCAGATGTCTGTTAAATGCTTATTCTTGCATCTTTTCTCAATAATCTGCAACATTTATGGAAATATGAATAGATTTATAATTGTATACATAATTAGATACACTGAGTTGCATACAGATTAAAAACTGTACACATAGCTTTAATTTGATAGACAGATAAGACTATTTGATGTCTATTTGAATTATTGACATTGTGTACTGATGCATACTTAGTAGAGTAACCTGCTGATTTCTTGTTGTAATTTAAGTGACCTGCCTCCGATGTCAAGCCAAGTCGGACACATTTGATCCATTTATGGATCTCAGTCTTGACATCAAGGTAAATATTTTATTGAAGTAATGTACAATATAACTTTAAATCTTTTCTGCAGCCATCTCAGTGTTCCATCGCTCGCTGTACGAAATGTGTGTTGGTTGACATATCTTTCTCTCTACCCACCAAACATCACCTGATTATGTATCATATGTGAAACAGGTCATTTATGACGTTCTCTCTGTTTATACTTTTCCTACTTGCAATCAATGACGTTTCAGCTAGTTTGTTTGCTCTTTCACTTTACCCTTGTATGTCCAGATGAGTAACGTTGAGTATGTATTTGTCCATTTAGTGCAAAGCTTACCTACATCAGTGCTGCTAAGCATATTCATCAAGTTTGTTACTATAATTACATATGTTGATTTTCTGTTGTGCCAGTCACAAGATCTCCCCAGAGAAAGCAGTTACCTCCATTGTCATGCTTGAATGCAATTTTTCTTCCTGTATTGTCCTTCCATTCACCTGGGCTATATAAGATTAGACTTTAAAATTCTTGTTCACATTCATGAATACATTGTGTTTCACAGTGGAATGTCATCATCATGATTGAATGAATGCAGAAAACAATCCAAGTTACATTCATGAGAAAGAGAAATAACAGCAGTTTACATTTCTTGCATTGACTTAAGGAAATATTGTCCCTTTTTTATTCAGGGTGTGAGTACAGTGGAGGAAGCGATGGCCAAATTTGTCAAACCTGAAACTCTTGAGAATGACAATGCCTACAAGTGTCCAAAGTAAGTAATTGTTGCGATTGTGAAGACAGTATTTTCTAGTCTTCATACATATGTAAATATTTTGTAATTTCTTGGAGCAGTCCGAAACTTGTTATAATGTCAACTAAATGCATCTAATACTGGAAGTGGTCATACAAGATCCAATTAAACTTCAGTTACATTATTGTTATTCTGAATATATGAAGATAGACTACTGAAAATCTCTACTAAAAACAGTAGGGAATGGAACAGATATGAAAACAAAGCAAACTAAAAACAGTTATGTAGTTTAAAAGTTACAAAAAAAGATCTTGTTTAATTTTTAAAAATCTTGTTTTAAATAGTCTTACTGCAGTCATGACTTCCTTTATATCGTTAGTATTATTCCCAATTATATTCATTCAACATGAGTGTTGATATATATATCTCAATGACCTCTTCATATCCTGTTTGATGTGTAAGGCTTCCACAAAAGACTTCAACTTCTGCTGTTCTGTCGCCTTTCTTACAATTGTTTTCCACATCAGCTAATAACTGTTCAACTCTCTTTCCACCGTTTTTTGTTTCTTTGAACTTCCAGAGTTTCTTTGAATTTCCAGAAAGCTGTCCCTAGTCAATGCCACTACTGGCATGCAACATACATGCCCAATCCACCATTGTCTTTTCATGATGGTCTCCAATGATGCAGTTTGTTAGTTTTAAACGCTCTTCATTTGCTTTAGTATTGGGCCAGAAAATTTGCAGGATTCTTCTCAAACATTTATTTTGAACTACCTCCAACTATATGTTTTGATATTGTGTCATTTTCTAGTACTTCACTACTGTATAATAGCAATCCCAGGACACTGTTTCATGTATTTTGTTTTATGATATTTTTTGTTTTAAGATTTAATCCTTTGACTTTCTAGATTTTGTTGAACATGGCAAAAGTTTGACTAGCTTTCTTGCATACGATACTGCACTTCCCAGGTATACAAAATCTTGAACTTCCTCCATGATTTCATGAACAGTAATTTATCACTTATACAGCACTTTAATACTCTTTTATTTGTTTGTTTAAATGTTAATGTGTCCGAGCAGAAAGCTAAAATAACTTGTTTGTTTAACACTTACAGATGTAAAAACAAGGTGAGAGCTCAGAAGAGATTCTCTATAGAGAAAGCTCCCAATGTTCTAACTTTACAATTAAACAGGTCAGTGAAATTGTTGTCTAATTATGTATCCACCATTATTACCAAAAGAAAATATTTCACTTACCGTATTCACATGAATCACTAGCTCTCAAGATGTAAGCATATATGACTTCATAATGTCGTAGCAATGTTTCTTCTGCATTCACCTGCTATGAATTCAGGCGTATTCAGGGTGTCTGGTATGGCGATTCGGGCTGTTTTTTTTGCTGCTACAAGCGTGCCTTCTCCAATTTCAGTGGTAAGCAATGATGCTGAAATATGATCTACTTAAAGTGTTGAGTATATGAATGTCTTCTTTTTTTGGGTGATAAAATAGAAGCATGAACCTTTTAACTACAGTTGGTCACCTTGTATAAAAACCCAAAGCCCTGAGCATCCATTGTTAGTCCTGAGCATATCCTTCTGTAACATTTTACAAGCTTAAATGGTTGCATTGATATTGTTACCTCAAAGGGTGGTTTCATGCATCATTAAAAATGTGTTTGTTCTTTCTGTCAATAGATTTGACTTTCATCATCATCTGTCTGGGAAAATCAACCGGTTTATCAAGTATCCTGAGAAGATAAATCTGAGAAGCTACATGAGCCAGAAGCTGGTGGGTATTTCACTAAATTATTCTGTCAGAAAATCTGTCAGTTTGTTCATGATATCAAATATTCATTGAAGATCAGTATGAGAAACTTCACAAGACATAGGTATGCGGGTTCCTGTGTTGTCAAGCATTGTCTCTAAGCATGATATGATGATTTAAAAAAAAGTAAAATACATCGTGCAGTTAACTTGAATTTAATGTTGATTTCCAAGAGATCTAAATAAAATCGATATACTTTCATCAAAATACAGATGCAAAATCTTTAATCTAATAGAGGTTTTCATAAATGGGAGCTGACACAAAATAGTAGGACTAAAAAAAAAGCCATGGAGAAAGGGTTGGATATTAAGTTTGGCTGGGAAAATAGAGACATATGCTCAAGACATACCAAAATTGCATGTATTTGTTGAGGAACTGTGCTCAATAGAAAGCGTAAACGCTTATTATTGCAAGAAATATTTTTTAAGCAATTGTTTTAACAATAGTAGATTGGTATAGGATATAAAGCGTTAAACTTACCAATAACAAAGTATAAGTGTAGCATATTTTCTTACAAATTATTAAAGAAATGGTTGTTTTTTGTTTTAAAAAAATATGCTTGTGGCAGAGAATCGACAATATATTTGTAAAAGTTTGTAAATACCTGGTCTTTCAAATGATCCTTACTATAAACTGTTGGACCTGTTTTATCACTGAGTTGTAATATGTCATTTGGACAGCAGAAAGGTTTTATGTTGTCTGAAGTAAATATTTGTTCTTTCAATTTGAAGTTGCAATACATTTGGGACAATCTTGTGAAATCATATGCAGATTGTGGTGTCATGTCTACATTTCTTTCCCAACTATTGCACATCTTTAAGTAAAATTTTATATGCATGATGTAATTTTTGTATTGAAAGCTGTTTTCAATATGTTCAGTGTTAATTACAAAAGTTGAGTATCTTTATACATCTTAAAAAATTGTTTGGGTTGAGTATCTTTATAAGATACACAAAGGGTTGGAGAAGACCATTATGAAAGGAGGCATCCTGGTGAAGAGGAGGCTCTTTGAGGAAAAGAAAATGGACTCAGGATGTAACATAATTTTAGCTTCACTGATACATCTTTCCTATAAGAGAGAGAAATTCTGAAGGACTGTTAGGGTCACAAAGTCTGCTCAGGACAAGCTATGTGATGAATGAATCTTAATGTGTTTTTATCTTCCTTAGGGTGAGCCGGTTCTTTACCACTTATATGGAGTTCTGGTCCACTCTGGTCACAGCAGTGAACATGGTCACTACTATAGCTTTGTCAAGTCTCCAAGTAAAACATGGTACTGCATGAATGACTCAATTGTAAGTGTATTTTGTGTATACTGTTATCAAGACATTACACTTATTAATCCCATTATCTGGCTATGATAACACATATATTAACACAAAAATAAGAAAAGCATTGATGTGGATGCTTCTTTTGGTCTTTCTGTTATGAACTTTCTTCTGAATGTCATCTACATTGAGCTCTGTTCATTTTTTTATGTGGACAATTCATTAATTTTTTAGTCAGTATGTTTTTTCTCTCTTCTGTCGTTCATTGAATAGTTAGAAAACCCTGAACAGGAAACTGTTCAGTTTATCAATCTGTGCCTCAAAACAGGAACCAATTGACTACGCAGTCGTATGTATTCAAAATTAAGAAGTCGGTTGACAGTCTCCTGAAACTGCTGAACATATACTTCAAGATTGCCTCGAAAATGATATGTCCTCCACTATTCTGCACCAGATCGTCTTTGGTCTGCCCCACCTTTGTGTTATCTCCTGGGTTCACTGCATGTCAGTTTATGTGATTGCCTCTGCATCACATTTTAGTGCGTCTTGCCTTTTATCACTGCATTTTTTTCTGATTGCACCTATTAAGCTGTTCTTAGTTGATGATATCGTCGGACCAAAATATTATGATAAATATTTTCAGTAAAAAGACATATTTTTACTTTCGATGCATTGCATATTTTATAGATCACCGAGATTATTTTTGTTTTTCAGGTACACCAAGCAGGTAGTAACACTGTATTCAGCGCTGATGCTTACGTACTGTTTTATGCTCGTATTAACAAGAATAGCAGCAGCAATGGTCCCTCCACATCCAGCAACAACATGAATCATATAAAAAGTCCTACATCTCCTGTAAAGGTAAGTAGATTTAAAGATTATTAATATTTAACCGATGGTTGAAATTTGTTACAGGCTTTCCGAAAAAGAAAAACATTGTGTGTGTGTGTATATATATATATATTAATTGTTTAAAAAATATATATATATTTGTACGACTTAACAAAAGATTGCAGAACAGAAGACAAACTATTTCATTTTTGTCTAAAACACTAGATGCTTTCCAAGGGTGCAAGCACACAGCAGCTGTTTTTATCAAGCATATGATATAATGTGAAGACATACAGACCTTTTACCAAGATTACAAAATGGACATTTGTGGAAAAATGTACTTGTGGATTAATGTATATCCTGAGTAACAGAACACAGTGGGTCTCCGTTAGCGAAGTTAACTAGTGCACTAGTGACAACATGTCATGGAATTCCTGGGTTCGAGGCCAGCTTGAAGCAAAAAATGTTATGTGTATTGTTTGACAACAGGAAACCCTGATCCTTAACTAGGGGATCAAAATTACAAGTACCTCTGAAGTCAAAGAAAGACTAGCCTGAATGGTGAGCGACACTGGTGATAAGGTGAGACCTCATGAAGAACTATATTTCATGACCATATATGTTGCAGTTACTAGATTAATAATTTTCTCTTGGATCTCATAGTGTCTCATCAATTTCCAAAGAGTTTTCCTTATCAGTGCTGTCGGAGGCCTTCTCATAATCCACAAATCTGTTATAGTCTGGGGATTTCTATTCGATACTTTGCTATATTGTGATGTATAAAATTGTTTGTAAAAAAGTCATTTCTTAGTTTTGTATCTCTCTAGAATGATCCTAATTAGTATTTTCCCCAAAACTGCATTACTTTTTCCTCTATAGTTTTCACTCTCCTGATGGTCCTCTTGGTAGCTGCGTTTAGGTGTTTTATATTGGCTTTAACATTACTCAAAACAAAATTTATCCTGAATATACTAGTGTTTCTGAAGAATCAGGAGGTAAAAACCAACTAGAATAAAGAAATCTTTTACCATATGTATTAGAATTATGTAGATATACAACTCTAACCAGACTGCAGGAATATAAAATTTAAAGGATGTAGCCAGACAAGAACGCTTTGTTGAAAGTCAAAGAACAATAGTAAACCAACACAGAACTGGTTTTGTTTGTCACACATGTTGAGAGGCATCCCATGGAAGAGACTGAAGTACTTATTGGTGCAATATGCAGTGATGATGATGTGTCAACAAAACAAACAAGCTAGATTTCTAATTTACATATCTGCTTTTTCAGTTTATTGATATCAAGTATTTGATTGTTATAATTCTGTTGTGATATACATTTGATATCTGTGTTGTATACACCAACGATCATCTTGTATTTTAGACAAAATAAATGTCAGACATTTGTGTTATTCTTTTGTTTCTTTTCCAGAGTCCTTTTATTGGACCCACATTTCCAAGTCACTTTAAGCAAGAGTCACCTCTTCCAAATGGAATACATGGTAGGCTAAATTTGTATTTTTTTTTCCATTACGTTTGTTTGAACGTATGTTTAAGCAAATTCAAGAACAGCAACATTTATGTTTTGATGGCTTAGTTTTCAATTTTCTTCTTTATTCTCTATAGATATTTGCAAATACTCTCATAAAAAAAGATTCTATAGACTACCCAACGCATTCTGTATCATCACTGTACACATTTTATACAGCAAATAACTGGAGACAGTAGTAGTAGTTAGAAAGATAATCAGACATCTAGTTGCAGAACACATCTTTCCTTGTACCATGGATAGTTGCCGGTAAATGGAAATGGTATGTCCATATACATAGATGACTTCATTGTGGTGACACATCTGAAGTTTAGGTTATTTTTAGCTAGCGCACATGATAGGATAATTGTACAGGGAAACAGAGCATGCATGACTACTATTTGCTGTGTGAGAATTGAGGTTTGGGTTGTTTGCCACTTTTGATTTTACTGGTACTCCCAAGTGAAGTAAAGAACCCATTTTCATACTTTGCTGTATGATAGGGAAACTGATCTTCAGCAAATTTACACTTATTTTCATTCCGGGCACATGAGTGTTGTTGGCAATGAGAGAGTAGATTGGCTGGCTCTGGCATCATATCAGGCGGCCAGCCAATGGATAAAGCTGATATTTTGAATGCCCTCATAGAGTATGGCCGCAAAGATGTTCATTTAAACCAATCCACATCAACTGCTAGATTGCAAAATCTGGGATTAGAGATTGGTGTGGCCAGAAAAGAACAGCACTAAAGGTATATGAGTAGACTCATCAATCAAAATCGAACTTGTACAGTCAGTTGCTGGATTCTGTTGGAGATATTGTGAAGGAGATTGGAGCACCTATGGACATGTTTTGAGTGCAATGAAGATATTCCAAACTGAAACTGAAGTGAAACATACATGTTTAAATGGGCTATTGATATGATTTTAAGGATCATAAAACCCAACTTTTACTAAGTTATACTTCAGAATGATGTCAGATCTGATTTGATGTTTGACTGTTTACTTCTGAAATGTATGTCAAACTTTTAGATATTAGCAACATATTTATTTTAATTGTTTCAGGCAAACCTACCTGTGAAATTGGCACACCCATAAAAGATCAGAAACCTGGGACTTCTAATCATGTCTCCCATACAGCACCCAAAGTCGTGTCAAATGCGACTGTACTGCCAGGAGCACACAATAAAATCTCCTTCCCTATCCTTACTCCACTTCAGAAAAAGCAACATCTTTTGCAACAACAGCAGCAACAGTTACAAAAGGATGAATTAAAGCGCATTGTGCTTCAGATTAAAAATGGCAATTCTACCACAATGGAAAAATCACCAGACGGAAAGTCAAAAGTTGTGAATGGAGATGTTACTAAACAGAAACCAGTGGGGCTAGTGCCCTATAACGATGACTCTGATTCAGAGCAGGAGAATGTAGGTGGCCAGGAAGGTCCTAACTCTGTAGGTGTAAAAATTAACCATAAAGAGGCAGCTACATCATCATCTTCAGTGCAGGCTGCAGGTGATTATCAACGGAAGCAGGCATGTGTACAGAAACTCAGCTTTCCTTCTGCCTCTGGAGATGGGGATTCCAGGGGCTTAACAAAGCCTAGAACTGGGCACCAGTCTTCAATACCATCACACATAGACATTCCACCGCCTTCTTGCAGTGCTCAACACCACCCATCTACCTCAAACTATAAAGATCGCTCCACTGACTTACAGCCTAAACATCCTTCCCAACTGTCACTGAATGTCTCTATAAAAAACAACATCCATAAAGACTTAGTACCATCTTCATCAAAACTGGGAGAAGCTCACCAGGATCTTTCATTGTTAAACACCACCACACCATTGGCAGCAGGTAAGGGTGGCGTTGTGGAGCTCCCTGTTGTAAATATGTCATCCTATGCAGACTCCAGCAGTGCCAAGGTGAAAGCTGCAGGTGGAAACTGGCTAGTCCATGCCCAAGATTGTGCCCCAAGTCCTCGCAGTTCATGTTCTAGCTCGAACAGTGTCAATTCTACTACTGAATGGACTGTTCAGTCCAAAGGTAACTTCATTTCCAGCTATCATCTTTTGGTGCAGATTTCAACAAAACTTTTGTCTTCCTCTTATAGAAATTAGTTATCAACATTTATTGCCTTCCGCTTGTCAGTTTTTAGCTCACAAAGTTCATCTGAAATTTCATTGTTTTATTCTGCATACCTGGCAATTCTATCAATTCATACCCAGTTTTTCGACATCTTTTTTACAGTTAGTATTTCTTTTAAAAATGGAATGACATCAAATCTTTTAGAAATTGGGTATGCATTCATTATGTCGTTCTACCTTATTTCCCTATGACAATATTTTCCACTCAAGTCAAATGAAGGATAAAATAATATGATATTAAAGTTTATTTAAGTTGTATTGTTGGCACACTTTATGTTGAGATATTTTATTAATATTTCTACCATATTGTTGTATTTGATTTGTATAGTTGTTGTAGGGATTTTACAATATTACCGGCACTAGATATCTGACATTGCCTATCATGTCATCCTCTTTAGTAGCTTTGATACTCTTATGAGTTTCAGAAAGCAAATTATGTTGTACCACTATTTGCAGCATAGGGATCCATTTTCGGGTATGTTTGTTTGAAGATGCTTCCATAACACACAGTCTCCCTTAATTCAAACCATGGGTTGCTTTGATCGAAAAGAGTGGGATTGTAGATTTTTTCTCCCTATTTGCCTGCTATGAATTGAGGAATAGGGCACCTCTAACTGCTTTCTGGCTTGCATTCCTTAGTGTTCCTACCCCTTCAGGAGGGCCTTACTCTGATCTTGATTAAAGACACTTTTCTACCCATCTAAGAAATGCTGTAACACACAGATTGTTTGTGGTTTTTCTAGACATGTCTTTAGTTTATCTAAGCAAGCTCAGCAGACCTGCTATTTAACAGGTAACCCATTAAACAGGTATATTGTTTGGTTGACATGCTGTTCATTCATGTAAGCATTACAAAAAATTGGGAACAATCTGTCAACAAACTCTTACTCTGTGTTAAAAGTTCTTTATTGCAAACATGTGTTTCTATTTTCTCAAGATAGTTTTATTAGGAAATCCCTAAATTTGCGGCCATGTTTTGTGCTTGTACAATATCTCAGCAAGTGGCGGAATTTGAGAGACTGAGCCATATGGATAAACCCGTGCAATGAATTCAGTCTTTTGTCCTTCCTTAGACACTTTATAATTCATGAAATCATGGGCATTTAAGGAATTGATAAATTATAGTTTTAAATACTTACTCATCTTTCCTCATATTGTCATCAGCTGTAAACATTCTTTAACTTAGTTGTTCCATTTACATGCTGTTCCATAAAAGCTTCAACAAAGACAAACATTTGGTAGAATTTAAGAGAACAATTGATGCCTTGCCTAGAGAATGGGCACATTTTTTTACCTATGAGTCTGCACTTAGTCACCACCAAAGCAGGTTATAGGGTCATCATACAGTATGTAGACATCATCCAACAAGTTGTTTGATGCGTATAGGGAGGTATGCTCCAACAATGAAGTTGAGATTTATATGCTCGAAGTAGATTTGTACCATCTGAAGATCTTTTATGATGTCTTTCTATCAAAGGGACAAAGCATAATTATCTTTGCAGTTCATTGTCTCTCCTTCAAGCTCTAGAAGTTAGTGGATATTGTAACTCTCAACTAGCCCTAGATATGGAGTGGGTATTGTAAATCTGAACTCTCCCAACTAGCCCTAGATATGGATCAGATTATTACATCTCATGACATCAAAATAACTATGAAATGGATTCCTGGACATTCAGACACTTGGAAATGCCATGCATTTGCTGATGCCAGGAAAGTTCCTTCTTTCTCCATGACCAGATATATGGAGAAACGCAACAGCTTATAAACACTTGCAGTTACCACTACATACCCAATGGCATTGGTGGGTCAAAAGCCCAACTGCCGCTGGAACATTGCAGAAGAAAAACATGTTAACTGTTTGTTAGAATTGTAAAATATGGAATATTTGTCCTATGCTAGTGACAACATTGAAATATTTTATAGTTCAGTGATTAGTGGAGCTCATTATTGTTTTCTTGTGTTTCAGATCCATCTATTGCTTCTAAATGCAGTTTCAGTAAAGCCCAGGAGTCTAATCATGGATGTGTTAACAAAACCACAATTGCTTCAAATTCATTGCAAGACAGACCATCTACAAGCAATATAACCGGTGATGTGGTGATTCCAGAATTTGAAAAGTTAAAAGACAGTCAACTGATACAATCACACAGTCCTGTCCCTGATGGATTACCACAGACTGATCACACCATTTTACTGCACTCAAAACCTCTTAGACCAGCAACTCCCATAGAAATCTCAGATAAATGTCCTCTACTTCATTCACCCAGCAGTTCAGGTTTCAGTGATGGGGCATTGAGAAAGGAAAAGAAACACAAGAAAAAGCACAAGAAAGATTCAGAAGGTTGTAGTTATGAAAAGTTAATAGACGATAGTTCATCCCGTAGTGATTCTTCCTCAAAGAAGAAAAGACACAAAAAGGATAAGAAACGAAAACACAATGACTCTGTCAACTCAGATAGTGATTCTCATGAGGACAAGAAAGACAAAAAAAGACACAGTAAACATAAATATAACAATGTACATTCTGACACTTCATTTAGTTCTGATGAAGACAGACAGAAACGTAGAAGGAAACCATGTGGCAGTGAAGACTTGGATGGTTATGAATGGGTTGAGAAGACTATTGAGACAACGAATGTGAGAGATGCCAACAGTAAGAGCAGCAGTAGAGGTTAGTATTTGTTCTAGTTGTCTTCAAATGGTATCTTTATTAGCCTGCCATATATATTGTACTTTGTCTGTTTTTCCTTTCTTGTAGATCCTTTATTTTATATCTTTGTATTGCCCTTCGATTGGTCATATATCTTAAATATTACTATTTAATTGTGCCTTGAAATATATCCTTCTGTGGTCTGGTCATATGTCTTCTTCTTTGATCAGTTTCCCATGTTTTTAAGTTCAAACCAAGGGATAATTTGCATTCATGAATCCAGTGATGATTCACTGGAGCAGCTTCATTCCATGTAATGTATCTGATCATAGTCATTAACTGTGTTATGTTTAACTGTACCATTTCCATTGCTGTTTGTCTGAGTATGTTGGGGCTAGCTTGTTCTGTCTTTGATGTGGAAAGTTATTAAGCCTTTCTGTGTGTGTTCTTGCATGTCCTAACACTACCCACAAGGCAGGTTTGGAGAGCAATCATTTCTTTGCTTTATTTATTTCGGAGTGTGCTTCCACATATTTTTGCTTGTACTTTAGAAATGCAGAAAGTGAATTAACTCAGCTAATTCTCATACCCTGAAACTACACTCAACCATAGCTTTGAACAGTGTACACTACATCTATGCTTTATATCAATTTATTATGTGTATATATTTGCAAAATCTTTGCTGAAGTATGTGAAAAAAGTCCAAGAGAGGTCATAAAGGTGTTGTCCTTAGTGTGTAAATGGGACATAATTAAATGTTTCAATGTGGTAAATGAAATAAAGACATGCGTGTGTTGAACTTGCATTGACCATTATTAGTCTTTTTCTTCTTCTCATTCGCTGATGTTCAATGTCTACACAATGAGTCCGGTTCTCTGGATGTATGTTGTTGTGTTTGTTTGTTCATCATAGCTTCCAAACAGCTTTGTGTTGATGTCTGTCTCTTTTGGCCACGGTTCTTTCCCCAGTTGATTCATCAGGTGACAATCTTGGAGGATTCGCAGAGGTTCGGCTGTATGTACTGTCTATCCACATGCGGGTGACGGAACTAGTTTTAGTCTGTGTGTCCAGTTCTGAGTCAAAACAATATCACCTGCCTTGCTCTATCTAGACAGTGGTAATTGTCTCTTTGCTGGTCTTTTCTAATGGCCTTGATGGGCGTTTTCTTTTCCTGGAAATGATTATTTGATTCCTTTGTTCCTGTGTTGCTCCTTCCTTAGCTAATTTGTCTGCTCTCTCGTTTCCTGGTATGCCACAGTGTGCTGGTATCCACTGCAGCACCACCCTTCTTATGGTATTTAGCTCACTTAGTGTTTCTTTTAGTTCTGGCAGCTTTTCACTATCTGGGGTTCAATACTGACAGTGCATCGGTGAGGAATACAATCTGCTGACATTGACTTGTTGTGTTCTTTAGTGTTTTAGCTGCAATGTTTAGAGCCTGTACCTCAGCCGAGTAGTTTGAGCAAAATTTTCCAGTAGGTGTACAGGTGGATTCATTTGTTTGATCTGGGTACCTTACATGAACTCCCACCCCTCCATTTCTCACTGCTTTAGTTGCCAATCCATCTGTATATATTTGGATCCATGCTTCGCTTGGATATAGTTCTTCGATCATTTCACAATTATTACTGTTTACACGTAGAGAGAATTTTGAAAGCTGGCAGAGTTTACTAAATTTTTATGAGAAATATTGTTTGAATGAAAACTTTCTTGTAGCAATTCAACCACTGTTACCTGCCACACATGTCGTAAGAGCGACTAAGGAGGTTTGGCTGAAATCGGATGCACATGTCCTAAGCGTAGAAGTCCATGCGTTTAGGGCCTACCAAACCAATGTGCAACGTGTACACGTTCTTGGCAAGGATCAAACATATCACAAAGTGATTAAAATTGATCGTAAAGAACAGCGCAAAGAAGAAGAACTATATTTAAAGCTTTGAACAAACACAAACAATACTTATTGCATTAGCAACTTTGTTTAGCTAGTGCCTGACTAACATTTTTACACTGAAATAATCACAACTTATAAGCAAGACTTCTTGATGTCACTGCTATTTGTGTATGTATAAAGGTTGTGTTTGAAGTAAGCTATAAGTCATTGCAACTACCTCAGACATGACATTTTGTGTTGTATTACAATGTCATTTATTTTTTATTTTTTGCATTAAAATATGACATACAAAATGTGTGTTTATAAACTCGCTATACTACCCGATTTTGTACGGTAATGTCATATTCCCGTATGTCATTGAACATTTCTCTTGACTAGTTTGTGATAAATATTGAAATTCTCTTGATGCATTATGAAGGAAATGGTGTGAACCGATCGACGTTTAGAATGGAACTGGCGTGAGACTAATATTGACCTGAGATACACCTCAATGTAAATCTTTCCAAATATTGAGGCTATTACTAGTTTAACGAGTTGAAGTCTCTGCCATCTTTTTTAATTATTATCTCCTCGACCTTTTTTGCATCAAATCACCTTTGAGAATGACAGAACAAGGTATGTCCAAACTTTCCACCTTCCATGCAACTTGTCTGCGAAAGATCTTATGTGAGTTCAAACTAAGAACTGGTTATGCGGTGTCTGCAAGATAATATGAAAATCATCATCCAAAGAGATGCTAAAATGAATATGTGATATGCATGTAGATGTACATCAGAGGGTAAATGAAAACCGGGTAGACCATAAAAAACCACCTGAAGAACAGGAACTGAAAGAGATAAATCAGAACTGTAACGTAATACAAAGAATGGCCAAGAATAAAGAAGAATGCCATGTACTTGTTGCTGTCCTAGGCATCACAGACTAGAGAGAGAGAAAGAGAGGAATCTAACTTTCTGACATCATAACTTGGGAATGAAACAATGTAGAAAGCGCAAAAGGGGGAATTTGACTTTGAAATTCCAGCGAATAAGCTGTGAAAATTTCATTTCAGAGTTTACCGTTTGATAGTTGTTTGTGTTAACTAGTTATTGTTTTGATAGCATCTGTCCAGTCATGGAACCACCATGTTAAAGATGATGTGGCACCAAAGAAACAGACGTTAACTGACAAAATCAAATCTACATGGGATGGTATACGTTCTTCAAAGTTAGCTATTGGACAATGTGGACCAAGTTTCATTTTTGGGAACAATGGTAAGCAGTTATTTGTTTTTGTGTGTATTTTTATTATCCTATTCATTTTACTATTGTTATGTTTTATTCATTGTAGTTGAACATTTCTACTTGCTTATCATATTTAGTACGCATGCAATTGGTAGTGGATTAGTTAAAAGTTAATTGCATATCCTTTACAGGACTTTGCGAATCAAACCTAGCTTTTTAAAGCTGTTTGTGATTTTTCTAGGCATTATTATATTCAGTAGTTTGCCATTGCTTTCTGAGGTAGTGGATTACAGATAAATAAATAAATCAGCTAGTCATAAATACATTCAGCCAATGTTTACACAAAATGGTGTCCATCAAGAACCATCAGAAAGAAACTATTGATGAACTCCCCAACAATTGCAAACAGCACCATACATCAGTAATAAAACACATGCAATTTTCTTAACCTGACATTAGCTGCGAAAGAGCGACATGCTCAGTAGCTCTAGTTGTCAACTACTATGATGAATGTTTAGTCTTTCCTAGTGTCTTTTTATTCATTTGTATAATATGTAACCATCAACATCCACAGTTTTGTCATGGGATGGCCACAAGAACCACAATGACAGAGAAGTAGAGGAAGAGGAAAGAGCCAGGAAAAAGAGACATTGGTCAGATGATTATAATGAGATGATTGATGCTGGCAAGGTATGACACATGTGGGTATGCGATAGTGGGTTCAGAAGAATTTGGGGGTGTTCAGGCGATTAGGGTCGGTGGCTCCTTAAAGAAGAAATTAATAATAAATATTTTAAATAAATTATTTACATGATTTTGCAATTGATTAATCATTTAAAATTTGAATTATGCATTTAAATTCATCTTATGCCCGTCTTACACGATCCATTTTTTCATCAATTTTCTATTTCATGCTTATAATCCTTTGAAAATTGATCATGTATGACATAAATTGTTGGTAAACTGTTTTAATGTGGAGGGGGGCGTTGCAAAGTTTATATTGTGCAAAGAGGGCAGTGGGCGAAAAGTTTGGGAATCTATGGGTTATATGCTTACGATTGCTTTAATAAATTTCAAGCAAGGACATCAACTGTAGTAGTGTGCTCTATTTATTGAATGTTATGTTTTATATTGGCATGTAAGCAGAATGGTGATGATGGATTACTGTTGAATAAAAAGGAAATCTAGCTTACACAATGCAAGTTTGATGACATTTTTCTTTCAGACCAAGAAGGTGAAAACACGAGGCAAAGAGACAATGTTTTTATCTGGCAACCCATTTCAGCATTTTCAGGCAATGCAACGTAGAACTGAGGTAAGCTGAAAGTTTATGGTTGATGAAAAATCAGTCTAATCACTTGTTGTTGCTATATGTTTACAAATTGTGTACACACTTACTGTTGAAATCTGTCTAAAGCATTTCCAGCATCACTACTTTTTTTCCTCATCTATTACAATAGAAAGTGTATTCATCTGTTTTTTTTGGGCAGTCCTCTATACTTAATAAGATTCAGACCTTTGTCTACAGATGCCTTCTGCAAACTCTCAGACTGAGATGGTATGACAGAGCTGTAAACACAGACCTGTGGTTAATTAAGAACAGGACATGAACCCATAATGTCACAGGTTAAGAAGAGAAAATGGCGTTGGATGCAGAAGACACAGTCAAGTGTCACTAGACAAGTACTTGAGTGGAACCCACAAGGAAAATTAGGCGATGCTGGACTATACTGAGAAGCTATAAGGAAAACAACCAGAGACCTGGAAAAGTGTTGAACAACTGTTGAGGCCCTGTGCTCCATGAGGAGCGTAGAGGAATAAGATAAGTCAGTCATACATAACCCTTTGAACCCTTGTCACTAATGAGCATAAAATCTTATCCCCTTGCCCCTTGAGCAAAATACCACACAAACAAGTAATACACATAAAA
Organism: Arion vulgaris; assembly: GCA_020796225.1. Classification (NCBI taxonomy): domain Eukaryota; kingdom Metazoa; phylum Mollusca; class Gastropoda; order Stylommatophora; family Arionidae; genus Arion; species Arion vulgaris. The sequence goes on from CM036757.1 coordinate 68,254,891, forward strand.
CTAGTTACTGTGACCAACTGCACAGCTATTTATTTAAAATTGACCTACCTAATCATCTTCAATATTTCTACTTCATATGTCAAGTCTTCTCAGCATGTAAGCCCTTCAGTTAGGCTCATTATTAGCACCAAATTCTGGTCTGTTTTTTGTGACTGATCTGTCTGTGTCATTCATGCTAGTAGCTGAGTTATGTTTTTATATATACATATATGAAAATCGTGGCATATCCTCTACAGGACATAGCCATCAACCAGAGTAAACGAGTCGTTAAATTTTCTAGGTACCACTTATATGCTCACTAGTTTGCCACTGCTTTCTGAACAGTGAGGTCTATTTTTACCTTCCGTAAAAATCCCATGGAAACTAATTTGCTTTCAAACTGCCTGCCACAGTTTTAACAATGTAACAATTGGGTTGTGATCAAGCTCACTACCGCTTAAGCTAGACGCTCACTATATATATACACTGATCTGAAATCCAGAAAACAGTAAATGAAACATCTGAATGTTCTGTCATCATTATATATATATGTGTGTGTATATAATATAAATAGATATATAAATCCTAACATATGTCCTAAGAGTGAGAAAATTACTAAAGACATTGAAAATAAGTTTAATGCAATTCAAAATAGATGTCTGCAAAAAATAAAGAACATAAAATGGGTCAATTTCAGAAGTGATGAAATCAAGAAATGTTTGATGACCACTGGTAACAACTGTTATAGGAAGAAGAAGATGGAGATATGTTGGACATACCTTTAGAAGAAATGATCAAAGAATACTAAAGCAGACATTGAAGTGGAAGGCAAAAGGTTCAAGAAAGAGAGGATGCCTTAGGAAACCTAAAACGAACTTTGCTGAGAGAGGCAGTAAATATCACTCAATTCTATGGAAGAGATTGAGCGAATTGCCCAGAACGGATCGGTAAGGTGAAATTGCTTGAAGGTCCTATGTAACGTATAAGGGTGCGAGAGAAATATATAGAAAATTTATCTTTTTTTGAACAAGAGATTCTTGCATAACAATATATTACATAATGGCACTCACAATTTCACTAGTCATTGTATATAATTTGATAATATTAGATTCTTTTATTTCTACAGTATAGAGATAATGGACCCTCATGGTCTCAAGATCATAGCTACCACCAAAACCATGACAACCACTACTACAACAATTCATCATCACAGCTTCCATGGATGAATAAAAACAACAGTTATCACTCTCAGAACAAACATGATGGTCGATTCAAACCATTTAAACCACACAGCAGCACCATTTCTCATTAAATTGATCTACAAGATAGCCAGCTGTTTCTTTCTAACATCTTCAAGACTTACAGTGCATATCGTGATCTCAGCCATTGCTTGTGCACATATCATTCTTAAGATGGAAAGACTTGAGTTTATGCAGTAAAGAAAACAGTATTATGGTAAACAGTTTATAAAGTTGTTGTATTGTGCTTGGAAGAGCTGGACACTGTTTTTTTAAATTATATATTAGATCACACACACAAAATCTTGTGTTTGTGTGCTGTGTTCTGCGAGTGTTACCCCATTTAGTGTGGATCTAAAATACAGTTTAAAAAAGTACCTGCCAACAGTAGATTGTCTTTACAATTAATGTATTGTCTTTGTGCTCAAATGTATATCTTGGATACCATCCCAGCAGGTCACTGATTTTGTGTACATTTGTGCAACATACTCCAGCCACATAAACATAACATAGAAGTGGCACATTTGTAACATGGATTCATACAGGATATGAAAGTTGTGGTAAAGGATCATACCACATCACAAGTTTCTAGACATGTTTGTTGACTTGGAAGAGTTTTATTTCTATTTGACCACATCTTGATCTATGGTAGTTTTGATAGATGTGTTGACTGTGTTAAAGGGGTTGGTCAGACTCGTGTCTTGTGATAGCATGGTGGAAACAGTGACAGAATGTCAAGCATGTATCTCAACTTCACAATAGGAGTATCTCTAGTGCAGTAACTATACGCTTGCAATCAACCAAATTAAAGCGTATATGCGGGTCAGAGACACTCATTGCACAAGAATACTAATGGTGTTATATGAGTATGATACATGGCAGGTTGTGGATGGCCCAAGCTGAAATAACAATTGCCCACACTTGCCTCCTTGCTAAAAGGGGAAGAATTATCAGATAATTTGTAGCATTCAACTTTCATATTTTTGTCATTATTCTTAGAGACGGGCAATATGAAGACGGAACTCACAATTAAGCAACCGATAGCAGATAACACTATGATGTTGTATATACATCAATGTTTTCTTTGCATCTTGGTGTAAAGTCAGACGAGAATTTCCTAGCTAATGCGCATGGTAGGGTTGTTGTGGAATGGAGTATAAGGACAACTTCCAGTATGAGGATGGAAGTTGAGACTGTTACCGCTGCCCTCTATTGACTTTCTGGGACTCCCATGGTGATGAGGATGGAAGTTGAGGAGACTTACCGCTGCCCTCTTGACTTTCTGGGACTCCCATGGTGTCGAAATCTGGCTCAAAATGGTAGGTTGCAATATTGGTGGATGTCATCTATTGAGGTTTTCAACTTCTAGAGACATACGTGGATCCACTGTCCTGGACATGCAGGTGTTTGTGGCAATGAGAGAGCAGACCAAAGACGACCTGACAGTTGTTTACATTGTGTGCCAGACTTATTACTCCCTGCACAGGATGGCCCCTGCTGCGCAAGATAGCCAAATACAGATCTGTTGTATAGATGATGTCTCAGTATCTTGTGGCTAGAAAAATTATTTAAAAAAAAAAACCAGGCTTGGCCAGGACAGAAATGACATTCTTAACGTATTTTCAAATAGAGGAGTTTTAGGGTTGTGAATCCCAGTCACTGACCACATTGAGAGAGATGGGTGTTGATATTGGCACAGCCCGAAAATAATGACATACCAAATATGCAAAAAGATTTGATTAATCAACATTGAATTCGTGTGCTGGGCGCATTTGTTGAGGTGGAGATCGGAACACATATAGACATGTCTGGATTGCTATGTTAATAGTTCTCATGTGATTAACAGAGTCCATTATTGTACAACAGTATTTCTATTACTGGTCAATGTACTCAAAAATAATTTAAAAGACTTCAGCATATGGTTAAATAGTGTGTGCTTCACCACAAAATATTCAAATATTTATATTTTAAAATATTAATTAGATATTGTTCTAACATGCATCTGTATATCAGATACCTGAAGGATATCATACAATAAATGATTTCTCTGGTAACAAGTGTCACATCATTTTATAAGTTAGAATGCATGGTAACTCATTGTTTTGTCAGTGATTGACTTCAGATTCAGATTTGAAATAACATCAATATGTACGTCTCAGGAGGAACTTCTGTTGTCATTGAATGAAATATGTTCAGTCAAACTGCAGTAGAGCTAGATAGCACTAGATCTCAACTTTCTGGCATACAAACATTAGATGGTGGAACCAAATGCTTTAGTGATTCATTGTACATAACAACTGAGAGATAGATCTGTCAACATCCTCACTTCTTGCACAAACCACATGTCACCTACACTGTGGCAGATGCTGCTGTGCCAAATTGAAATGATTAGTCACCTCAGATCACACATATACACAGGTGTAATAAAGGAAGTATTACACAGGTGCAATAAAATAATACTCAAGTTATGGTCCTGATTGGAAGCGATGGACAATACATCTATTGTCATGAGATAACTCATAAGCTAGACAGTGCTTACTAAACAGTTGGAATAATGGTGCTCAAGTGGTACAAAAGTAATATAACATTTCTTACTTACTGTAAAATGTTTTCTGCTATTTTCTGAGTCTGCATGTGATCTCATTTGTTTTGATGATTGAGTACTGGATTTTGTTATGACAGTAAATATTGTTTATCACTAGACCCACATATAGATATACCATTGTCTCCAAGTTAAGCAAAGGAATTGATGCTTATCTATAGTTTTAACTACTGCGTTGTTTTATTGAGTCAATCTGAGCTAACTGGCAATTTCCACCATACTGAAAGTTAAAAATGGTGAGCCTTCTTATCGCTAGTCTTTGGGACTATTTCAATGAGTACACAGCATATTAATATATCTATACAAGATAACATACACAATTGCTGTAAACATACTCAGTTGGGATAACACTGACACCCAATGTACTGACAGATACAATAAGCTGATGTTTTAAAAAAACAAAACGTACAGAACCCATGTTTATACTGTGTGGTTTATGGTGATTATACCATATTTTTCTTTGAACTACAGCAGTGATGAGTGAATGACAAAAAAGTTATAGTGGTTCAGTCACATAATGAGAATGGATAGAATGAGATATATCATCACAGACCTAGAACAATCTACAACATGGTCTCAGGGCATGAAGAAGACTCGATTCCCGGTGGATCGATAGAGATCTTACGATAACATGGACTAACAGATGCAACACATCTGGCCCAAGACCAAAAACTACGACTCCCCACAACACATGATAAGCTATGGATGATGTGGTTAATATCACACTGGGAAACCTGATGTGCCAAAGATGAAATGTGTCGGCTACAGCACAGATAGTGGAATAAATCAGGGACCAGACACAGAAAATACAGGAGTAAGAACATTTGATCTATCATCATGGTATTGCTCCTATCAGCTACATCTAGGTAGAAGCAAAGTTTTTGGTGCACCTAGAGAATAATGATCCTGTCAATAAGCTTGATCAGGCGATAAGACATCAACTTTAATTACAATGCTCACATGGAAATCAGACTTGCACTTTTCAGTATATAACAAGTGAGATCAGAATACCAGTATGTCAATGATAACTAGACTTTCAGAGCAAGTTATGGTTGATTTGACATGTGTACCAACCAGCCTCTAGAGTGGTTGCATTACACCCATTGTTCTCGAGATTAATTGCAACACAAAATTTGAAGCTCCATATTGTACACATGAATAGGTTTGTTCCTCAGTATATGGAAATCATGACTGTCCCTTTTCAACAAAGAACAAAAATCTATGATGAAAAAATATATGCATTTTACAATCTATGTTGAGTCTGTACATTTTCAGAACCCGATAAGGGAGGTGAAGAAAAGTAACACTGCGACCTACATGGCATGTAGTAAAGGTGTCAAAGGTAGGGTTTGGCAGCCCAATCTAGTAAAAAACTAGCTGCAAAATCCAACTAACCGTGAATTAGCATTAGTTGATTTTTAAAAAGACACAAGAGAGAGAGAGAATTTATGTTGTACCAAACTTGAAAGGCACATATAAATAAACTTTTCACATGACCAAGCAAAGAAATTTTTATGAATGTGGCTCCTGTACTCCAAGAGACAAGGTCATACTTTCACTAACTTTGCTGAGTGCATTGAATTTCTTTTTTTTTTAACATTGTGTGAGACATGTTCACGAAAGGAAACTATTTTGTCTGTACATGTTGTATTATGTTAATGCTATTGTTAAATTGAACTTTTACTATTAGGTTGTGTGCTGCTAGACAGTTTGTATATCTAACTTATTTATTTGAACTGTCTGAAGGTGCACATTTGTATTCCATGGCATTTAGTGTGTGTTCTCTGTTTGTTATTTATCTTTGTGTGAAATATACATACTCAAGGCTGCAAAGTCTAGACTCTTGAATTTTGGTCTTTTTTTTCTTTTTTTCTTTCTAAATTGAGTTTAGTCTTTAGTGTCATTCAATGGGATTTATTCTCTTTTATTGGGCCAGTTTATTTCAAGGTGTTTAGTCTTTTATTGGGGCTAATCTCTTGCAATGTCTTCTCTCTTGTTGAGCTAGCCTGTTTGAATTGACTAGTCTCTTTCATGTGATTTAGTCTTACACTGCAACAATTGTCTTGAGTTGTGTCTACTTCCACCTTTGATACGAATTACTTTTAAGTAGGGATGCTGCTAAGTATAAAAACATGCACAGGTTGATTTTAATTGATTTTGTTTCTTTCATAAATAGCACTTAAATTGCATGTAAACATGCTCTGTTTGTAAAAGTAGCACATTTGTAAAACTAACTCTTTAACAATTATTTTAAATAATTATTTGATTCAGGAGAACAAATTTGAAACAGATATCACCAGCGATTGATGAAAAAAGAAACATTCTATCCTAGTTGAGTGGTAGAACTATTTGACTAGGTTACTCAGTGTTAAAATGTTATGATGTAAATTCAGATACTGAGAAGTGAAGCATTGTATTGAAGTAACAGACAGTGAGTTCGTGTCTCTATTTTCTGGTCTGTTGTATTAATTAACAATGATGATGTTTCTTTCTTTAGATGATTGTTAGGAACAATGTATTCCTGTATTAGTGTTGTATTGGTGTGAAATGTTAACCAAAACTGTATAGTACAAGTCCGTGTAGCATTTGCAGGTGAAGTGACCAGTTTCATTCCTTACCACTTCCCTGTCTTCTTAACCAGGTTGGACTGAAGAACAAGTCTGATGTAGAAAATGCTTTGCAACTAATAGAGATGGTAGTTCATTTTCCACATCAGACTTTCTTCTTCAGGTCACTTGGTTAAGACAGGGAAAGTGGTAAGAAATGAAACTGGTCACCTCACCTGCAAATGCTACACGGATTAGTACTGTACGGTTTTGGTTAACATTTCACACTAATACAACACTATCTAATACAGGAATATTATTCTTAACAATCAAATAATTTTTTAAAGTTACCTTTATCTGGTTTCTTTGCAAGCTATAATGTTTCTGTATTTTTGAGGGTATCTATATCAAATGCCATTATTCTGCATTGTGACAGTGAACACAATGAGGTTAGTATTCATAGCTGGTTTGTCACACGGTTATTATTGTTTTACTTTGAGCTAAAGTCTATTTTAATCATGTTAAATATTATATCATCCAACTTTATACCCGGGAAGATTAGTATGTGCATTATACAACTATCACAGATTGTTTGATCATTTATTTTGTTGCTGTCATTGGGATGTGTTTGGACAAACCCAACTTGCCCAGTTTTGTTAATGCAGTAAACCAGTTCTCTAATAATATATCAGTTTTGTAATTGAAAGATTGCTGCTTAGGCATTGTGTCTTGGACATGGTGGCTGAAGAGATAGGTATTTGATCATATAAACTAGCAAGCTGTTGTAGGCATGTTGAACTTCCACACAGAAACTGATTTAATGTGGGCACGACAGCATTAAGTATGATACCATACTATTTGTTCTGTTTCCAGAGAAGACAAAAAAAAAAAATGTAAATAAAATCTGTACAGTTGTCAACATAAAGTTTTGTTGTTTGTAATTGTTTCTTGAACTAGATTTTAATGTGAAGTCAACTGGAAAATATGAATCACTGACAAGTTTTGTTGTTGGTAATTGCTTCTTAAACTAAATATGAATCAATTTGGCGATAAAACACAATAGGAAAACCCATTTTCACTATATTACATGTTTAATTAAATAATGCTTTTTCTTGTGTGCAGTAAAACAAAACAGGGACATAACATAAGAAAAGTTACTAAGTCAGCAGGTAATGGAACCAGCATAAACACAATTTTAAATTAAAAAAATATTGATGGGACTAGTTGACTCGATTAACCAATTGGTTGTCTCTTGGTTAACTCTTAATTCACTTCTCTATCGATTATAATACAAAGTTACACAAACTGTCAGGGTGCTGGGCATACAATATTGTGCCACTAAATAAGTTATAAGTTAACACTCTATACTCTTATCTCTTTCAATTCTTAAACAACCCAAACTTTGAAACCTCTGTTATATGAACATTCATGATACAAAAATGTGTACAGAATCAAATAAACTGCAAATGCTCAAGAAATGTCCTAGGTGTTTCTATTATCCAATTACTCTAGCTACATAGAGAAATAGATCAATTTAGAAGTTTTGGTCTCATAAACTAAATTGTAATAATTGTGTTGCCATATTGCATAAAATATGTTCATTTCAAACAGAAGTAGCTGAAATGAAACAAGTTCACAAAGTAACACATAAAAAAAAATATCATAACCTGACTTCTTGGTTTAACCATAGTTTTCTGTGACACTCCATCACCCCAAGAATTTGTATAATCAAGAGCTGAATGTTTCAGATATAGTGCATTCAAATTCTGACATTCTCTCTCTCTAGTGCGCGATCCCAAATTCTGACATTCATTCATGTATAACATGCATTCAGTTTGTACATGATGCGAAATAGAGCAAATACTCAACTACTTGTTTCTCATTCTATTTCACAAGTAGTTACATTGAAGGCAGTAACTACAGAGTTCAATGCTTGGGGAAACTGCCAAACAACTAGGGTTTTTATGTGCATTGTCAAAACTAACAAAATCTACCACTCAGATATATCTGCAGGAAAGAACAGCAACTATGTTGTAAAACATTTGAAAGCTCACTCTTTTTTTGTGCATGTTGTCTAGGCAACATCTACGATAGGGTATCACAAATATGCAGAAAACTACACACAAACAAAGTGGAAGTTCACAAGTTACATAAAGAGAACAAATCTATTTCAAATCATTTTAAGCTGCTAGTCATGACAAATTTGTACAGTGTTCAGTAACTTGGTTGGAAGTGAAGTCAAACATGTTCATTGTTAGATGGCAATAGTTTGAAATGAAATATAGCATGAACAGAATCTTGACGCAAGAAAATTAAACCACTTTCACACAAGCTGTCTAAATAAAATGGCAGGGCAAAAATTTCAGATATCGAAGTCCTCATAAGAGCAGATCTCAACACCCTGTTGCAGAAGGCCCTAGTGAGATGGGCCAGTCACGTTGCTCGGATGCCTGATAAACACATTTCAAAACAATTGATGTATGGTGAAGGGGGCAGTAATTCAGCTGGTGGACAGAAAAACGCTTTAAAGACACTCTTAACAGTGTATCTGAAATACTTCGATATAGACACCATGTTCTGGGAGTCCATGGCGCAAGATTGCCAAATGTGACGCTGTAACAACACAAAGAGGAACTCAAATAGCTGAGAATCGTCATGCCGTTGAGGCACAGAGAAAACGAGCTGTGCGAAGACAGAAAACACAATACTCACATGTCTAACCCTTATCATGTATGCCCCACCTGTGGTGGGGATTGTGTTGACTCTAGCACTGACTCTAGTCACCTCCGCATATACCAGAGAGGTGCAACAGCACACATCTGAGGCTGTTGACACCATCACTTGAAATGGATGACTTATCATAAACTGAACTGAGTAATCCATTATCAAAATATTCAGAAATAAAGTGAGATGTCCAGGATTGTTGATCCATGACTTAATGGTTAAGTACAAAGACACAAAACAACATTTCTCAGAGCCGTATTAAAATGAGAACCTCTGCTCTAACTACTAGTAGACACAACAGTAATATATTAGGAGTATCTTACTTGATAGTAAGATAACACAGGTCCATGAAAGCATAATCAAATGTTTTGTATGAATGAATTCAATCAACTTCAGAATCTGTACAGTTCATAACTATCTATGCTGACATAATAATATCAGTCCTTCATAACTGTGGTAAAATATATTGAAATCCTTGTCAAACATTCAAATGAATAACCCTGACAAGTTCTACCGAAAGAAATTAAAATGAATGATCTGAAAACCAAAATCAATAGAAACCACTAGTAAATTCAAGTCTTTGTAAACAAAATAATAAGGAAGAGACCCTGGAAAAAGAACATTATAATTAGTGAGACAGTAATGTATTTTAAGAATGAATATCAAATAAGAGTGTAACAGACTACAATGGTTACATAATAATGATATATACCCTTGTGTAGTTAGGTGGCCAGAGCACTGATTTTGTAGCCTTAGTACGAAGTCAAGTCCAGGTATAAAATCAGGACTCCTATGGTTTTTGACTATGTTGAGGAACATAACATTTTTAAGGAATAAAACATTGGTTAATTTAAGGTAGGTAAAATAATGAGAACTGACCACCTCACTCCCACATACAAAGGTCAAGTACTTATGAGGTCTTCAAAAAAAACTTTACACCCATGTGGAATTATATAAAGTAAGTAGTATTTTTATACGATGTGATATATTGTGTCATGCCTGTATTTTCTTTGAACAATGGCACACAATGAGTGATGTGGTCAACAAGAATGGCCATCTTTACTTCCTAGTGTCTGTCTCTGATGCCCAATTGAGGCTAGGTTTGAGAGCCAGTAATGCTCTGAAAAATCCCACTCTAACTGGGGATTTCAAACCTGGAACCACCTGTCTAGACAGCAAGTGCACTAACCTCACAACTCTGTGGTATTATATGCTTGGAATAAATTAGCATTTCAACAAAATTTCACAGATAAGAGAATTATAAGACAATTCAAAATTTCACAGAAAATGAAGAAATATGTGATTTAGGAAAATAAATCCATTCTAAAACAATGACACAAATATGAAAGAAAATTTAGAATAAACAATTAAATGTTACTGTTCTCTAAATCCAATTGATAAATACACAAGAAACATAACTTCTAGAAACATGATATTAATTAATACTTGAGTTAGGAAGGAAATCTACATAGCACCACAGAAATATTGGTGGTATTCACAAATAAGAAATTCATGTTTTACTAAGTAATTCTCAGTATGAGAACATTATAAAATGATATTTACAATCATCAGTTTGTAGGAAATAATTGCACATTTCATTCATCATCTTTATCACAGACTGACACTAATTTAGAATAGAGCACACATTGAACAATGGCTACTGTAACAAGGTGATGGTCTCTAAACCAGCATATACAATTTTATATGTGTGAATTCTACAGACATACAAAGGAAGGATACTTTCACCAACTGAGAGACAAATAGGTCAGTGTTGTTGAATAGACTAGTCAAAATGTTGCATCCATTTTCCAGTTTGACAAATCTGGGATACAAATTGTTGATATATCAGTTTGGTCATATAGCATCCGTACAGCTATTGCTTATTTGCTGTGAACTAGTATTCATCTCTCTATCGATCCCAGCCTAGGCTGATGGACCAAATTCTATCATGAATTGTATGGTTGTTTTTTAGGGACTCTGTCTCTCCGCACAGCTCGCGAAGCTCTGTTAGCGGGTTAGGTTTTGCTTCTCGGGCCTGCTAACAACTGGCAGTCTTGCAGTATGTGTATTCATCTGATTATTGCAGTCAGATCTTTTAAACATGTGCCATAGTGAAGATGGCAGTTGGGAGCACTCCTTTCATTAAACAGTGTCACTGTCTGAGGTCTGTACTCACCATGTTTATCTAAACTTGTCGTAAGTTTAGCATTTATGTGATTGCTACCAGCCACTGTCCATATGGTGTTTCGTTACTCTGATTGCTAAGGATACACGAATGACCGTATCAGGAAACCTAAATGTGTTTAATCTATTTCAAAGTTGTTTTTGTGGACTTAGTATAAACATTATTTGTGCTCAGCTCACAGTCACCAGACAGACTACCGAGACTTTCGCAATGTTCCCAACAGCCTCTTGGCATATCTACCTGAGGAAGCACCTGTGTTAACACAGTCTGTCTAGTCAGACGGAGTTGAATTTACAAATATTTACATATACAACATCCAGTCTCTTATTTTAATAAACAAATATATTACCTACTGCTAACATTTCTTTCATCCTTTTCACATTTTGCAATGTATTCCAGACTAGTGAAATATGTACAGATCTACTTTTGGTTTGCACCAAGTATATCACTTGATACAGTCAAGCTAATGAGGCACATGTTATCAAATGACTTATTGGGATATCAAGTAAACTGCAATAAAATGATATATTATTGATGAGATCTAACACAATAGTTCTACAAGACAGTCAGTCAATGTACCAAAGGAAGAATTCAACAAACACAGTAATATAAATTACTTGAAAATTTATATTTTTATAGAAAATATGAGCAATGTTACCAATTAAAGTGGACTCGGCAATGGTTACAAAAAGGACAGATTGATAATGGATTTGTTAAAGAAAACCACCAGTGTGAAGCTGGGGCCCAGGCCAGGAACATACAATATTAACACTGCAATCTACAAGGCATGTCATAAGGTGACTACGGTAGGGGCCTAGGAAAGCTATCCTAGTAAATAAAAAGCGATGCAAAAATCTGATGTGCTGGCTTACTTGTAGGCACATAGTGACACAATGTATAATCACTCTTAGGCTCAGATCACATACAAATCACAAAGAGTGGTTTAACAATTGGTTGATATGGAGCATTCAAAGAAGAAGTAGTTAAAGAAAACAATCTAAAGTGGACAAATGAGCATGATGAAAGTTTGACCGGCTAATACAGGCTGGTGTGTTTCTAGAGAACTTGTCCTGTAATTGTGTTAAATTTCACCATAAAATTCATCAGCAAAGATTCTACTAGTAAAACTGCCAGCCAGTTACATATACAATTCATATTTACATATTCTGTACAATTTCATAATATATCTGACCATTTATAAATATGTCAGTAATTACAGATGTTCATAGTTATGTCACAAAAATACCATTAACATAATTATATTTATAGTTTGACACTGATGATTGCCAATAGCGTCAGAAGAGGTTATCATTTCCTGAGTGGTTTCTGCCTTCAAGGAATGAACCATAAACAGTTCTTGTCACCTACTTGTTTGTATATCAGATATATTATGCACTAGACACCTCCTCAACTGAATGTTCCAGTTGTTTTTCTATCATTTATCATCATCAAAGTAACAAGTGATCAAGAAAACAAAGAAGTTCAGTACAAGTGTATCAATAACTGAATAATAATAATTTAACAACAATCACAAGAAATTGTTCTGAATTTCTTGAAAAATAACTAACAAATATGTGCCTACCAATGCAGGTGACAGTCTCAAAGTGTTTTTGATGATAATATACTGCATTATTGATATGAATAATAAAGAAACAGATAGATGAATTACTTATAGGAAGCAGAATGTGGATCCTGAGGAGAATGGAAGCTAAGGAAGAAAATTAGTGATCAAAGATGGATGGGAGAACAATTCAGATCTAAAGACCGATATGTTGAAGAGACAAATGGTTGTGATAGAAATTGATTATCGATGTGACAGCATAACGAATGATGTTGACTATTCAACAGTTTTTTCCCTTAAAACAAGTTTTGAAATATTGATCTTTCCAACAAACTGCTGTTGTAAAACAAGTCGTCTCAAACTGTAGTTGCGCTTGTGGTCAAAGTAAAGAAAACGTACTGCTCTCATTGAGCATATTCAAGTTGATGCATTCAAACTGTTTTCTTTTGAGATATTATAGTTGATGCCTTGACTGATGGACATTCTTCTTCTTTGCGTTCGTTCTTTACGACCAATTTTAATCATTTTTGTGATATGTTTGATCTTTGCCAAGAACGTGTATACACATTGGTTTGGTAGGCCCCTAAATTCATAGAATTCTACACGTTTAGGACACGTGCATCCGATTTCAGCCAAACCTCCTTAGTCGCCTTTACGACATGCGTGGCAGGTAACGGTGATTCTATTCTTTACACCCCAAATTTTGGCCCCGGTAATCACTCGTGCGTATGAGCATATTACAGTTGATGCTTTCAACTGACCACTACTTTCTTTCAAGTTGATTGCATTCAAACTGTTTTGAGTACATTCAAGCTGATGCCTTGACTGACGTACTGCTTTCTAGGAGCATGTTGAAGTTGATTGCATTCAATTGACCACTGCTTTCTTTGAGCATATCAAGTTTATATTAGAGTGTATATGTTTGCCTATATAATAAAACTTGAAACTAACAAACTGATATTCAAGTCAGTCATCCTGCTACAAATAAAAGTTGGCCAGGAAAGCTTGTAACTTGTCTAAATTTACATTTTCTTAACTGAGCTCAAATAACCAACTGGATATAAAGATACATGTACAAATAAATCTGAATGACTAACAATAAGTTAAGTTTATATGTAAGATATGACTTTTAAAAATCTTTCTCAACCCATCAACTATGAAATTAAAAAAAACTGGTCAAATTAATTTTCATGTAAATTAAAATGAGTAAAAACAAGTTTTTGACCAAGCTGGCGCTGAACTCCGAAATTTTCTCAAGTCATGTGATCAGTAGCGTAGAATGCTATCAACTGTGCTATTGTCGTCACACCATAGCAGCCCGCAGCGGAGTTTGAACCAGGTACTCTTGGGTTGTGATCGAGTTCACTACCGCTTAAGAATCCAATTTCTCTAATATGTTCTCATTTTCAGTCACCAATCACTATGGATTCATAGATTCATGTTGTATATTATAAAATCTCACATACTATTACATATCCTTGTATCAATGATCTGCATTTTCAAATATGAATATCCATGATGGTTATCGCAGTTGTCAATGTCATGACAGATGACATGGTGGATAAAGTGGTGAAAACAATAAAGGGAAAATTGTTGTTTCACAATTTCTGCATTTGTCTGTCCAATTTTCAGAAGTTTCATGTTCAGTGTTTTACAACATTGCGACAAAAAAACCGTAGCTACAAAAAAAAAACTGCTGAATGTGTTACTCGGTGAGCCCAAGTAGAAAGACACTTGGCTTCGGCTCAAACATTTTTTGCTGCGATATCAAAATGAAGCCGATGCATTTTTGGCGCATTGTTACTGGAGATGAGGACCTGGTTTTCAACACAAACATTGCGTCGAAGCAATAATCAATGCATTGGCGGCACACATGGCCTCTAAAAGTAAAGACATTAAAGAAAACACCTGTCAAAAAAATCATGGGCACTGTTTTCTGAGACAAAAAGGGGTCTTGCTTGTTGATTTCCTTGAAAGTGGGAAGACAGTTAATGTCAATGCTTATTGTGATATTCTGATGAATCTTATGGCATGTCATTCAAAACAAGAATACTCTTGCGGGTTGCTCTCTACTTAGATTGTACTTTAGCATGATAATGCTTGATCACACTTCATCTTATAAACCATTAAATTGTTGAAACAATTTCACTGAAAAATTTTGACCACCTGCCCTACAGCACCTTAGTGATTACCGCCTTTTCCTGCATCTAAAGAGGTGGCTCACATCGCAAAAGTTTAAAACTGATAATGAGCTGCAGACAAGTGCTAATGAACGGTTTAAGACACCGCTGCAGACTTCTTCAACATTGAAATTAGGAACCTATTGCCAAGGTAAAAAAAATGAGTTGAAGTCAATAGTGATGGTTGAGAAATAATGAAAATGTGTGGCTCATTTTTGTCCGCAATAAATAATTTTTTACCAACAAGGTGGTTTTTGTATTTTACATCAGAACTTGCTTAAAAAATGTGCTCCACCCAGATGACTCAATACATAGTAGGACCATATCCTAAAAATCCCAGCACATTCTAGGTCCTCATAAAAAAAAAAGTGCATCATAGGACCTAATTTAAAAAAACAGTACATCCTCGGACCTCATAAAAACAGTGCATCCTAAGATCTCATTAAAAAAAGAAAACTACATCCTAAGACCTTATGAAACAACAGTATATCCATTCACCACACAGCACCCACACCTCCAGCCATCAGCCCTAAGATATAAAAATGTTGGACAGCACTGTCCTAGGACTTCATACAAAACAGTACATTCTTGGACCTCATACAAAACACCTGTTTTAAGATCTCGTAAAAAAAAATTACATGTTAAAATCTCACTGCGAGAAAATATTTTGTGTGTGTGCTTCTTCATATTGATTGCCTTATCTGGGTCGACTACTGGAACCAGTTGCATTTTTTCTTCTAGCTGCCAGCATGTCATAGAATGGGTTGTCATTGATACTAGCCCTGTGGACAAAACAAGAATAATATCCCTGTTTCAAAACAATTCATATTACTTGTCTGTAAATACACATTTCTGAAATCTTAATATTAAAAAATATTTTTCAGATTCATGGCCAATCAACATAGTATTCTTCTTCTTCTTCTTCTTCTGTGTTCTCACTAGATTGGGATTTTAGATTCTCTAATAAAGGCAGCCATCTGCCTCAGATTATCAGCCACGCCATACAGTTTGTCTTGGACGCTAGTGTAAGTGGACCACCTCTTTCTTCTAAGTCTGCACACTGAGGGCAGTTCTGTAGGATATAATTCCTATGATTTCTGCTTCCCTGTTTCTGCCGACCTCTTCCAGCAGTAAGTTTTGGCCACCCTCGTGATGGTGGGTCTGACATTCTTACTGCGTAGCGAAATCTCCGAGGCAGATTGGCGGCCGTAGAATCCGTTATCCCATTCCTCATTGTGAGTGGTCGTTGCACCATGTTATGCGCCTTTATGGCCTGGTGCATCCGTTTTCTGCAAACATTTGTTTCGGTTTGCATTCCTAGCGGACACATGCATCCGATTTCAGCCAAACCTCCTTAGTCGCCTCTTACGACATGCATGGCAGGTAACAGTGGTTCTATTCTTTACACCCCAAATTTGGGCCCCAGTAACCACTCGGGCGAACATAGTATTCAAAAACTGAATGAGTAAACATTCTGTCATTTTATTGTTTTCCAACAGAAACAGATTAAATTAGAGCTTACAAGAGTGTCAGCAGTAAAAAACAAAATAAAATGAAAGTGACAAAAGTTAACCATATCAAATATATATCACATAGTTTTCTGCATATTGATTTCCTTGAAAGTGGTCATAGTGGACCTCAGAAATAACAGGGGCAGTGAAAAACTATATATGAAGCACACACAAAAGCCAGTTCTAGAAATCTTTTCTTATCCTGACACTGTGAGGCAAAACAGGATTAGAGAAAAGAACTTCTCCATATAAACATGCTCAATAGTTCAAGCAAAATTGCTTGGAAGTAAATGTACGGTTGTAAATGTATGGAAGTTTAAAATATTGTAATAGAAAACTAGCAACATAGTTAAAATACATCAGAGTAATTGGTCACAGAATTTACACAACTTGGTGACAAAGTAGATGAGAACAATGACAAAGGTGTTGGTCTAAAAGGTGTTCTGCACCTGTCTCTGCATCCAGCAGGTTGGGTCAGCTAGTCTACCTTAGAAAGGGCGAATAGTGAAAATTAGTCTTCTTCTTCGCGTTCGTTCTTACGACCAATTTTAATCACTCTTTGTGATATGTTTGATCTTTGCCAAGAACGTGTATACGTTGCACATTGGTTTGGTAGGCCCTAAACACATAGACTTCTACAAGTTTAGGACACATGCATCCGATTTCAGCCAAACCTCCTTAATCGCCTCTTACGACATGCGTGGCAGGTAACAGTGGTTCTATTCTTTACACCCCAAATTTGGGTCCCGGTAACCACTCGGGCGGTGAAAATTAGTAACCTGCTGATAACCTGTAGAAATACAAGCCAATCCCCCTTCCTAGTGATGTAGACCGGGGAACTTTTAACTGCTAGGTCAAAGGCTAATAGGCGCTAATGTGTGAAATGGATAGAGCTGACGTTTTGAACAGCCTCACAGTGTGGCCTCAAAGATTTTCATTTAAACCAATCCCCATAAATTACTAGATTGAAAGAGCTGGGACTGAAGATTGGATTGGCCAGAAAAGAACAGCATAACAGGTATGTGAATAGGTTCATCAATCAAAATCGAACTGGTAAGGTCAGTCGCTGGACGCTGTTGGAGATATTGCGAAGGAGATCGGAGCACCCATCGGCATGTCCGGAGTGCAATGAAGATATTCCAAGCTGAAACTAATAGGTGCTCTGACTCACTTAGGAGATAGTACTCCTAGGTCAGGAGTGTTTTTTTGGGGGTCCTACGTTGGTAGGTGAACTTGAATAATAAAGCTTGCAGAAACCAGATGTGCTGGTCTACGGGTCTGTAAGCGTCTAACTTACTACGACTTCAAGTTCTAATATACAAATCACATACAGACCATAAAGAGTGATTGATGTAGAGCTAATAAAAAAGAAAAAGATGTAAATTTCAGGCTAACCAAAACAAAATGTCCCTTTTTTCACACTGTGCTGTGCCAGGTAAAACAAGTAAATTGAGCTCACAAATTAAATTCAAAATACTTAAAAACACATGGCCTTATAAGTTTTTAATATGGAAATAAATATTAGAAAATGTGCCACATCTACTTATCTATCCACCACAAAGGATCATGTATCAGATATTTAGCATAATTTAGTTTGAAAAAAACCCACAAAATTCCTTATTATTTCAACCAAGTCTATATGACTTCATAACGAGTTACTCTTAGGGGACTAAGATGCAGAAAATGAGATGTCAGGGATCAAGATCTGACCAAGACTCTACCCCACTTTCAAGTGGTGGCCCTGGTAGCAGACTGGCGTAGCTTCTTCTTCTTCGCGTTCGTTCTTTACGACCAATTTTAATCACTCTTTGTGATATGTTTGATCTTTGCCAAGAATGTGTATCCGTTGCACATTGGTTTGGTAGGCCCCTAAACGCATAGACTTCTACCGGTTTAGGACACGTGCATCCGATTTCAGCCAAACCTCCTTAGTCGCCTCTTATGACATGCATGGCAGGTAACAGTGGTTATATTCTTTACACCTCAAATTTGGGCCCGGTAACCACTCGGGCGGCTGGCTTAGCAAATAGGGATCAAAGAGGAAACATACAATCACTGGGACGTCAATGGATGGGTCTGACTGAAAGGCGCAGATATAGCAGCCTTGCTGTAAGCTACAACACAACATAACAAACTACAGGAGAAACAAAGAAGTTATTCTTCTGCGTGTATACACACAAACACTACAGTCTAATAGATTGAACATTTTGTAAAACTACCTTACTATATTGTTACAATACAAACTCAAATAATAGATATATTTAAAAAATGGTTGGTAGAAAACTATAAATGACAAATTACCTGACACAGCTGATCCAATCATCCTTCTCCTCTATCGAGCTGGCAGCCATTCTGTACACATTATGGCGACCTGTGAACAAAACCCCATAAAAGCTCATATAAAAGATGCTGCAACATTTGCTAGTGTTATGTAGATAGGAAACAAAACTTTGTAGCCATCTACACACACAAGATGACAACTTAAAGATTGCACCAGAGCAGCACATCATGGTAAATCTAACTATAGAAGAAATGAAAAAGACTATGAGATCGCTAAAGAAACAGAAATCAACTTAATGATTTAGTGAAATATGAGATAATGATTGTAGTCTCAAAGTCTATGAGTTTATTTTTAATGATTTTTTAAAATTATCACCCTGAAAACTGATTATGGTCAAAAGATAGCGTGGCGCTCAGCCAGACTTGGTTGAAAAATGTGTGGCAGTGAAAGTGTTAAAGGTGAAAAAGCATGCAAAAGCTATTTAGGTAGATTTGGAAAGGACATTTGATAAAGAGTAGAAAGAAGGATTGAAAGTCAAGCTCTTGAAGATACTACATACACACACACCTTCAACAACTTTTCCATCAGAATCCACTTTGCAGGCCTTGATAATGTCGGATGTTCCAGCAGAGTACAATTCAAAACAGTTTGGCCGTGACTTTTCAGAAGGAACTTCGCGTACTTGAATGTTCTCTAAGGGATGATACCTTTGGTTCCTTGTCCTGTGTTTGACAAAATATCAAAGTTGTTACAATTTATATTAACCTATTTGAAGTACTTTTACAATCGCTCTGAATAAGGGAAAGAACATCTGTAAAAGTATTGAATATTGCTACTGATTTCTCTCCCATATAAGTAACACAAGTCAAAGACAAGTTGGCACATAGGAAAAGAATGAACAGGAGTAGTAAGCATTGTTAAGAGCTCAGGGAAAGCACCGGAGCCAATGAATATGATCAATAAATAGACATTGAACAAGTATTAGGGGCTTTCGGTAAAAAAACAAATTATCAAACAAAAGATTTAAACCCCTTATTCCTTACAGTACCCATTGCCTAGCCCTACAGACAAGTGTTGTAACAACACAACCAGCTAGCTCTCCAAAAAAAGAGCTACACAAAGCTGTGTCTTTCATAAACAGCGTCATCTGTTGAGCACAGAATAATCAGGTCAGATTTGATCGAAAAATGTTTACACAATCACATGAGATAAGCTTTTTGTGCTTGTTTAAATATAAGACGAAACAACAGCAAACATGCACACAAGCAAACACATATCACATACACATCATTCATAGTAGCTTCAAGTTTCTTGTAAGAAGTGAATTATTGCTGTTGTTTCGATTAATAGTTGTAATTATTTTCAAATGGAGTTTCCCAATGACAGATTTCAACACAGCTTTTATTTCCATATGGCTACACTGTAATAATGTTTAAAACACTGATATTTGATAAATGAAAGAAAGCAGAGAGGAATGGTTCAGGTATGTCTCTAGTTTCAGACATGCTACTTACTGTTGTGTACTGAAAATAGTACAGGCAGTTATCATTGAGAATAAACCATCGCCGCTTCCAGTTCTTCACCGCCACCTGCAACAAATAAATCCAGTTCAGTATAATGTCAAATAGTCCAATGAATAGGGATCGCTTGCGAGAGAGAGAATGAATACAAAACTAAACCTGTTATTAATAAACTAATAATAAATAACTGATAATAATTCCTCTTGTACCATTATACGTTACATAGGGCCTGCAAGCAATATCTCCATACCGCCCTATCATGGGCAACTCGTTCAATCTCCTCCATGGAACTCAAGACCAATATTTCTCGCCTCTCTCAGCATAGTTCATTTCAGGGTCTCCTTATGTTGTCCTCTCTTTCTTGAACCCTTTGTATTCCACTTCAATGCCTGCTTTGATATTCGTTGATCATTTCTTCTCAAGGTGTGTCCAACATATCTCCATCTTCTCCTTCTTATAACAGTTGTCACTAGTGGTTGACCAGAAATTTCTTTGATTTCATCCCCTCTCATGAATTCGTTCCATTTTATGTTCATTATTTTTCACAGACATCTATTTTCAAATGCATTCACCTTGTTTTCTATATCTTTAGTGATTTACAATATAAATCATTTTCAATAATAAAACATAAGTCATTTTCAACTGACAATAGGAAATGTCTATATTTAATTGCTAACACCTACAGAAAAACACTTTACTTTTGTTTCAATTCATGTAAAGTACATTTAATCTGTTGATACTACATAACATAACACTACCTGCTTAACACTGTCTTTTTTTGGTCTTTTTCTTTCGTCCGCTTTCAACTCAGGCGAAGTTTCATCTCTGAAACTGATTTTTGCGTGAAAATCCGTTTTCCAATTTCTTACAATGGCAGCAGCGTGCACATTGTGAATTACTTTACACTGGCAGCCGTGTGCTCAATGTACTCGTAATTAGTATTCCCTCGCCATACAGGCAGATTTTCTCCGACTTCAGAGGTACTCACGTTATCGTCCTGAGTTAGACCAGGGGACTCGAACAAATGCCGGACAGTAGGTTCGAACCCGAGCTATGGGCGTCTCACAGCTAGCAGGCCGAGCTACTATCAACTACTCTAGGCAGTCCCCACTATCTGTCTAAAGCATGAGACACACAAGAAACACACAACTGCCAATAGTAAAACATAGCAAGTTTGCATGGTTCAGACATGTGAACAGACATTACTCCTTAAAAAACCATTCTTCAGGGAATAGTTGACAATATTAGAAGAGAAAAACATGGGCTGATAACATCAAGGATTGGTCAGGAAAGAATTTTTCCACACTCATCCATCTCACAAAGGAGAGAGATCTTTGAAGGGACTTGCATGTTGGCAATTTCATCATAGCCTCCCTACAGCTTTCCACAACAGAATATCAGGAAGGAAGGCAGAGAAGAAGACCAATGAAAAGGTGGATATATAACATAGTTGAATTCTGCCAGGGGACTAAGAAACCATCACACAAGTCACCAGAGAAGCGCAAGATAAATACATAAAACTACGACACTGGGTTAACAGCCCGGTAACAGTGTACTGACAAAAGAAGATCCCTATGACATTGGTTATGAGCTTCATTATTATTATTATTATTACTGATAAGTTCAAGTACCAAATTCCACTTATACAGTCTTCTACAATAGAATATCAGGAAAGAAGGTGAGAGGAAGACTACGAAAAAGATGGTTAGATGGCATTGCAGAATCCTGTCAAAAAGCAAAAATAACTATCACCATAGCCATTGGAGCAGCGCAAGACAAAAACAGAAAACCATGACACTGGGCAACAACCCAATAGCAGTGTGAGGACAAAAGAAGAGAAGTTAAAGTACCAGGATAGAGAAATATTCATGTTGATAATACAACACAGACACATGAACAAGAGTTCATAAACCAAGATGATAATTCTATCAACTGAAAAACTGTTTACAATGGCTCTTAGTCCTTTTCAGCTTGATGAAAGTGTCAGAACACCTGCACAGGTGGTGATTTCTAATTTTCTCACTAATTCAGAAAGTTGGGTACCCTATTTCAGCTTGGTAGACTGGGGAGTTAAATATACCTGGATTTGAACTCCAGCACCTTTTGTGTTTCAATGTAGCCCCGAACTACTCCAACTTTCAAACAAGTCAACAAATGACCAACAGCACAATTTGAAGGTATAAAATGAACACAATGAAACAACATTAGTCTCAAACATAATAAATATAAATAGCACGAAAAGAGAAATCATCACCACTTGTGAAATGATATGTCATAGAAAAGATTCTAGAATCACTGCAGAAGAACAGTGTTTAGCAAACTTGATCCCTAGATGGGATGAACTAGGTTTGATCTTCAGTTGGATTGGAATTTGTTCAGACCAATAATAGCTTTCAGGTCTACCCAGCCTCAATTGCATACAAGATAAAAAAAAGCCAGAGTAGTAAAGACAGCTGATTGATACTATGTTGACCAAATCACCCATAACATGCCATTAATCAAAGAATAAGAGAACCACAGTAGAGTAGTTGTTAGTGAACTCGCTTCTTAGGCTATTGGTCTGGGTTCAATTCTACAGAGGGTGTGGAATATTTTTCAGACCTTAACAGCTCTCAGGTTGACCCAGCCTCAATTGGGTACCAGGAAAAGCACTGGGAAGTAAAGCGGCCAGCGTGATGTTGACCACATCACCCATTGTGTGCCGACGGTCAATGGAAAATACGGGCCTAACACTGTATTATCCTACTTACCTAGAGTATAAAAAGGTTACTTTACTTTTCAATCAAAGAATAATACAGGCCTAACACAGTATTCCCACAATATATCACATGACATGAAAACAGGTTCTTTCTTTTTTTATATATGAAAAGATCTCATGAGAAACAATGGGATCCTGTAGACTACATTTATAGCACCAGTAACTAACAGAGAAACAGAATATTCACACATTTGGTTGGATACACTGTGAGCATGAGACCTAACCAATGAAATAACAAATCTACAAAATGTAAGCAGAATACAATGGCTCAGAATGGAATGAATTAAAACATGTAAGAGAAATCTTGAAGCACAATAATTGCTTCTTCTTTGAATGCTCCATATTGATCACTTGTTAAACCACTCTGTGATTTGTATGTGATCCAAGCCTAAGAGCGATTGTATGTTGCACCAGTTACGCACCTACAAGTAGGTCAGCACATCCGATTTCTGAGACACTTTTTATTTATTAGGGTCATCCGTGCGGTGCTGGGGCCCAAGAAAGCAAATAATAGTACCACTCGACCTACAAGGCATGTCGTAGAGACAACTGAGGTAGGGGCCTAGGAAGCTACCTAGTAAAAAAAAATCAGATGTGCTGGCGTATAACTGGCACAATGTACAATCGCTTTTAGGCTCAGATCACACAGAGTGGTTAACAAATGGTTGATATGGAGCGTTCAAAGAAGAAGATTTACTAGGGTATCTTCCCTATGCCCCTACCTCAGTCGCCTCTGACGACATGCCTTGTAGGTCACAGTGTTACTATTCTTTGATCCTTGCAAGCCCCAGCAACACACAGGCGCAATAAGATCTAACTGTGATAATTGCCTGCGTGACCAGCGTGTTCGTAGCGCGTTGGACTACGGGTGACTAGTCCTCTGTAAGTGCAGGTTCAACTCCGCGGACTGGCAGAAAAGCTACAGGTTCACCAGATTTACGGTGTTCGTGGCACCGAGCCGAAGGGTTACGATGTCCATGCCACGGAGCTGAAGAGCTTTCAGCTCAAGTGCTTCTGGATCGGAAAAAACCCCAAAAAACTGTGATAATTAACCATGCCTACAATGCTTCGTAGCATAAACAGTAAAGCTGGTGAGCAGTTATGAAGACTCAGCTACACTACATTGATATTTTCATAATGTGGTACAACCTTCATTAAAGCATTATTAGTGTTAGTTCAACTATCAAAGCTTTATATAGCCTGTGTGCGCATGCACTGCTCATAACAGAGTGTCATTGACTTCTAGGATGATGTTACATGAAGATAATGCTGTTTACATTCAAAAATGAAGTTATTTTTTGTAGCAGAAATGTGAAATGCAAGCAATCATTTTATTTTGTGCACAATCGTAACACTTCATTCTACTGGACAATCTTAATCTACATGAAACAAACAGACTAACATGCTACATGTAAGTCTAAGACTGCTACAATTTTAGGACCACTTACTAAATTTGGGGGCACCTGAATAGTATAAAAAGATGGTGAAAAACATGAGATGAGTTTTACTAAATTTGGTAACTGAATAGCATAAATAGATAGTGGAAAAACTCCTTTACTTGGGGGGCTAAATTACAAGTACTTCTGAAGATGGAGTAATGTTTGCCTGAATGGCAAGGGTTGTTGGTGAAAAGGAAAGCAAGTCTCCACATAAAAATCGGTCAGAGATGTCACATTAGGCATCATGACTACGAATGAACTCATGACAAGCAAATTGGAATATTTTTAAAAAGTGGAAAAACATGAGCTCCACTCATTTGGGATCCGCTGGGGAGAAAAGACAGTATAAAGAATGATGAAAGAGCATGCCTTTTTCTAAATTTAAGGAGGGGAGGGGTGTGTGTGTAAAGAACAGTACAAAGAAATGGCAAAAAATATTCATTTTACTAAACCTGGGGGCAACCGAATAGCATAAAACTGATGGTGAAAAAAACATAAATAGAAGAAAATGAGCTAGTTCATGTTTGAATAATAAATTAGTATGTTAATAAGTTAAGTCAGTTTTTCAATGTAACATCAACTTGCTACTGTGTTATATGTTAATCAGTAAGTTACTGTGTCGCTACTATGTTAATTCAGAAGTTACTATGTTAATTCAGAAGTTAATATGTTAAATTCTACTATAAATATGTTATCTTCAAAGTTACAACTGGATCACATATAAGTCAGTGTTTTATGAATGTGAGCACATCCTTTACCTTGTTTCATCAACCATCCCTCTTTCACTGGGTTGAAAAAAGTGTGCATTAAGTCATTGCCATCATCTTCTGGTATCTTGAAAGGCTCTTTCTTGATATTATCATATAGGTTCTGAGAAAAATAAGAGTACATTTGTAGGAACAGAATAGTTTCTACTTCTTTGTTCACTCGCAAATGACAACTAGAATATGTTCAAAGAAAACTGTGGTCTGTATCACATTATCACGATCTCCAAACAGCTGATCACAGGACCTCCAAACAGCACAGGACCTCCAAACAGCTGATCCAGACATCTAAACAGCTGGGCACGACCTCCAAACAGCTGATCACAAGACCTCCAAACAGCTGATCACAAGACCTCAAAACAGCTTATCATACAAAATAAATAATAACAACAATATCAGTCTTTTTTGCTTCTCATAGACTGGACATAATTGTAAAAATGAATGCCAAAACTGTAGTTACTGCCAGTAATACTGTTTTTAGACAGTGTAGGTCAGGGAGGGCACATGTGCTGTTTAATTTAATGGCCACATGGCTAGTGCAGTCATGGCAAAACTGTTCAGATTATAATTTTTCTTTATGACCCCAACAGAAAAAACTCCGTGGTCTTACTGGGGATTGAATCCGGGTCTCCTGCATGGGAGCCCATGCTCTAATTCGTTTGGCCAGACACTCTTGAGAATGGTTTACAACATATAATATCAGTCTTGACAGCAGTAAAATACAAACAGCAAATGAAAACAAATCTAGCTCCTTGCCATTAAGCTACAAAGATAGTTTAACAAAAGTACAGGAACAGATATAGAAAATATTTAGATTAAATGTTTATTATCAAACATGAGTCATATAAACAAAAGCATGTAACTAATTCAATGTAGCAGTCAATATGGAAGACTTCAACAAAAATAGTGCTATATGATGCCAAATGACCTAAGACAGTTGTGTATTAGATTGCTATAATGTAAATTTGGTTTAGATTGACCTTATGTCTTACCATTTAGAAGAGATAATTTAAACATGATCTTATCAATATCACATTGTCCATGGTTGAGAAGTTGATTCCAAGAAATTTATTTTGTAATTTAACCTTTCAATAATTGAGTTTTCAAGTCATGGAAGAGATGCAAACTGAAAGGTATTTAGATTATATTATTATATAAGTTTTTCTTTTTCACTATCAGTTTCTTATTGCTGTTATTTTATAAATTCTATAATAAAATAAGAGTCGTAGTAGCGTAGCTGTTAGTGAACTCGCTTCTTAGGCTAGTGGTCCCGGGTTCAATTCACAGTGGATGTGAAGTTTTTCAGACAGTAACTCTCTCAGGTTGTCCAGTCTCAACTGGGACAGGAAAAGCATTGGGAAGTAAGGCAGCCGCGGATGTTAACCACAAACAAGGTCTCCTATTATAATAAATAAGAGATATTAATGTTGGCTGGTAATAGGTTATCAATAGTAATGTAATTATGACATCAAGTTTTAAAATGGTCTGGGACTATTAATAACAAGTTTATTATACCACAGATATGACTTGAAATATATGAAATATGATTTTAAACAGGTACATTTTGGTATGATTTATAAAATACATTAAAATTTAGTGCACCTGCTGTATAAACATGCCATTTTACAATACACAAACTATCTTTATTATAGTGACTTCTTCTGTCTTGGTTTCTTTGAACCAATTTTTATCACTTTTGATATGTTTGATCTTCCAGAACGTGTATATTTTGAACATTGGTTTGTAGGCCCTAAATGCAGAGACTTGTACACATTTAGGACATTGCATCCGATTTCAGCTAAATATTATAGTGACTGTATATTGCACAGATTACTTTTTTAAAATCACTAAAATCTACTTGTTTGAAAGGGTTATGGTTGGACAACACACCAGTACTATCTGCCAGGTAGAGATAGAAGATTGACAACCAACATCCTAGCATAAAGTGAGCATGAAACTTTGAGATGGCTCTTGCATTGAAGGTCAAACTCGTGAAGGACTGGTTCAATGTGTAGGATGTTGATCAGAGAGCAGAACTGAATGGGTGTAGTCTTTCATAAAATCTACCAAGGATTGTAAAAGATTAATGATTACAAATCAAGCAACACTTACTGTCAACAGCTCTTCTGGTAGGTTACCACCATCATTATCCCTGTTCATCTGTATAAATCTTTCTACTGTTGCTTGTCCTTCACACTAGGGTTGTGAAGACGTGTTCACATGATAATAGAAATGACAGCACATAACATGTTCTATGAAACAAATAAAGGTACACAATATGTGTTTGCAATGAAAAAGATAATTTAAAGGATATGAATAATAACAAGTAGAAGTTTATGTCATTTCCTTGATTTAGTGATTATGTGCTATCTCACATTGAATGCATTTTGAACACTTTTGTTTCTTGTCTAGTGGTACATTCTATCAAACTGTTCTTTATCCATATTTAATGTTTGCCAGTACTTGTCCTGTCTTCCTCTGGCTTTTTACCTTTATCCTTTCTCTGCAGTGTGGTTTCTACAGGTATCATAACTCTCTACAAGTCAAAAATATTTGATGTATCTCTGTTTGATCTCCCCATTCCTTACATCTGATGTTGAAGTGTATGTATGCATGGTTCCTGTGGCTCGTTGATTATACCCACTTTTATTCACCTAATGGTGCACCATCATGGGACCCAAATCATTCGCTTCTCAATCTGGAGCTGTTTGCTGTGAAAAATATCAGTTCAACTGGTGATTGACCACGACACCAGTCTGCAAGTTATAACCCTCGTTAGCAGCTCACTTCAACTGTAACAGTAATACTTTTATTTATAATTTTCTTACCTGTGTAAAATAATACAATTATTAATTAGATAATGTTGATTTATAATAAATAGACAATGCTAATAAGTTGTTGAAGGTTGAGAACTTCTCCATATTCTGTGATCAGTTTCTTATGTTCGGAAGTTCAAAAAGAGAGATTAGTTGTTTTCATGAATCCAGTGATAATCCAAAGTGTAACTCTTGTTCCATATAAGATACCTGAGCATAGTCATTAACTGTATGATGCATACATTATCCATTATCCATATCCACTCCCGTTAGGACTGATATTTCTGTCTTCGATGAGGGAAGTTATAATCCTCCTGGCATGCCTTAACACTGCCTGCAAGAGGTTTGAAGAAGTCTTCTCTTGAGCCAGGGTGTGCTCCCAGACAAGTCTTGATGGGGATTAGGGACATGTCCACCCATCTGTGAATCCAGTATCGGCAGAATCAATTAGAGTTATACAAGATCCAATAATTGAACTATTCAATAAGGTATAGTTGGCTAGGTTGGTCACATTTCTCATTTTTTGTAGGATATCTATAGCATCTCTTACTATAAGATGAACTTCTTACACACATGTGGGGGTTATTGAACAACAAAGATAATGTTAGCATATTGAATGATGATACATGTTATTTCTAGATCTCATCCCATTCATTGCTTGGTCACATATGAAGAGTTCCCCATTATGAGAGTCAACACTCCATTTTTCTTTTCTTCTTCTCTGCAATCGTTCTTTACGACCAATTTTAATCACTCTTTGTGATATGTTTGATCTTTGCCAAGAACGTGTATACGTTGCACATTGGTTTGGTAGGCCCTAAACGTATAGACTTGTACATGTTAGGACATGTGCATCCGATTTCAGCTAAACCTCCTTAATCGCCTCTTACAACATGCTTGGCAGGTAACAGTGGTTCTATTCTGTACACTCCAAATTTGGGCCCGTAACCACTCAGGCGATTTTTCTTGTGTAAATATATGCAATTATGGTAGGATGGGTGTTAAGATGACTACAACTAATGGGTCAAAAGGTGAAGGATTGATTTAATTGCATCATGTTCCCCCATATGGCTCCATCCCTGTCAATGGAAATTGAACGCCATCTACCAAGAATGTTGCATAAAGTATAAACTCCATAGCTCCAGCAACAATCCTAGGGATCTCATGGAAAAATTACACATGTGACTTTGTCCAGATTCGAACCTACAACCTTGAGAACGACATGCACACATCGTAACCACTTCGTCATTGAGACCTCTTAAGATGATTACATGCTGAGATTTAAGCACTTAGAATATGTAGATTTGCTCAAAAACATTTCCTCTTAAGTATGTATGTCTTTATTCTCACCTGTATTAATAAATACACCTGGATTTAGGGAGCAGTAGCGTTCAGCAAAACATTCCATCATTCTGTCAATCTTCTGAGCCTCTCCAGGCAGACGGAAGCTCCAGAGAAATTGTCTGTGCAATTACAAATCATTTGTTGCAAGTGAGGATAACAAAATAATTATTTAAACTGTTCTAACTATTACAATAATAGACAACGTCAATGTCTTTACAACGATATATTTATCAACGATTAAACAAAAAATATGTGGTAAATATTGATTCTTTATCAAAGAATGACATACATATATGAGATATGCTTTTATCAAAGAGTGACATAAATATATGAGATATGCCTTTATCAAAGAATGACATAAATATATGAGATATGCCTTTATCAAAGAATGACATAAATATATGAGATATGCCTTTATCAAAGAATGACATAAATATATGAGATATGCCTTTATCAAAAAGCTAAATATATGAGATATGCTTTTTCAAAGAATGACATAAATATATGAGATATGCCTATGTCAAAGAATGACATAAATATATGAGATATGCCTTTATCAAAGTAAATATATGAGATATGCCTTTATCAAAGAATGACATAAATATATGAGATATGCTTTTATCAAAGAATGACATAAATATATGAGATATGCTTTTATCAAAGAATGACATAAATATATGAGATATGCTTTATAAAAGAATGACATAAATATATGAGATATGCTTTTATCAAAGAGTGACATAAATATATGAGATATGCCTTTATCAAAGAGTGACATAAATATATGAGATATGCCTTTATCAAAGAATGACATAAATATATGAGATATGCCTTTATCAAAGAATGACATAAATATATGAGATATGCCTTTATCAAAGAATGACATAAATATATGAGATATGCCTTTATCAAAGAATCTCAATAAAAAATACATGATGCCTTTATTTAAAAAACATACCGCCTGTGTGTTGTCGGAGCTCACAAAGGGAGCAAAGAATAGTAACACTGCGACTATAAGGCATTAAACTCAAAATAATAGTAAGATGCGACTGAGTTTTAAAGCTCATAGCACTGAGTTTTAAAGCTCATGAGCTGAGTTTTAAAGCTCATAGAGTCGACTGAGGTAGGGGCCTAGGGAAGCTACCTAGTAAATAAAAAGTGTCACAGAAATCGGATGTGCTGGCCTAATTGTAGGCTCATAACTGGCACAATGTACAATCGCTCCTAGGCTCAGATCACATACAAATCACAAAGACTGGTTTAAAAAGTGGTAGATTTATTTTTTTTTAGATCCAGAAGCACTTGCTGCTCGGTGTCATGGACATCATAACCCTTCGGTTCGGTGCCACGAACACCATAAATCTGGGAATCTGTGGCTTTTTCTGCCATCCCGTGGAATTGAACCCGCACACACAGAGGAAGTCACCCGTAGTCCAACGCGCTACGAACACGCTGGGCAAAAAAAAAAGTGGTAGATATGGAGCTTTCGAAGAATAAGAAAAATCATACAAAATAAATCAGCAATCATATAAAAAAAAGATAAATGTAATAAAGAGTTTGATATTTAAAAATCAAGATCAAGACGAATGAAAACAGTGCACTATGTGCTTGAGAGACCATTAAGCCAAAATGTTGATTCATTTACTGTATATATAAAATTATTCTAACTCTTGGTGGTAACAGATAGCTTTTCATTTCTACTGCATTCCTCCTCATGTTATATCTGCTATAAGTGGTGAAGTATTGAATTTCAATTTCAATTCATACAAAACTCTTAACTGCATCTTTAGTATCAGTCATGGAATAATAATGTGACCCCCAGGGTAAGATTACTAATGTATACCCTAAAGTGGTGCATCCAGTAAACAGGCAACCTGTTACTCAGCTGTCTGATCTATACAAGGATACACAATATCAACAGCGACCAACAAAATGTTTCCCTTTGTTCTGCAATATGATGAGAATCAAGCATTGCAACAATAAGCTTGGTTAGTCATCTTAGTTCCAATCTTAGCCAAGGTTTTAACTGGCAGAATATATGCAGATGACCCATAGCAATGGATAGATGACAGGCGAGGAGAGTGAAAAAAGTCATGTGTATAATATTACATGATTCTCTGGAAGAGCCCAGAACAGAGCAAACAAGTTAGCCCTGATAATTGGAGAAGAAACACTAAATGTGGTGAACACATAGTTTATCGTCCCACAGATTGATACAGATAAGCAAGGTCCTACAAATACTTTTGGTGGCAGCAGGGGATGCCCAGTAATGAAACAGAACCACATGACTCCAAATTCATTAATTTGTGAAAAGTCAGAAAAACTACAAAACATTCCAGAACAAAATTATACCAAATAATTAGCATTACTACACAACATAGTTATATGACTTTCAGCACATTTAGCAACGACATTTCCATCAACTTCCGAAACTGTTATCATTCTACCGATGAGGATTGATTCATATATTACTTTATTTCTGCATGCATAAAACACAATCAATATATTCAACTCATTAACAAATGCCTAGAAATGTCACAAAATTAAATGGGGACAATGTTTCAAAAGACTATAAATGCGAAAGTAATTTAAAAAAAGAAAATTACCTCAGTGCCTGAACAAGGATCATATCTGTGAATTCATGTAGGTTGACAAATGACTTTAGGACTGCCATATTGAAGTCATTCCTAGGAAAACATGAAGTAGAGTACAAGTTTGAAGTACAGTTTGATTGAGATAACTATTTAAATAAAACCGATGATCTGCAGAGTCTCGGCGACAGCCTTGAGCAAGCAGCCTTAATTCCTCTGTTCTATAGAATCCACCAGTGTACTTTAAAAAATGGGAACAAAGCGCTGTAAGAATATTTTTTTTAAGATTACTAATTGCTTTATGAAATCCTTAGAATATAATTTACACCTTGTAGACCAAGGTGTGTCCTGAAACCTAGCCCTGCATTCAGCAGGGTTGGGATTGCTAGTCTCTCTTAGGAGGGACCTGCTGATAACCCTCAGAACATACATGTCAACCCCATCTCCCAGTGGTGTAGACCGAGAAACTTTGACCGTGAGATCAAAGGCTAACGGGGAATGGCTCGCCTGGGAAGATGGACTACCCTAGGTCATGTTCTTCACCCCCCCCCATCATGCTTGCACTCCTCTGGATTCTATCAGCGAGGTTGAGAGGGGGTTGTTGATGCTTGGGCAACTTAGCTACTCCATAAAAATCGCCCAGGCTTGCATCACGGAGGTCACTTCGTGGTCGACTTTGTTGACCAAACCAACATGGAAGATAACAGTTAAGGGTTATAAGTCCAGCTCAATTGGCGTAGAGTATCCGCCGCCACGGGTTGTCTTCGACGGTGGGAGAGATCATCGTGTCTCATTGGACAGCTATCGCCCACCTTAAGCCGGGCAGCCCCTGACAATAAGGTGTTATCCTGTCACAGTTCACCTGCTTCAATGGGTGCTTGGAGCTCAAGGTATTACCTGACAAGTGGTCTGTAAGTACCGCACTAAACAATTATTATTAAATCAAGAAGGCTCCAGTCCTTCGCTTAGCAAGCTTTAACATAATGACAATGTGTCCTGGCCTGTCATAAGATCTTACACAGATAAACGACATTAGGAAAACTGAGTAATTAACAATGAGCTCAAACGACTTGGAGTGGACATCGTAGCATTACAGGAGACATGACTTGCTGAAAATGGATCGCTGAGGGAACTTCTTCTTCTTCTTTGCGTTTGTTCTTTACGGCCAATTTTAATCACTCTTTGTGATATGTTTGATCTTTGCCAAGAACGTGTATACGTTGTACATTGGTTTGGTAGGCCCCTAAACGCATAGACTTCTACACGTTTAGGACATGTGTATCCAATTTCAGCCCAAACCTCCTTAGTCGCCTCTTACGGCATATGTGGCAGGTAACAGTGGTTCTATTCTTTACTCCCCAAATTTGGGCCCCGGTGACCACTCGGGCGGGTGAGGGAACAAGACTACACGTTCTATTGGCAAGGAAAAGCTCAAGACGAACCAAGACAGCATGGAGCCGGATTTGCCATCAAAAATACACTGCTCCACATGGTAGAACCTCCAATAAACGACTGCATGGAGTAGGATTTGCCATCAAAAATACACTGCTCCACATGGTAGAACCTCCAATAAACGACTGCATGGAGTAGGATTTGCCATCAAAAATACACTGCTCCACATGGTAGAACCTCCAATAAACGGCTCCGACTGCATTTTGTCCATTAAACTCCACACTTTTGTTCTCATGTACTGGTCAACACTACTACTGTATACATACTGTATATGCTATCTGGGGGTCTCTGTGGCTAAGTGGTTATGCCTTCTTCGCCTGGAGTTCTGAAGGTTGTGGTTTCAAATACGGACTGGGGTGTTCTGTTCACGTGTGTATTTTTCTCAGAGTCCTAGGATTGTTGCAGAGGCTACAGAGTTTGTACTTTGTGCAATACTCTTGGCAGATGACATCTCATTTCTGCAGAGAGGGACCGAGCCATATGGGGTAAAATCCGGTGCAATGAAACCAATCCTTCGGCTTTAGGCCCTTTTTCGTATGTTATCTCCTTAAATTATTGATATATTACCCTGCAGTTATAATCTGACCCACATTTGATTCACTTTTATCTCAACTGCATGTCAACATTCCCATCCATCTTTCACTACTTCTCAACACCAACTACATAAGCATTTGAGATGCATAATTTAACACATTTGGGTTATACCTGCAAATCACCTACAATGTATGTATCCAAATTGAAATGTTACTGTTGCTATCAGATATACATTATTTAACAGACTTGTAAGCAAAAAATAGCTACCTTTTCAGCTACAGGTGGCTGGAATGCTTACACTACTTGCATATACTCTATAGACCATCTGTTCCTTACATAACACACACATATATGCACACTAATGTAATACGACAATTAGATGAGATCATGTGCAGTCACCATATCAAAAGTTAGCCGTAATGGATGTGACAATTGTTATATGTATAGCTTGTCATGATGGTACAATTTGATTGTTGACTTAGTCACATTGCCTTTCTCTTGGTCACTTTTTTTACACCAGTGTGCTGCAAAGTTTAGAATACAAAATTTCAACTCAAGCTAAGCTATCACAAACAAGAACCCAGTAATATAAAAATATGCTAGCTATGAAAAGTAGAATACAGCAAGAACATA
The DNA here is from genome assembly GCA_020796225.1 of Arion vulgaris. Taxonomy (NCBI): domain Eukaryota; kingdom Metazoa; phylum Mollusca; class Gastropoda; order Stylommatophora; family Arionidae; genus Arion; species Arion vulgaris. Next base: position 68,289,549 of record CM036757.1, read on the forward strand.
TGCTAACTTACCTCTCCCCAAGGTAATCTCCAATGGCAGTTTTGTTGAGTCCCTCTCCTTGAAAGAGAAATCTGGCCACGTCATCAGCTGTATTCTGTAGCAGGCCATGCTCGATCAAATACTCGATACCCTAGCAATGATAACAGTATATACTGAGCATTTCATAAAATGTATCTGAAATAATTATCACCCTACAACAATAAAAGTGAATGTATTCTGAATTTTAACATTTGCAAATAAATTAAGGATGACACTACTTGTGAAAAGTCATGATACATACACACAAAGATATATATATATATATAACAATACATAATGATGTCTATATTAATATATTCTGATGTCCTGCAAGTTTTTATTTCTAATGATGTGACATATAACATACGACAATCTATGATTGTTGTATTTAAATATCACAAAATGGAAACATACAAATCTGAACGCTTATTTCTCATGTTATACATGGCAATTATCCTGAGTCACTTTCCCATTTCCAGAAAAATGTACTACAGCATATCATCAAATTATATTCTAGGTGACTGTTAGCTATACATAAAACCATGAAAACTATTTTTATTTCTGTTATTCTATGGGTTCTAACCCATGACTCATTTTTCTTGTGAGTTTCAGTCATAGACATGTTTGGTTTGTTTCCTGAGAGCATAAAATAACTATATGCATTTAATCTCTTTAACCTCCCGGTGAACTTATGTCTGGTTCTTCTGTGCATGTCTTTATCATTACTTCTGACGACCTGGCATAAAATATAACTGAGACATAAGATAGGGAGAGTCTATGAACATGATTACCCACAATAATAATATTTATATATATATATTTATCATCATGAACTCTGCCAATGCCGGTTCCAAGCCCAGATGTTAAAGGAGGACTTGTGCATGAGGCCAGCTACCTCATCACAAGAAATTGAAAGAGCTACAGAAACTTGCAAGAAAGGACACCATACCGGTGAATTTTCAACTCAAATGTTGTATCAATCCTAAGATATGCCAGCGAGAGTTGGAAAATGACTAAAATTTGTTCTTTGACAAAAATGACTCTTTGCTGAGAGAGGCAAGAGGTATCGGTCTCAGTTCCATGAATGACATTGAGCGAGTTGTCCAGGATAGAGCGGTATGGAAAGTTACTTGCAGGCCTATGTAACGATAACGATACGAGAGGAATTATTATTATTTATGTGCTATGGCAAATGGCATAAGCAATCATAAACCTCCAATCATCATGTGTCATATCGACCGGAGTAGACAAACATAGATATGCACAAAAGTTTGTTCGGAGACTATCAGTTTGGATTTTTCTACTTTAAAAAGTTAGGTGATACATAATTGTTATTCTCTGTCATGTCACACCATTTGTTCTAAAGACATGCATGAAAATCATAAACTCCCTTCTTAAGTTGATAATGAGCTGTCTCTGTGCATTGACCCACTTCAGAATATCAGCATTAGTTGTTTTAGCAGTCCATGGTATTCTTAACTAAGAGGTCTATTTTTGTTCCTCTTTGCATCCTGGTTTATTCTTTCATCCTTGGTACCACGCATATCAAATGTCATGTAATGTGTGCTTCCCTGTCTAATGTTTATTATAAGAAATGTGCAGAACTCAGCAACAGGATATTCACACAGAAATGAGACAGCAGAAACATATCTCTTGTGGTTTACACAACAATGACATTTCTGCTTTGTGACATTCTGACTTTTACATTTGAATAATCAAGCAGATACGACTTTTTAAAAGTGAGGGCTAGCATCTAAAATGTAGAAAGGTGAAATACATACTACAATTTGTATAATATTTCATTGTAGAAAAAGTCAGAATACCAGAGACATGCATTTCACTTAAAACAATATAGAATAATGGAACAAGAAAAGCAAAATATGCTAAAGAACCAAATGCAATAAGACCTGAAAGAAATCAAAGCTGACGAGAGCATTAAAAATACACACCAGATGAAACTAATTAAATCCTTGGTTACTTATTTGTTCACTCTCAGATGTCAACTTGAATATGTTCAAAGACAGCAGTGGCCATCCTCAGACAGTCGAGACCTACAAAGAGCTTTTCCTGCAATGGCTCAAACCATATTAGTCTTCTCTGTTCCTCATATGGTGGACATATTTGTAAAAAATGTGCAGAAGTCATTTTGTTAGTCACACTCAGTTCATATCTTTAGCTTGTTGAAAACATTATATCTCACTCTGTTGTGGGCCTGTACATTGAAGATTATGAGACTTTTTTTTGCAGTGCTGGTAATATCCATCATTTGTTTGGCAGCCTGTAAGTTCTGTTTTCTACATGATAGTGTAATTTCTCATAACATACCACTTTATATCTCCTCATAGTCTACGCTTGTGTCTCCTCCCTGTCAATTTATTGTTCTCATTCTTTATCAGGTAAGGTAAGATATTGCACCATGGCAGGATCCACTGTATCGCAACTATTTTTCCCTTCTGGAATAAATTATCAAATGTTTCTTTTAGATCCTTTAGTTCCAGGTGCTCTTTTTCAACCTGACGTCTGGAGGTAAAACAGGTATAGAGAATAGACAGATAGTTCTCCATTTTTATAGCTTCTTCATGTTGTAACTACTAATAGTGCATCAATGACAAGAATATATTTGTCTGTTTTCTGTGCTTTCCCCTTTCAATTGTGTTTCTGCTCCAATCTTCAAAGAATATGTTTCTACTCTAAGCTTGTTAAAGAAATCTCCCACTACTACTGATAATCCTTGTGTATGCCATGCCATTACTTAGATTAAAAGAGGATTCTGCAACCTCCATTTTTTATTGCATGTCCATCTGTGTAGATATGAGTCCAGATGTTGGTAGAATTGTGTTACTTTATATATTTCAAGGTGATAACTCTTCTTTGTAGTTCTGTCTGTCAAGTTGTTTGTCTTCTTCTTGTTAATACCAAGAATGCTCTCTATCATATCAGAGAAAAGTCATGATTTCTCCAGATTAGCAATTTGCCAACTGTATGGATGTGCTTTGTAGTTGATGTAGTTATGTTGCTATCTGTTCCCACATTTCTTTCCATTAATTCTACAAAGTTTCTCTGTTTCAAGAATACCATTCAAGCCATTTATTCTCTCTCTTTAGTACATCAGATGATATCTCTCACGATCACCGCCCAGACCAATGTACCAGACCTCCCCATAAATTCTATTCATGTGGAAATCTGATTCATGCAGCCTTAGCATTGGTGTGTTTTATGTCACATCTTAAGCACCATTTGGAGCTCTGGTGCTTATCCTTCGGTGATGTGTCTGGTTTCAGCCAAAATTTACTCGGTTCGCTCTCCGTTCTGTAGCCATCTAGTGTTTTTACGATGTGGGGTAGCTAGTCCCACTCCCAACCTCCTTAGTCGCCTCTTACGACATCGTGGCAGGTAACAGTGGTTCTATTCTTTACACCCCAATTTGGGCCCCAGGAACCACTTGGGCGATCAGGTGATATGATGTATTATGAATCGTTCAGCTTGTTTCTCAGTCGTGTTGTCTCTATTACTCTTCATTGGTTGTAGATATGCAGATCTTTCAGTTCTTTTATGAGTGTTTTCATGCTCTCTCTCTCTTTCTCTCTTACGAATTTCATTGCACTGCTTTACAGCCTGTTTATTTTTCCAAACTTTGACCCTGCTGTCCCTGCCCATGATACAATAATACCATATGCGAGGATGGATGAGACGAACTACACCTGCAATGCAAGGGTAACATGTCCTGTGATAGTCTGAAACATGTTTAGAATGAAGTCATGTCTGTGTTACGGATACTTCCATTGTGAATATGAGATACAGCTTGGACTTCTGTCGCTATGTTCCTGTAATACTCTCGTTCACATCATAATTGGCATGCGTGTTTCTGAAAGCCAGGGACACCCACTACAGAATAATATTAATCTTCTTAAGGGAAAGAGAATTGAGCATGGCATGACGTGGCACATGCAAATAAGACAAAATGAGGACAGTGGCATCCCTACGAAAAATAAAGAATTAATATTGATTGATGGGGGCTACGGCTAATCTCCCCAAGATTATCATTACTCTTGGAAGAGAATGTAGAGATTATGACAATGGGAAAGCATATCTAGGAACATCTACTGATTGAAAATAAAGTCGGAGATCATGATGATGTATACGTAGATAAGTCTGTGCATAATGATTAGAAAGAAATATGGCTGAGATTTTAAAGCTTCTTGTGGTAAGATTGTCGTCTTGCGGAACAGATATTACTACTTCCTGTATGAAGCTGGAGATGGATGCCATTATTGTTAACCTTCAATGGCTCACTGAGACATCATTTACTAAAGCAATTATGGTGTCGGAATATGTCCATAATTGAACGTCAACATGGAAGGTATTGGTGGATGTCTATAGATGTTTCCAACCAACCTTACATGAATCAACTGTTTTAGTTATGTCAGTGTTGACGATAATGAAGGAGCAGATAGACTGTCAACAAATGCACAAATAGTCTTGGTGTTGAAGAGAGAACAGGGTGACATACTAAATATGCAAACTGATTAATTAATAAACATCTAACTGGTGTGTTGGGCTGCTGGATTTGTTGAGGAGGGGCACCTATGGCCATATTTGGAGGGCTATGATGATAGTCTTCATATAACTGATAGCACTTAATTTATGAGAGTCATCAAGTGTTACATTAATTTTTCATTACTCTTATGTCTCAAAAACATGGACATTGAACAATCAGTTCAAGACACGAAAACATTGAATTAAAAAGTCCTGGAAAAATAAAGAATACTGTCGTTACTGCCTGTAGATGAGGATAAAATAAAGTATGCAAAGAAAATTATTGAAAGATATGAAAAATAGACAAATCAAACACTTTGTACACATTTGTAGAGACATGCATGTTGACAAGTATACTAACATAAAAAGAGCAAACTTGAATGAGTAAGAACAAAACAAACTTAGATGGAGAAGAAAATCCAATAGAAGGTGACGGTGGATGGTTGGGGCAAACAAAAGTCTCTAATTAGTATTATCAGACAATAACTGTATTGGGACAAAAATGGAACTAGAAGAGTGGTACACCTAACAAATAACCCGTGGAGCATCTGGAGATTACACAGAATAGAACTATTTGAAGAGCGTTGGTTGATGGGTCTATACACCCCTCTGTGATGATGGCAGCAGAAGAAGAAGGAAAGAGGAAGGCAATGATATAAATGGTACGGTAACAATAATAAATGAACGTTGGCAGAACGTTGGCAGAACCATGGCAACAGTCATGATATAGAGATTTTCTTCTGCATTGGGTTAACTTGTCCTGCTAATCATCAAACTTCTGACGAAAATCTCTGGTCCAGGCAGCAGTCTCGTAAAGTCACGGTTCTAGCTGATAAGAGCAACGCCATGACGGTATATCTGATTGTCGTATGTCATATTTTTGGTGTTTGTGTGTGACCTGCTTTAACCCGCATTCTGTACAGTAGTTGACACACCATGTCTTCAGTAGATTGAATTGTGATTAGTATATGAGTTGTCTTCCATATCTCTTCCATCTCCTGACGATGGCTGCAAGTTTGTTTATCGAGACTTCCTTCTTATTGCTGGAGCTTACATCGACTCATGTTCGTTGATGTTCCCATCACTGGATATACGGTGTATTTCATTGGAAGCACCGGTGATACATGTTACCCCACCCCATCCTGATGGGAACACATCGCCGTTTGGTCCACGACTGCTTATTCCACCAGTATGAGCCTGCTAAATCGTAACCAACACAACATGTCCGAAGGTCGACAAAATGTATGTGTCACCAATGCGTGCACCTGGCTGAGATAGATCACCACTTTTGGGATACATTACAGCCAACCTTCCAGTTGGAGATGGCATTAGATCTGATAAACATAATTCGCAGAGACTCTTACAGAAAGAACGAATAAACTAGAGAAAGTTGCATGTTACATAAAGAACGAACAAACTAGAGAAAGAGTTGCTTGTTGCAGAAATAAAGCCCAAAAATATGTTGAAGTCTGAGAAAATGCATAAATAAATGAAGATCTTCGAGCAAAGAGACACCACATAAGAAAAATAACTTAATTACAGAGTTGCTCACTCTAAACCTACTCATTATTAGAATAGCCAAATTAAATCCCGGAGGCGCGGACGGAGTGGTTTAAAATTGCCTTATAAACGTGCTGTATTGGAATTGGAACAGCTAATATATACATCACACTTCTTTCTGTTCTATCACACTAAGGGCCGGGTAGTATCCAGATGGACTACATCAAATTTACCAGGACGTGTAAACCGCAACAGTCAGCACAAAACACACTTTATAATCAACACTGCCCTCAAACTTCTGCGCGCAGTGACCTTTCAAAAGGCGTAACTTCCCACACTCGAAAGATGTTTCACGTGAATCTGAGTATACCGAGTTAGGCACACGATACTGGGTAGTACCCGATCATATTTTATTTAAAAAAAACCGTTATTATATTTGAATAACTGATGGGAACAGGAGATTTGTGTGAATGACGAAAAAGAATGAAAGGAAGCAAAAGGAAAGTGTGTCCGGGGAAATCTTTAACCAAAAAAAAATGTTGAGAGTAAAACTGTTCCCACGTTCATATTTTATGCTGACCCAATTTCCGTTTCAAATTAAGATCGTCTGTCAAATGATAAATGTTTATTTTAGCAACTGGGCCGGCAAATTTTGTTTCCTCAATGTTACAGATCCTGTGTGTATACAGAACAGTATACGTCCGGACACTTCCAGGTTTCGCATGCAAAGTAAGCACGATTATATATATTCATTCGACAATTCCCGCGAAATGCAGCGGAAATGAATGTGTGTGTGAAGGTGTGAAAGGCAAAGTGTGTGTTTGTGTGAACGAATGTTGCGTGCATGTGGTGGTACAATAGAATAATATTACACCAAAAACGTCTTCTGTTCTCCTCCATCCCACTTTCGCATTCATTCTCCTACGCAACTTATTATAGAAATCATTTGTTATTTAAAGACGACACTCTTACATGTGAATACTAAAAATATACAGTACTACAATATAAATATACTCAATGATATCATCTTCGAAACTGAAACAAAAATGGAGTACTACTAACTGAGAATGGATCTGACATAAGAATGGACATACTAAACAGGGATAGATCTCACACAAGAATATCCATATCGACCACTTGTCAACCACTCTGTGTGATTTGTATGTGATCTGAGCCTAAGAGCGATTGTACGCTATGCTACAAGTAGGCCAACACATCCCATTTCTGCGCTGCTTTTTATTTACTAGGTAGCATTCCTAGGGCCTACATCAGTCGCCTCTTACGACATGCATTGTAGGTTGCAGTGGTACTATTCTTTGCTTCCTTGCGGGCCCCGGCACCACACGGGCGTTATATATATATATATATATGGATAATTTATCTGCCAGCTATGTCTCAAATAACAGTCTCGATAAGTTAAAAAAAAAATATAAATGAATATGTGACATCGTTGCTGAATTAAACTTATCACTTGTCTAGATCTGCATGCTGTCGGTCGACATCGAATAGCAGCAATGAACAAAGAACGGTTTATGGCGCCGTGTACACTACAAGGAGAAACGTGAGGATCTGTTAAAGAGATTCCATTTCAAATTTCTTTCAATGAGTTTCACACGTTCATCCGTCATTGCTGCTATCAGGCATGACCTATATTAGCTGCCAGAATAACGTTATGTGTCCTCCTTACGCACGCTGAGATTTTTCCTTTAAAACTCGGATTCGGGCGGACTCTGCGATTTTCAACAGCTGTTCCTGGCACTTACACTAAGAAACAAAAATTAATTAATTACAGAAGAATGTGAGCCATCACAGATAAGGTTCATAATTTGGAGAAAATCTAATGGCATATTCCTTATTATATACGTCCTAAGTGAGCTAAAATCGATTGGTCCACATAGATTCAGTAGACAGTAAGATTTACTGGTTTATAAATAGGGAGAAGAAGAGAATATCAGGTTCTGGATTATGTATTTTCGCCCGTGTGGTGCCGTGGCCCGCAAGGGAAGCAAGAATAGTACCACTGCGACCTACAAGGCATGTCATAGGAGGCAACTGATGTAGGAACTAGGGAAGCTACCATAGTAAATAAAAACATCGCAGAAATCAGATGTGCTGGTCTACTTGTAGACGCATAACAGGCACAACGTACAGTCGCTCTTAAACACAGACTGGTTAACAAGTGGTCGATATGGATATGGAGCTTTTGAAGAAGAAAGAAAGGTGTATTTTACAGTTTTCTACTAATTTTGTACCGTATAAGAACAGTGAAATTTTAGAATTGAGAGACGGTAGTGTGTGTGTGAGAGAGAGAGAGATAGAGAGATAGAGATATGAACTCAGAACATCCTGGGCAGATGACGCTCAACATCCCAGGATGGAAGGTTGTCTAAGGGTAGCTACCCTAAAGAAAATAGCAACCTGCTGCCTTGCAGGTCGGCTGGGGACAGCTAAAGGATGACGGAGAGCGAACCCAGTAAACGCTGGCTGAAACCGGACACATCGTCGAAGGATAAGCACCAGAGCTCAAAATGGCGCTGAAGATGTGACGAAAACACACCCATGCTAAGGCTTCATGAATCAGATTTCCACATGAATGAGATTTATGGGGAAATCTGGTACATCAGTCTAAGGGCGATCGAAAAGAAGATTTCAGAACATAGAGAATGGTTACTTCTATTAAGTACAAATATGCGAAGATGAGAGAAGCATTGGATCATAAATAACCTCATGTCCCGGAAGACGACATATTTTGACCACATTAAATGTCACAGTGGTTTGGAGAGAACGGTAATGAAGGGCATGGTTCTGGAGTACGAGGCAGGGGATGACCAAGACGAAGGCGACAGCAGGACATCAAAGAGACCTAGAACTGAGAGTCCTTGGTGAAGGAGACAGAAGAACTTGCTAGAGACACGAGAGCTTTTCAAGCGAGCTGTGATGAAAGCGACGTTCCACAAAGGACATGCTGCGATGATGAGACCGGAGAGCTTTAACATCAAACGTAGCATGAGTCGACAGGGACTACTACGAAGATGGACGAGATGAACTACACATGTCTAAATCCTATGCCTAAATCCTTGGCCTAACTTATGGTTTGCTAGGATGCACCTGTTACATATCGCCAGAAGAAAATGATGATTAAATTAATCAGAAAGTCACCAATACTAACACATGACGACTACTCAAATATGAGCAGATTAGAACAAGTTGTTATTTTGAGCCCCAGAACAGGACACAATCGATTTCGTGGCCACATGTATACTAAATTCAACATTGGCAATTCAGCCATGTGTACAGGCACCAACTACAGAGAACATTCTTCAAGACTTCTCCGAATATGATATACTGAGAGGCAAACTCATTGGTCTAGTAAAACAACACTGGGAAAAAAATGTATGCACGGACGTCTGTGTGAGTCAAAAGACAGTGACGCTCATACACGATATAACATTGCATATATAGACAATATTTAAAGAGAAGAAAAGGTAGGCAGGAACGATTTGTTATCTTTAGACCGATCATTTCAATTAACCACACACCTTTCCTTCATCCCTGATGCAGTTAATATAACCAGTCATCTTTCGGAAATATCGTCAAATGAGACGATGCAGCAACACAAGAGGAGCTTGCAAAGGTAAGAATCGTCGTACTGCTGGGACGCAAACAAATACAACACATGCCCAACCCTGATTATGTGTGTCCCACCTGAGGTAGGGGATTGTGTTTCACAAGTGAGCGATAGTCATCTCAGCACACACCAGAGAGGTGCAACAGCACCCCTTGAGGCTGTTATCATCGCTGCGATGGACTGCTATTATTATTATGGGAACTATAAGAACGTACTTACTTCGTCATCTGCTGACAGGGATTGAGTACCTATGGGTCTGTCCGAAGTGGCACAGTGATGTCGGTTTTGTCGAAAAACCAACAGAACGTAATAATAATACATGATTACACATACATGATTACACACAAGTATGACAAATTTTATAATATCGCATATTAGCTGTGTTAGTACACCACATATGTTGTCTGAGCTTATGTACGCCTGTAGACGTGAGTGTGTGCGTATGTATGTGTGTGAGAGAGAGAGAGAGAGAGAGAGAGAGAGAGAGATTGCGAGTGTCTATAATGACATTGACAAGTTAATGAGCCGTTTAACGATTTCATCCCACAAGTCTGTGATGACAGTTTTTGAGTCCTCGTTCATGTCGTATCTATTAGTAGTGTCTATTAGAGATAGAGTAGTCCGGAGATGGAAGTTTCTTTCGTTATGTCAACTTTCCCAGCCCGGAGTCATAACCTGTTACTATCGTATCGAAAGGTCGCAACAGACACTATGTCTGAGCTTAGCGTAAAAGACCGAAAAGTACCTTCGGTCCAAGGATAAAATGATGTTACATTTACCAATCTTTGAGTAACAGAACCATTATCTAAGCTGTTATCGCATAACTACAGACATTAAAAGCTACATAAAAGCCTAGATACACTTATTGCGGAGCCCATCTAACAATGGACGTCACAAACAGCAGACTTCTAGACATACCTATATATTAGCATCTAATCTGACAGTTACTGTAACGTCATTGAAGGGGGAAGAAACTCCAACCAATCAATATCACTTCCGGCACTAACTGAGACATGACGTCATTGAGATACTTTATGTACAGTGAGCTCCAGCTTGTAGTATGACCCTATATCACGTCAGTTTGTGTTCCATGAGAGGCATTATCAGTCTGGGCCTGAAATCAGACGTTTATCTTCTCTCTGTGGTTATAATCGGTCAACACGTGCATACACTATGAAAATGTGCACTCACCGTAGTAACGCTGACGTTATAATGGCTAATTAGGTCGGCATGCTGCTCCAAGTTCTATCGTGATCGCACGTTACTCACTGTTTATTTAGATATTATGTATCCTCCTTTATCCCCTCACCCCAATGATCTTTTTCCTGTGTAAATCTATGCCCCATTCTCTATCTTATATAGCGATGAACCAAATTACAATATTGACACTGAAAACAAACATTTATGACGCACTATTTCTGCTCAGAGAATGAACAAATAACAAATCAATATACTAACTGGAATGATAAACAATATTTCCAATCTCTACCAGACAGTAGCACGAAACATACTATAATGTCAATGCTTTTGGTGTGAGTTTTTTGTCCAACTCTCTTCTGTGATATGACTGTTTGATTCATTCTTTGAGAATTCACATTCTAAACATCAAACAATTTTGTGAAATGTGTGAGGATGGCAGACTGTGAGACATGGTGTGTGTGTGTGTGTGAGAGAGAGAAAGAGAGAGCGAGAACCCAGTAGAATATTACTGGTATTCATCAGCTTGAAAGTAGCTCCTTCCTGAACTGGCAACTGATTCCAACGATTGGAAATTCATTTACAGGGAACTCGAAGCCCGCGGGCAGTCTTCTGTTGCAACACACGATGTCAGGTCTTTTCTGGCATTTTTTATACCACTTTTCCATTCCAATTTCCATTTTTTTCCCTCACTATCTACAAATTGCTTGAATGGGATAATTCTCACACGTGTATAAAAGAAAAGTACAGACAGACGAAAGTACATTGAGGCAAAGACATATCCCTATAGATAGAATTGGTTATAAGTTTAATCTTAGTTGTACAATTTCTTATAAGTTCTACAAGCAAATGCAGACAAAAATAACAAATGCACATATAAACTATTCATAAAGATAGGTTCACAAACACTATATATGTGTTCATATGAATATAAAAATGTCATATGTGGAGTGATATGGCAAGTATTCCATAATTTTATCGAGTGTTGAGTCCAAGAGAATGTTTTAAATGGAGACTAGCGTAACAAGATCTCTTGATTATAAAATATGAAACAAATTATCAATCACTAGTGATGTGCGAATAGTAGCTATTCGTTACTCGAATACCTAATATTGCCTGGATTCGAAAATCTCGAATAAAACCTTAGAAAACGTATTCGTTACTATATCACTGCAAGTTCACCAGCTTTTGCCCTCCACATATGGAAAGTTCGCTGCAAATGAAGTGTAAGCAAGTTCTGTTACTTGCTCTGATAGCACCTGCCTCTTGATGTTCACTTCACAATAATATCTCTAGCAGGTAGAAAGATTAGTATAGCTAGTTCCGTAGTTAGTTTGATAAAGATTAGATAGCTAGTTATTTTAAGAGCCGGAAACTGCTTCTGACACATTTTGATATTGGTGGAGACGGTGCCGACTCGGTTGTAATTCCAACATGGACAGCATCTACTGGACATACTCCGTCAGAGATTTCTATAGGATTATGTCACCAAATCTGGAATTTAACCCCAGTAGACACCGGGGGTCTGGTTTCTTTGGTGCCAGATGATCGTTATTCGCCGAGTCTGTTAGTAGAAACTGGGAGCAGTGGATTCAATAATTCAGCGAATCGAGAATGTACGGTAAACTTTGTTGCAGATATTTATCATTCTTTGGATGAGACTTTTAGTAACCCTTACTCCAATGAAAGAATCCTAACAAGTTTGTTTCCACGACAGAAGCCTAGAAAGTGAAACAGTATGACACAAAGGCGGAAGCCAAAACTGGCTTCTACTGTAACCCGTCTTGAGTCTGTCATGTTGATAGATGGAAATACAAAATGGGGATAAGCAAGAATTACTTATAAAACAATTATACTTATAGCCATTTCTGTGGAGAGGGAACGAGCCATATGGGGTAAAACCCGGTGCAATGAAGTCAATCATTCGGCTTTACTTATAAACTGAAGAGATGTTATGATAATGAGAATAGTTTTTTGCTTTATTAGTTATGCATGTTCTTCCTCTATTGATGTTATATCTTAGTCAAAATGTTGAAGGACTGACTGTGGTCAAGAAATTCATTTTGTGTTGTTCTGAAATCAATCATTAGTTCATGAAACGTTGACAATATTAATATTTTAGTTTGAGACCGGGGGGAAGGGAGGGAGAAACAGAGCTCAGTTGGTTTCTTACATGTATTTATTTTGTATGATCAAAACTCTTAATCAATTCATTTCTCATTTGTTTAAGTAATTGGTACAACAATTGAAACTTTCTTAACGCAGGAAATGAATGACACGTCTTACGCCACTGTAATCTAGAAGATAACTGACTGCTCAAAAGTTTGAATTTTTACGAGAGTTCACGACATATTCTTATTGTTTTTTTAGAGTTTGGCGAAGATATAACTGTGTGACTCACTCACTCACCCCCAAATGAAATGAATTAGCGTGACAAACGCATAGTGCAGATTTGGACTCGTCCAGATTCTGGGCATGCCATGTCGACGATGTGTAAAACTAAAGATATTGTTGCATAAATTGGTGCAAAGCATATAATATATGATATCAGATTTCATATGTATGATTTAAACTAAATATTGTTATATATATATATATATGAGAAAAAGATGAAATAGTGGTGGCCACTAGTCCATAATAACAAGAGAAAATAATATTGATATGCAGCTTATTGATGGGCATGTACGTGGTGGTCGTTTTAAAGTGAAATGAAATAGTAAATTGTTTATTTCTTTGAATGTAGTCATAATATATAAACAAAATCAGTACGCTAGGGGCAAGTAACAAACACAAAGAGAATATGTCATGAGACTAGCAGCAGATCCAGCTAATAATAAGTACATTAAAACACTAACTTTTTTGTAAAACACAGTAGCTCGAACATGGAGAAGTCATTAGTCAAAGGGAAAAAACAGACTGTGAGCACACACAACATGTCAGCATTCTAAGAGAGTTGTGGTACTGTTGTTGATTCAATATCACGGAAAATGAACAGTTAGACAAACTGACAAAGGAAATATGTATAATATTCAACCTGACACAACTATAACATAGAAGATGCTTTACACAGTTCACAAAAGCGACAAACATATGAGGAACAGATATGTCCGTCATCATTACCATTCATGAACAATAAACTGTATAGACATTTACATGCCTAGAACTACAAGAAAGATATAAAATATTCTCTGTATAAAATCACAAGATCCTAACAATCAATGGCGATCTCTTGAAAACCAAGAACGATATTTGCTTCTGTTCTCCTGTAAACCAATTTCGTCATATTTGTTTAAAACTAGAATTAAATTTAATGTTAAGGGGAGACCAAATGGAAAGATGAATGGAATACTTCAAGGAACTCCTGAACAGACCCGCACCTACAAATTCCCCAGATATCCAACCTGCAGAAATGGACTTGGACATCAACTGTGAGGAACCATCCAAGGAGGAGATTAGTAAAGCCATTAAACTTTTGAAAGATGGGAAAGCAGCTGGTCCAGATGGTATTCCAGCGGAGGTGGTTAAAGCCAACATAAATACATCCACAGAAATACTACTGTGTAAATTATTTAGCAGAATCTGGAAGACCGAATAAATACTAACAGATTGGAGAGAACCTGGTGAAGCAACCAAAGAAAGGGAACCTTCAGAAGTGCGAAAACTATAGAGGAATAATGTTGTTGTCAGTACTGGGAAAAATGCTAAGCAGAATTATCCTGGAGAGACTGAGAGATGCCATCGATATAAAATTAAGATGAACAGGCAGGCTTCCGACCAAATAGATCCTGTGCTGACCAGATAGCCATATTAAGCATAATAATACAGCAGAGTATTGAATGGAAATCCCCACTTTATATCGGATTTGTGGATTATGAGAAGGCTTTTGACAGTATTGATAGGAAAACCCTTTGGAAATTGATGAGATATTATGGATTCCACAGAAAATTATTAAACCAATAAGAGCAACATATCTAGATATCAAATATAGAGTTATTCATGAAGGTAAACTATAGTCTGTCCATTAATTCGTGAGCACGTTTGAAATTGATTTTCTGAAAACTACCTGTTGGATCTCAGTGATTTTTGCATGCAGCCTTAGAATATCCATGACGCTAAAATAAAGCTAACCAGTAGTCCATAGATGCTACGGATTTTGCACATCGGCGAATTCCTTTGATCTTTTATGACAATTGCAAATACGGGGCTCAAATTTTAGATTTTACAGTATCCCTAGAATTTGTCCATGTCAATTCTATTCATAGGTGTATCTCCATATTAACTTGATAGGTCAAGTAATTAAGTGTGTTGCCCTTTATGTGCAATCGTGAATTTGGATACAATATGCAACAGTTAGTCCTCCCTTCGGTCACCATTAGACCCCAGGGTGTCTTAACTTCACCACAAATTGTATGATGGTAGACGCATTTGGATATGGAAATGTATACGTTGCTATTTCTCAGTCTGTAATCAAAATATGATTTGTATCATCCCGAATCTGACGATTCCATGAGGTTGATAATTGTTACTGGCTGGACAAATTGTAATCCATCTCGGTGCCAGTACTCGTCTTCCTCTCGAGCACATGTTCAACACACTTCTTCCAGAACTGCATGTCTATCATTGAGAAGGACTCACGTGTCAGAACTTCAATATCACACATTTTAAACGTCCTGTTCTGTTCGGCAACTTGCCCTTTTACTTTAGCCCAGACAAGCTCTATCGGATTGAGCATGATATGGAGGTAGTCGCAAAGACGTGTGGCCGTATTCCGCAATGATTTTGTCAATATGAAACACCTTTGTCTTATTTGTCATACTCACCAGGTGCAACAACTCGGGTTTCAAATATGTATCATCGAAACTGACATTTTCCTTAGCAAGCCAAGTCCTAATTTGATCTTTTGTATTTGATACAGTTGGTACTTTGTCTTCCGCTGATACTGCGTTGTGATAGGATGCATTATCCATTACCAAGCATGATGGTCTGTTTAGAATTGGAAGTAGATCTTTCTCCATCCAGTGCCTGAAAATATGTCCATTCATTTCTGTGTGGTAGTCCCTACCGTCGGTACTTTTTGATTGGAAAATAAGTCCAGCGTCATGGACAAGACCTTCTTCACTGCTTCCTGCATGTGTTAGTATAATACGCTGGCCTTTGCTGCTTGGTATTTTTCTTTTCTGTTCACCGTCTACTGATTGCCATTCTTTAGCATTGGTGTGGTGAGCATTGACCCAGGATTCGTCCAAATATACAATATCATAGCCTTGCCTCCACCGCTCACGGATCTACCTCAGGTATTTACTTCGGGCAGCAATTAAATGTGGCTTTTCACAAATAATATTCCTGCCGCCTATAGTGTTTCTGAAGGTGAAGCCGGCGGCTCTTACAATTTTTCATAGAGTACTTTTAGAATGTCTATGCTGCAATCTGATTGCAGTTTTAATTTCAGTTTCCTGAGAGTAACAAGTTGATTTGTCGCAAACATTTTCAAGAGCTCCCGTCTTATGACATCTATGTCAAAGTCGTCAATTGTTCTTTTCCTTCCTTGCTTGACATTAGTGCACTTTGTGTCCTGTTTAATCCATCGGGAAAAGGATTCTCTATTCAGACCAAGCGCCAGTTGCGCTCGTTTCTCAGGTTTATGAATATCGCAATATAGATGACCTCTCTTAGATTCCCTACGAAAGTGTTGGTATAGTAAAACTGTAACCTTCTGCATTGTTATAAATGTGCACTTCAGACTCATTATGAATGTGATATCAATGTCAGTGTTGATAAGCCAACAAATATGATACAATAGCTTCATACAAATAGCGAGATACGCCTATAACTATACAACGGTATCCCAATTATAACGTCATTTGCTTTCCGCTTTCAAAGTCGACTGGGTTAGGTGCACGGGATTTCGTGAACTTGTTGTTTACTCACGATATTTCTGTTACCATAATGTATTTTTAGAACAACGCGTCTGTGTACCGTAGATCTGTTACTATTGTGTACAATCCGGTGAGGTTGATTTTAATATAACCTGAAGAAGAAATATTTCAAACTACATCAAATTTTCTTGGAAAAAATATTTCTCTAGCGTCATGGATATTCTAAGGCTGCTTGCAAAAATCACTGAGATCCAACAGGTAGTTTTCGAGAAAATCAATTTCAAACGTGCTCACGAATTAATGGACAGACTATAACACTCTTTTGGAATAGAAACGGGAGTGCGACATGGATGTCTTCTATCACCTTTGTTGTTCTTACTGACAATAGACTGGATTATAAAGACAATAGTAACTACCACCAGAAATGGAATTCAATGGACGCTGACAGAGCAGCTGTAAGATCTGGACTTCGCTGATGATATAGCCCTTCTGTCCCATACACGCAACCAGATGCAGGATAAGCTAAACACACTTGATCAATGATCACAACAACTAGGATTAAACATTCATAAGGGAAGACACAGATAGTTAGAATTAACCAAGCAAACGATAATCCAATCTCCCTGGGTGAAATCCCACTTCAAGAGGTAGAATCATATACATACTTAGGCAGCAATGTAGACAAAGAGGGTGGAACAGATAGAGATGTTAAAATAAGAATACAGAAGGCAAGAGGAGCTTTCATTGCACTGGGAAACATATGGAAGTCTAAAGAAATCAAATCTAGCACAAAAATTTGGATATTTAACTCCAATGTAAAAGCAGTTCTGATGTATGTTTCAGAAACATGGAGAACAACTAAAACAATAGCACATAAATTGTTAACATTCATCAACTGCTGTCTGCGCAAAATAGAGGGAATAAGATGGTATGATAGGGTCACAAATGAAGAACTTATGGAGAGAAGAAGACAAATTCTAGTGAACCAAGAGGTTAAAAAGAGCGTTGGTGCTGGATAGACACACTTTGCAAAACCGAAAGGGAATATAACAAGAAGGTCCTTTTCTGGAACCCTCAGGGACAGCGAAAGAAGGGGATGCCGGGAAATATATGGGATTTGGAGGTAGAGATCAACAATATAAAGAAGAGCTGGAGAGAACTGCAGGAGGAAGCTAGAGATAGGAAGACTTGGCATGAGTTGGTTGAGGGCATATGCCCCAATCCAGGTTTAAAAGGCAGAGAGAGAGAGAGAGAGACAGAGAGAATAAAATTTAACTTTTCATATCTGACATTTGACCTGGGATGCGGCTTGTTGACATAAGACGGTAGTGGTTCTTTTACGTGCTCAGCTTGAGCCCTGGACCTACATTTTATCATTCGTCTCCGACACGATTAGGCAATCGATATTTTTTTTAACCATGAGATCAGGGTCACTGGAAAATAATCCAATCGCTCCACATCAGACTCGAACTGTGTACATTTTGGAGATATAAGCGAGCACTGTTCTTAACATCCCAGAGAACAACCCTACCTGAGTATGAGTCTCCGCAGCACTAAGCATAGCACTACACGCCTAGAGTTGTTGGAGGTTTTCTGGGTTTGAAAGAAAGTCAGGTAATTTCCCCCAATGCACTATAGGAAAAAGGAATGAAAATTTCGAATTCCTGGGGTTCAAAGAAGAAGAAGAACATCAAAGAGACCCGCAGTAAGGTAAACAACAAGGTTATATCTGTTTCTGTGGCTGACAGGAGCGGTGCGGTGAGAAGACTAGTTTTATATTCTTTAGTCGTGGGCGGATATCTGATGCGGGCGTATTTTTAAAGCTGTCAGGAATCACATATATATCTATAAATTATGTCTGTAGACTGCCAGCTTTAGTGTTGATGTCTAGTTGTTATTAAGCAGTGTGTGCTGTTACGTTGAATGCGTTTATCATCATATCTGACAGTAACTTGTTGGTGGCTACTTCTTAGTTAAGTATTATTAATCCCGTTTGGGACAATCGGGGCGAATAACTGGCCGCCATTGATGTAGCGAGAAATGGGACACGTCGAAATATCGGCCCCATATAACAAGTGATGTGAATGGATGGCTCTTTGACAGTAACTTGTAGATGGATAATTCTTAGTTAATTAAGTATTATTAAACCCATTGCGGCGATCGGGCCGATTAACAGGCCGCCAATGATGTAGCGAGAAAGATAGACGGAAATATCGGTACCATATAACAAGTGATCTGAATGGCTGTCAGAAGCCATCAAAGCAGCTGGAGAGGCAGGTGCAAAATGGGTTAGACGAATCTTCCAAATCGCATGGGAGAACCAAGAAACACCAGAAGATTGGCAAACAGCAATAATCACACCAATTTGGAAAAACAAAGGCAGCAAGAAGGAATGTAATAACTATAGGGGAATCTCACTAAGTCACATAGGAAAAATATATGCTAAGATCATTGAAAAAGACTAAGACCAACAATTGAAGAACAACTCTCAGAAGCACAGATGGGTTTCAGACGAAATAGAAGCTGTACCGATGCAATATTCACATTAAGACAACTGACGGAAAGCGCAATAGAACATAACAAGACCTGTAGCGTGGCATTTATAGATCAGGAAAAGGCCTTCGACAGAGTCGATAGAAACAAACTATGTGATTGTTTAAGAAAATATAGAATCAGCAAGCATCTCATCAAGGTCTGCAAGAGTTTATACATTTCAAATAAAAGTTACATAAGAACAAAAGCCGGAACATCAAAAACATTCATTGAAAAACTCAGGAGTTAGACGGGGATGTGTGCTCTCCCACTGCTGTTTATAACATACATGGACAACATAAGTAGAGAAGCAGGAATAGAGGAAGAAAATAATATTTCAGAACTTTTATTTGCAGATGACCAAGTACTGATTGCAGAAAATGAAGAATCTCTCCAGAACCATTTGAACATCAAGGGTGAGGAGTACAACATGAAAAGAAATATAATAAAGACAAGAGACAATGGCAATAAGTAGACAACCAGAAAACCTTACAATAAAACTCCAGAACGTAGACATAAAACAAACAATTGAAGCCAAATACTTAGGAGCAATTTTCACAGCAGATGGAAGTATCGATAGCGAAATCAGCAATCGTTGCACAAAAGCTAACCAGGTACTGGGACAGTTAATACCACTGTTGTCACATAAGAGATACGCTAACAACTAAAGCAAATCTCATAAGAACGATTTTCTGGCCAACGCTATGATGCCAGTGTCAAACATAGCCAATAGCAGCAGATAATGAGCGGAAAATCATAACGACGGAGATGAGGTATCTTAGAAGAGCTGCAGGTGTGACAATAAGAGACGAAATTAGAAATGAAGAAATCAGAAGAAGACTGGATGTGAAACCAGTCTTGCAATTCATAAAAGAACAACAGCTTAAATAGTTTGGACACCTGACAAGAATGCCCTGATATCGCCTACCACAGAGAGCCACACAGAAAAAGTATAAGTACAAAGCAAGAGGAAGACCACCAACAGATGGAGCGACGGCATCAAGAACAGCCTTGCGAACATGAATATCAGCTTACAAAGTGCATTAAAACAAGCACACACAAGATCACTACGTTTCACCCCCAACACTTCTATAAAGAAGTAAGTGGTGGAAGAGAATAAGAAGAGAAACAGTGACTTAACCGACTTGCTCTTTCTTCTAGCCTCAATGAAACAAAATATATTATGGTTTCATAGTTGTTCAAGTTTTCAATAATACTTTTGTCTATTTGGAGTACATTTGCTTCTTTACTCTTCTATTTCCATTTTTCTATTCAATTAACCAATGTCTCATTTTCATGACTTCTGGTGTTTGTGGCAATGATATAATACAGAACAAGAAAAGTAAGAGACATTTTTTCAATTGCAAGTCATAGCTTACATATGGTAACAACAAACAAAATAAGATTCAGACATGAAGATATCGCCCGCATGTTGCCGGAGTTTGCAAGGGAAGCAACGAATAGTACCACTGCGACCTACAAGGCATGTTGTAAGAGGCAACTGAGGTAGTCACCTAGAGAAACTACCCTAGTAAATAAAAAAGCATCGCAGAAATCGAAAGTGTTGGCATACTTGTAAGTGCATAACTGGCACAATGTACAATCTCTCTTAGGCTCGGATCACATACAAATCACAAATAGGAGTTGACAAGTGGTCGATATGGAGCGTTCGAAGAAGACATGAACATATAAGGGGTTTGGGGGGCACAGAAAGGAACCTATCAGACATTCTTAAGAACATAAGAATAACATGAACATGACTAAATAAGGGATATTATCCGAAACATACAATAGACAAAGTATAAGAAGATATCGGGATTGCTTTTCTATATTAAAAGACAAATGATATGACAACTATGATAGTGAAAATAACTATGAAACTTCGATTATACTCTGCCTGTTCCATCTCATGAGATCGATAGTTTCACATCGGAGCAAATCCACACAACAAATTCTGAGAAGATGAAAACTGTCAACAGAACAGCAGGAGCTTAACAATTATAAATGTCAACAGAGTGTGTGTATCGAATATTACCTTTTTGGGGTCCATGTTGAATTTCTTGCGTCCAATTGAGACCTGCTTGGCTTTCGGGTCTGGTTTGCTGCAGAGAAGAGAGAACACATATTGCTTCACATGCACCGATATTTTAACAATTACATAAAATTTACATTTTAACAATAATTTTACATTAGATAGCCAAGTTTGAACACGACATTCCTTTTTTATAAAGATGTATGTGGCTAAGTGGTTAAGCCATATGCATTGTGTTCCGAATGTCGGTCGTGTCTTCGAATCAGGACTGCACCGTTCTGCTCACTGTTACATTTTTTCGGAGGTACATAAGATCGTTGCCGAAGCTACTGCGTTGGTGCTTTGTGCGATACTCTAGGCAGGTAGCATGCTATTTCTGTGGAGATAGACCGAGCTATATGACGAACACGCTGCATTAAGTAAATCTTTAGACCACTTATTATAAAAATTAAACTGCAGAAAAATCGAATGTGATCAAGAACCATGCGCGCTATATTGATCTTGTAAGAGAGAACATAAACTGCTATCAGAATCGCAGCTCTCCCACTTTATTAATGCCAAAGTATAATTATCTCGAGACAGTAACACTAAATACATAAACCTATACTAAGATCGGTACTTGTGTACTAAACTACTACTAGACACATACATCTATATCGATAATAGGGAAGACTGCAGAAATACTATATAACAAACGGTGATGTATCAAAACACGAAGTAAGTTAGTTTCTCAATAAACAACAAAGTCGACATTTCGACCAAAAAGGCCCTTTATCCAGAAACGGATACAATTTGGACACCCACAAACTGTACCCCAATACATATATTAAGGTGGGAGACCCACCTAGAACAATTGTTGTCTATTTTAAAAATTCACATAAAAAAAAATAACAAACATACGGTTTTACAATTTGGCCACATGTTGCAAAAGACATTGTTTTTGATGATAAACAACGTTTAGTTAGTGTATACACTGCAATTATTTTAAAAAAAAACAACTAATTTTCTAGAAAATATAACCCCCCTCCCTTTCACCGTGCAGTGGATTTCACAAATATAAGAAGTGCAAAGAATGCCAAACTGGCATATGATGTACATATCACCCATAGCTTATAGCATGAACCTCCACTTTTTGTCTAAACTGTAAATAAGCAGAGATATTGCTGTTCTACTTTGAAATTTTTTTATTTGGAAGGATTACATAGCAAAACCATATCTACAAACCAATTGAGTTAGACATTTTTGGAGGTTCACGCTATAACTATGGGTGATATGTACATCTTCTTATGTTTTTGAAATTCACTGCACGACGGAAGGTGGGGGAGAAGGAGGGAAGAAAATATATTTTCAAGAAAATTAATTATTTAAAAATAAATAATTATAATGCATACACCAAACGTTGTCTATCATCAAAAACAATGTCTTTTACAACAAGTGGCCAGATTGTATGACAATATGTTTGTTAGTTTGTTTTTTTCGTGCATTTAAAAAACAAACCCTTGTTCTAGGTGGATCTCCTGCCTTAAACCTCCATTAAGTTGAGTACTTGTGTACTAAATTAGTACCCCAATACATACATTAAACCTTTATTAAGATGAGTACATGTGTACTAATGAGTACCCCAATACATACACTAAACCTCAATGAGTACCCCAATACATACACTAAACCTCAATTAAGTTGAGTGCTTGTGTACTAAATTAGTACCCCAATACATACATTAAACCTTTATTAAGATGAGTACATGTGTACTAATGAGTACCCCAATACAGACACTAAACCTCAATTAGTACCCCAATACATACATTAAACCTTCATTAAGATGAGTACATGTGTACTAATGAGTACCTCAATACATACACTAAACCTCAATGAGTACCCCATTACATACACTAAACCTCCATTAAGATGAGTACTTGTGTATGCCAACAAAATATACTAAGTAAACATACACTAAATTTCTCGACATGACTATAACAAAGAATGCCTACCTCATGACTCAAGAACATGGTCCTCAGCTTTCAAATGTAACAAGCTACTCTTGTATAATCAGCGCGACTAATTCTCCACACAAGAAGTAGTACTTTAACATACATTACGACCATACACGAATTACAATATGGAAGTCTTCAGAATAATACACAAGTATGGCAGAAATCTCATAGTCACTGTATCACAAGCATATCAAAGCTAAATCCATCTCGAATAGTTCTTCAATCTCGCATGGCATTCAAGTTATCATAACGTTTTCAAACTATAGTCTACATAAACACACATTAAAATGATGATTATTTGAAGCAGCTCTTCAATTGTATGCGAATGATTAATGGCACAAGAGTTTTGGAAGATCTAAATGACAATCAGTGGCGGCTCGTCATTAAGGGCCAGTGGGACCGGGCCCCACTAAAAATAATGTATAACGTGTATTTATTATTTTATAAATTAAAATATAGCAACCAAAAGCCATGATTTATCCGGGAAAAATGTCTGGCCCCACCAACAAAAATGATCACGAGCCGCCACTGACATTAATGTGGTTAAGATCTCCTAGCAATGAATTGGTCCAGTCCTCAAACAAAGGATGCATTTTTCAAGATAGTGCGGAAACACAAACTATGAAAACAATCACGATTTTATATTGTGTCGCACTGTTTACAAACATACATGAAATATAGAGAATTCATTAGAAAAGATTAAAAATAAAATTCCTACAAAAATATCTTCACCATCTTCAAAATTACACTGGGAGACCTCGCCGATGCTACGGAGTTCATGCACTGCAGCTGAGATTTTCCTGTGTAAGAAAGAGATCGGAGCATACATGGTTAGTCACCTAAGTACAATGATGATGGTCTCATCAATCACTCTCATATAGAGAACAAACAGTAAAGAGAACAAAGTAGACGATTCTTACACACATCGTATCTATACACAACAGAACTGTCACAAAAATATACGCATTTCTTTGCAAATGTAGTTTTTAGGGTGAGCAAATCACTCGCAAAATCTCGACCATTTTTTAACGGCTACAACTTGGGCGCCTATTAAACGGCACTAATAAAAAAAAATTAGCAATCTGTCAATATTGAATGTAATTTACATTGGAAAGTGTCAAGTTTTTGTCGCAACTTGACAGTGAAAATGGTGTGAAATTGAATGTGTCAGCGATTGTTGTAAAACTTATTTATCACTTATGCTTTAACCAGTTTTGATATTAAGTTTGGTTGTTAAGATTGTCATTTCATTATCTTGAGCTCTCCAAATAAATTCGATAAAATCTTCTACTGATGTAGACATGTTCTTATTGCTAAAGTATGCACAATCTAAGGGTAATCGGGTAACATGTCGGCATTTTCCCTAGTAATGAGTGTAAACATTTGACAATGGCGAAAAAACAAATAGCAAGTGTTGTCTAGTAGGGAAAATACGAATCATGGGTCCCCCATCAGATCTTCAAGGCCTACAAAGACTATTATTGGAGTCGATAGTGGATAGAAAGCAACAAGACATAGTAGTTTCATGCATTCAAATCAGACACTTAAAGCTCTAGAACTTTCAAATATCGTACAAGCACAGCAGCATTTAACCCAATCCATACCATGAACCACTATCATGGCGTGCAAATCTGCACCAATTACACCACCAGTCACTATAATGTCTTTTCACATAGAGCACTTTCTTCTTGCTGTTTGTACTAAACCTTCCATGCTTCTATCGTAGCTATAAATAGCAGAATAAATAGAGATATGAATAATACGTTTGATGATATATATTATTATGCTACATACCGCAAACATTACACTTTTCTGTAATAAAATACTGGTGCCGTGAAACAATTGTGTGGTTAGAACTCAATAACATTCATGGTATGGAAAGAGTTAAAGAGTCATGTAGATGGGCAGTTCGTTTTATTAAACGACATGGTATTTCAGAACGTCCGACAGCTACTATCGATGTAGTCGTATCTTCGTTCTTTCAGAATGTCCAACAGCTACTACTATCGATGTAGTCTATCGTTCTTTCAGAACGTCCAACAACTACTACTATCGATGTAGTCTATCGTTCTTTCAGAACGTCCAACAGCTACTACTATCGATGTAGTCTATCGTTCTTTCAGAATGTCCAACAACTACTACTATCGATGTAGATCATCGTTCATTCAGAACGTCCAACAGCTACTACTATCGATGTAGTCTATCGTTCTTTCAGAACGTCCAACAGCTACTACTATCGATGTAGTCTATCGTTCTTTCAGAATGTCCAACAACTACCAACGAGCAGCATGGTTGGTGTTCTGCTCTTTCATACCTATTTATGTTTGATGCTTTCAGTATTGAAATAAATGTTCCAGAAATAAAATCTGAAACAATTATGATAAGTATTAAACACATATTTCCATTGTAACAGAAAATTTTGAATTAAATCAACATGTTATTATACGCTAGATATCACAGATATATAATCATTTCTCTTATGAAACAGTTGTAGAATACACTTCATGACATAATATGTCCCAGATCATTGTTGACAGTACAAAGGCACGCAGACTAGTCTGGTTTGAGAATGTCACGTTAAAATCACGCACATTCACCAAGTATACTGGTAGCTCACACGCAACTATTTCACTTAAATGTCTCCTGCTCACATTACGCACGTTTTCGGACATAGAATTACTAATGAAAAAAAGACATTTCAGTTAAAATCATTGACGCAATGGAATGGTCGCATCCTTTATTCATGTTATTGCTGGTAACATTGTCAGTGCGTGGCGTTTAGACTTGGTAATCAGTTTCCATAAACGGCACGCATCGTTGAAGCAGATATGTACATATCATGTGACAACTCAATATTGGATATAGTGATGCGAACAACAAGCAAGAGAGAGAGAGACTATAGTTGGTGATAACAGATAGTAGATATATTAAACATAACAGACAAGTACAACAAGAGGAATAACGTGGCATATTCGCAAGTTGCTAATGACATCACAATAATTTGAAAACGATTATTTTTTTAAACTATCGTTACTGCCTGTAATGTCATTTTTAGGGCGATGCAGGACGGAGGAGGAGGGACATACGTCTGTGGAACTTAATGGCTGCATGGCTAGTAGTCGTCACAAACTGTTCAGGTTAGGATTTCTCTTACGCCCTCGACAGATTGACTTACCGTGGATTGGACCGGTCCCTTTATGGAGAAGCGCCTAAACCATTCCGCCAGACGTTAACATTTGAACTGTGCTGAACAATCTAGAGGTGCATGCAATATAAACGCTATGTATTCTCCTTGTGGTCCAATTAGCCGAAACTGGACGGAAAGACATATAATCCTTGCAACTATCGAGCACGTATAAACTGGGGAGGGGGAATAAAATGTGACATTCAATTCTGTAAATATTTTCTATAGCTGACAAATTAATTCGATGAGAACTTCGAATTGTTTTCTTTAAACTGTAGGATTAGGATTTTGATCAGCTAGAATACTATGACGCAAATAAAGTTTAAGTAGCCATGAAGATTGCACATCGGCGAATTCCTTTGATCTTCATGCAACTTACATACGGGGGCTAAATTCTAGATTTACAGTAATCTAAAATTTGTTCATCAATTTATTAGCGTGATCCAATACAATTTGATAGGTCAAGTAATTAGGTGTTGCATTTATGTCCAATCGTAACTGATAATTTGCAAAGTTAGTCTTCGGTCACCATTAGATTCTGGCACTACCACAAATTGTATGATGGTAGATCATTTGATATGGACAATGTCGTTCATTCAGTTCGTATCAAAATATGATTTTATCATCCGATCGACGATTCAGAGGTTGATAATTGATTCCTGACAAATTATCATTCGGTGCAATCATATCTTCCTCAGGCAAGTCACACTTCTTCCAATCGCATGCATCATTGAAAGGACTCACGTGTCAGACTCATCCATTTAAACTCACATTTTGCGGAACTTTCTATTATAGCTCAGAAGCTCTATCGGATGAGCATGATATGAGTATCGCAAGACGTGTATTCCGCACGATTTTGTCAATATGAAACACTTCGTCATTTGTCATTCCCAGGTCAACACACCGGGTCAAATATCATCAGAAGCGACTTTTCTGCAGCCAAGTTCACATTTGATCTTCGTATTTGATGCAGTTGGTACTTTGTCTCGTGATCGTGTGATAGATGCATACCATTACCAGCATGATGTCTGTTTAGAATTGAGTAGATCTTCATTCAGCCGAAAATAGTCCATTCATTTCTTGTAGCCTCGTCGGTACTTTGATTGCAAAGTAGCGTCATGGACAAGACCTTCTTCACTGTTCGCATGTTAGATAACGGACTTGCCGCTTGGTATTTTCTTTCTCGTCACGATTGGCATTCTTTAGCATTGGTGGTGAGCATGACCAGATTCGTCCAAATATACACTGCTTCCCAGCATACGGATTCTGCCTCAGTTTAGTAGCAGCACTGCGTTTCACAGAATATCCTGCCTGCTACTTTTCGAAGTGACCGCGGCTCGCTCATAAGTACTTGAATACATGCTGCACTGATTGCAGTTTTATTCAGTTTCTGAGAGAACGTTGATTTGTCGCAACATTTTCAACAGACTGTCTTGTCATCAAGTCGTAAAGTCTTTTCCTCTGAATTAGTGCATTGTCTGTTTAATCATCGGGAAAGTTCTCATTCAGCACGCTTCCGCTCAGGTTGAGATATCGCAGATGATTCTTATCACACGGAGCGTGAGTAAATGAACTTCGCAATATAATGCTCTTAGACTCATTATGAATGTGATATCAATACCCAGTTTGATAAGCCAACAATATAATGTTTCATCAATAGTGATACGCCATAATCATACACAATAGTAGCACTAATGCGTCATTTCGCTTCAAAGATCGTAGCGTGCACGGATTTCGTGAAATTGTTGATACTCACGATATTTATTACCATAATGTATTTTTAGAACAATGCGTTGTGTACGTAGATCTGTCATTGTACACGTGTGGTTGATTTAATATACCTGAAGAAGAATATTTCAAACTCATTTTCTTGAAAAATATTTTAGCGTCATGGATATTTAGCTTGCAAAAACTGAGATTCAACAGGTAGTTTTCGAGAAAAAATTTCAAACGTGCTCACGAATTAATGGACAGACTATACTACGTTTGAAATTGATTTTCTCGAAAACTACCTGTTGGATCTCAGTGATTTTTTGCAAGCAGCCTTAGAATATCCATGACGCTAGAGAAATATTTTTTCCAAGAAAATTTGATGTAGTTTGAAATATTTCTTCTTCAGGTTATATTAAAATCAACCTCACCGGATTGTACACAATAGTAACAGATCTACGGTACACAGACGCGTTGTTCTAAAAAAACATTATGGTAACATTGAAATATCGTGAGTAAACAACAATTTCACGGGAATTTCCGTGCACCTAACCCAGTTGACTTTGAACGCGGAAAGCATATGACGTTATAATTGGGATACCGTTGTATAGTTATAGGTGTATCTCGCTATTTGTATGAAGCTATTGTATCATATTTGTTGGCTTATCAAAACTGACATTGATATCACATTCATAATGAGTCTGAAGTGCACATTTATAACAATGCAGAAGGTTACAGTTTTACTATACCAACACTTCCGTAGGAAATCTAAGAGAGGTCATCTATATTGCGATATTCATAACCCTGAGAAACGAGCGCAACTGGCGCTTGGTCTGAATAGAGAATCCTTTTCCGATGGATTAAACAGGACACAAAGTGCACTAATGTCAGCAAGGACGGAAAAGAACAATTGACGACTTTGACATAGATGTCATAAGACGGGAGCTCTTGAAAATGTTTGCGACAAATCAACTTGTTACTCTCAGGAAACTGAAATTAAAACTGCAATCAGATTGCAGCATAGACATTTCTAAAAGTACTCTATGGAAAATTGTAAGAGCCGCCGGCTTCACCTTCAGAAAACTATAGGCGGCAGGAATATTATTTGTGAAAAGCCACATTTAATTGCTGCCCGAAGTAAATACCTGAGGCAGATCCGTGAGCGGCGGAGGCAAGGCTATGATATTGTATATTTGGACGAATCCTGGTCAATGCTCACCACACCAATGCTAAAGAATGGCAATCAGTAGACGGTGAACAGAAAAGAAAATACCAAGCAGCAAAGGCCAGCGTATTATACTAACACATGCAGGAAGCAGTGAAGAAGGTCTTGTCCATGACGCTGGACTTATTTTCCAATCAAAAAGTACCGACGGTAGGACTACCACACAGAAATGAATGGACATATTTTCAGGCACTGGATGGAGAAAGATCTACTTCCAATTTTAAACAGACCATCATGCTTGGAATGGATAATGCATCCTATCACAACGCAGTATCAGCGGAAGACAAAGTACCAACTGTATCAAATACAAAAGATCAAATTAGGACTTGGCTTGCTAAGGAAAATGTCAGCTTCGATGATACATATTTGAAACCCGAGTTGTTGCACCTGGTGAAGATGACAAATAAGACAAAGGTGTTTCATATTGACAAAATCATTGCGGAATACGACCACACGTCTTTGCGACTACCTCCATATCATGCTCAATCCGATAGAGCTTGTCTGGGCTAAAGTAAAAGGGCAAGTTGCCGAACAGAACAGGACGTTTAAAATGTGTGATGTTGAAGTTCTGACACGTGAGTCCCCCTCAATGATAGACATGCAGTTCTGGAAGAAGTGTGTTGAACATGTGCTCCGAGAGGAAGACGAGTACTGGCACCGAGATGGATTACAATTTGTCCAGCCAGTAACAATTATCAACCTCACGGAATCGTCAGATTCGGGATGATACAAATCATATTTTGATTACAGACTGAGAAATAGCAACGTATACATTTCCATATCCAAATGCGTCTACCATCATACAATTTGTGGTGAAGTTAAGACACCCTGGGGTCTAATGGTGACCGAAGGGAGGACTAACTGTTGCATAGTGTATCCACGTTCACGATTGCACATAAAGGGCAACACAATTAATTACTTGACCTATCAAGTTAATATGGAGATACACCTATGAATAGAATTGACATGGACAAATTCTAGGATTACTGTAAAATCTAAAATTTGAGCCCCGTATTTGCAATTGTCATAAAAGATCAAAGGAATTCGCCGATGTGCAAAATCCGTAGCATCTATGAACTACTGGTTAGCTTTATTTTAGCGTCATGGATATTCTAAGGCTGCATGCAAAAATCACTGAGATCCAACAGGTAGTTTTCGAGAAAATCAATTTCAAACGTGCTCACGAATTAATGGACAGACAATAAGAACATTATTCAAATTATAATACAACGTGTTCAACGAAACATGAAATGTAGAGAATATTAAACCTTTAATAAACAACGACACATATTACAACTTAAAAAAAATAATTATTTTAAACATAAATGATTTACGTCATCGCATTACAGCTCTCACCCACAAGGTCTTCCGGCTGCTATACGGATTGAGATATAAATCGGATATAATGGATAGGAGAGAGATTGCATAGTGAGACAGAAAGTCGATTTAATACCGTCAGGCGCAAATCTCAAGAATAATGCTCTAGACATATTTGTAGAACTGAACTATTCTCAAGACATATTCTTTAATCCTTGAACTAGCTAACCCATAATAGAAATCCTGTGATGGAACTATTGTTGATCGATACTGGGGCACTTATTAACTTAATACTGTGTAGGATGAAAAAATATATATATAACAAGCGGCTATTGCAGTTCTATGTGCGATTACCGTGTTGTGAATTCCATGAATTGTGATGGAACACTGAGCACAAATACACTGAACTACAACACAAGAAGAGAACGATTAGATATCCAGGGGAAATAAGGATGTCACCAGAGAGAACAAAAGAAAAGAACTATGCCAAACCGTAACTAAAGCTAAACCTGGGCGTGTTAAGATAAATATTACTCTGATTCCCAGACTAAACTGTCACAACTGCATTATGGGGTCAGTCCCACGCTTCTCTAAATAACCAAATTAAGCCGTCTGATTTCGCTACGCCTGGTGTCAAATCTATCCCAGGCAAATGTCAAACTGTCTGTTTGGACAGAGCTAATGAGTCCAGCTTCACCTCCCCCTTTTTTTTGTACTTCCATCTCACGCAACAA
Source organism: Arion vulgaris (assembly GCA_020796225.1). Taxonomy (NCBI): domain Eukaryota; kingdom Metazoa; phylum Mollusca; class Gastropoda; order Stylommatophora; family Arionidae; genus Arion; species Arion vulgaris. The sequence continues at coordinate 68,321,032 of CM036757.1, forward strand.
ATTGCAAGCGATAGCTAACCAAATTGATTAAGGCAAAATATTTCTGGACAGACATGAAACATATCAAGGGGTGTCCAGGTTCCTGTCATCATCATTATCAACGGCCTCTTTGTCTCAGGAGACAATAAGTTTTGCGTCATATAGTTTGTTCTTTGCTGAATCACAAAGTCTGTTATGGCTGTAATAGCATACACCAGCAATATAAAATGTGGGCCAGGTTCCTGTACTAGGAATATAAGTCGCCTTGTTGTCTTCCTATGTTGAATTTACTGCTTTACTAGTCTGATTTAATTCTTCATCATCAAGGTGCGTATCCTTTATAGGACGTTGCTCTCTTTGCAGCGCATCTGAAATTCACTCTGTCTCTAGCCAGTTTACCCATTTCGTCGATGGTCATATTCATGATTTCTTTAATATCATCTTGCAGCCATCTTCTTGGTCTGCCAAGAAGAAGATGTCTACAAGATATTAAAGAAATCATGAATATGACCATCGACGAAGTGATTTAATTCTTACATGAAAGAAATGAGCCTTGCCTGAATGCACTTTTCAATTGAAAGTATATACTATATATATACATACACCCGTAAGTATTTATTTACTTTCTGGAACAATTTCCGTTTCCAATGAGGATATTATACAAAGCAATAATGGTTGTATACATATACATGAGCGCTGCATGGAGAATGAGAGAGCAGATAGCGCACATGTATGAAAGCATTCACACAACACTACACATAGTGGGTGGTCTGTTCAGATAAGAGACAGATCCTAGTGGTCAGACTACCTTTCACTACCAACCATATACTTGACGTTTTTCTCTACTAACTGTACAAAACGATGATACAGACGACTTTTTATCCATCCATCTTAAAGGCCAAACGTTTGATACAGATGTGCAGTTGACTAACATGTTGGTTCTCGTAGCAAGGCGGGTTGTTGATGTGGTACAAAACTGGGTATGAAGATGTGTGTTTGTTTTACCCGATATCTTCAAATATCAGTATATCACCTATTTGTTATTTTCGCTATTATCACAGTGAAACTATCTACAAAAATAAGTTTGTAACGAGAAGGATCTTAACTCCTATTTCGTTCCCTTTCACGTCTTACTGGCAGCAGCTACAAGATCATGTTTTAAAGTGCGTATACCGAATGAACAGTCTGTAAGAGGAAACAGTGTTACACTGTTTTTCAACAAGTTGTTCTCGAACTGTAAGCCAATCCAAATGATATTTTTATCGGGTCCAAAGAGTGGTTCTTAAAGCTCAGTGTTGCTATTAAATATTAAACATGTTACATGCAGAGGAACTATTCTACAGTATTTGTGAAATAGCTCCTTTAAAGAAAAATAACTCCTTATATCAAAGAAGACACCCACAAAAATGTACAATTAGGATAAAGTGAGCAGTTCTAAAACAAGATAAGCATTTCAAAGACCTGAGTATAGCAATTACATCAGATGGTAAATGTAACACAGTAGTGTAGAGTAGAATCAACTAATCTAAGACAGCTTTCTGGAAAATGAAAAACACTTTGTGTAACAAAAACTTATCGTGGAAAGTGAGAATACGAGTATAACAGTACTATGTAGAACCAGTTCTCATATAAGGATGTGAATCGCGGACAATAAATAACAAGAATAGAAAATTATTAGAGGCTACAGTGATGTGGTTTTACAGAAGAATGATGAGAATAGCATGGACAGAAAAGATGATAAATGATAATGCTCTCAAGAAAGCAGGCAGCAACAACAGATCGTTTGTTAAACGTATCAGAGAAAAAGAAACAACATTATTTGGACATGTTATGAGAAGAGAAAAGCTGGAATATATTGTGATAAAGGGAAATGTAGAGGGAAAGAGAGATAAGAGATAGACAGAGGGAAAAAACATATTTATACTAACGCCATGGCACGGCGCAAAAACATTATCAGAACATTTTATCTGGATAAAAAAAACAAAAATCAAAGAGAAGGTTACTCTTAAATCTTCGATATTTTCTTGTGAGCAGTGATGGCACGAGCAAAAACATGTTTTCCATACAACCCCCTTTTCTTCCTCACACAGACATACGCAGATAGCCAGCAATAAAACTGCGACACGTACGCATCCTACAATAAATGGCTATGATTAGATAATTAACGCTGTATGTGGGCAACACTGTCTGAACTTCTACGAGAAACTGTTCGTAGGAAAAGAAGAAGAAATGTTGGTATGATTTTTTGATGCTGAATTGTAAAAATTCTATTTTTTGTCACCGGCGTAAGAAAACTAAAATGAAATATTTAATTACACATAGTTGTTATTGGATTTAGGGAGGTGGGGTGTGTCGAAGAGAGATATCACATATTTCAAATAATACCATCCTCAAACAATATGCATCATCATCTCTCGTCACGCCCAAAGGCACATAAGGCGGTGACAAAAAAGATTCACTCACTTCGATCTTTTGTCTGTACTGTGACTTCTGATTCTCCATGTGCAGTTTGATTTTTCTGTCTGCTTTCTGTAACTGTTTGCTTTTTAACAGTGTGAGGTCACCCGTCTTACACCCAACATCTCTTAGGCACCCCTATTATGTAATGCGAGTGGAGACAGTGGTCATATTCTTATCTACCCCGGAAACTATAAGACGGTCCAACAATATTAGTGAAATATGAATATCTAATTGAATGTGTTGGCAGTAAATAACAACACTCAAATACAATTGACAGAAGAATAATCTAATTAGAATAAATGCTGTGTTTTTGTCTTTAGAGAAGAAGTTAACGTACACGGTTGTCAAATTGGAAAACACCGGAGCATAGGGCCGTCACTTAAGTATATTTAGCGTCATCATCTCAATCTCATCCCACGGCGCTCAGATTTATTCTAGTTTATTCCTCTACGGTTCTTTCAACTCTTCTATAGTTCTTTGTTTCATCTACCAACTCTTCTACATTTGTTAGATCTTCCAACTTTTCTACAGTTCTTTGATCTTTCGACTCTTCTACAGCTCTTCTATATACCAACTCTTGCAAGTATTTTTCCTACCAACTTTCTCGCAGTTATTCAACATTTCCACACTACTACAATCATGTCATGTTCCAGAGACTGAATGAACACATTTAACTACTGTGTTTATTAGTTTCATATTATTTTGTAAACGAGAAAACAACACAATTTTATTTTGAGTGGAGAGAGTTGATATGAAATCTGGCTGTATTAATCATTGCATTAACTTCCTGGTTTGTTTCTACTCCATCCTTGTCAACATTGCTTCCTAAATCGGCAACACGGCACGCCTTTTCAATGATTTGTTCATTAATCATTTAGGAATTATTTTCTCTCGATTATTCATGCTCATTTTCTTTGTTTAGCTAACCTTAATCTGTAATCTTCTTTTTGATACCTCTCTTTGATCAGTCTGTCCTTACGTGCATATCTTGATTAGTTTTCCACACATGAGATTTCGATATTCTTCTGCAAAGTCCGAATCAAAGTATTACACACAAATAAACAGAATGTTCATTTTGTTCACGTCCTATTGTAGTAGTGTATAGCCACCAATGAGTCAGACTTGTGGTGACAGCAAACAATAGTGATGACATTCAATTTTTTTCTCACATGTGGATGTTACTTTACTATCTTTGTAATTTGTTACTAACATGCTCAAACTGGGTGCCCGACTTTCTGAGTTGGAAGGAGTTTCGGAATCATTATCGGAGCTACTATTTAAGTTCTGATGATGACCCTTTTAGCACTCTGAAGGCACTGAACACATATGAAGGAGTCATGAATGCAGTGGCATCGATTCTAACTAGTTGTGTAATTGTATAGAAACCACAGTTGTACTAAATTATTAAAGGTATTTTGAAAGCCGTCACTGCTGATGTGTCAAACAAAGTCATGAGTCGCAGCAATTCCTAATACAAAATAGGTGAGCTAACACCACTTGTGGTCTCTGGAAATTAGAGGTCGTTCAACAAATGCTAATCGCAGTACGAGAGCTGGAATAGACCAGGGTATATGTCTAACAGAATGAGAAGTGAAGTATAGAAAAGCTTACAATTGCTGAGACAGACTTATGTAATGAGCCAGAGCCAACTATAAACATATGGGTCTGCAGACTCAGGTAAGAATTATGGGAAATCAGACCACAACTACACCACGTGACCTCGAATTCCAGTATTGTTGTATATAGACGAATTCATTTTAAAATCAACACAAAATGCTAAATCGAAGTTATATTATCCAACAAGTTAAGTTTAACAATAAGGAATATCAATATTATGAATATTTGTCACCAATAAATAACCATAGACTCACAGAATTGAGTAAAATTGCAAAAAGCTTGCAGTGTTCTATCAAACATATATATTTTCCAGCCCCCAACTTGAACTAGGTCAGGATTTCCTGTCAGTTGTATGCCCAGTTAGAGTTGGCTGTGAGTGAGTCCAGAAGTGAAAAGAACATATCCTTCATTAAGTCTAACCCAACATGAGAGACTATAATAGTCCACTGAGACAAATGTTTCTATTGTGTCTTGTGTCTAAGGGAAGTTATGGATAACTAGAATTGAATACCACAGTTCAGTCAAACAAATGGTGTTATGATCTTATATCTGACAAAAGAAAAATTGGTGAAAACCAGTTGTACCTGTGAGAAATCAAAGATCAATACTAGATAACTTGTGACAATCAGGTCGAAACTCTACACAGAAAATATACACTGTAGGATGTCGCCTCAAATCTTATTGAAACGTCATCATCATCAGGGGCCGTGTCGGCTGGCGTAGGGGATCATGGATCTCCACAAATCTCTGTCGTTGGTGTTTGCTATCAACTCAGATGTTGAAACGTATACGTGTAAAATAATGAAAATAATAAGATATATTTTTTAAATATTTTAAAACATAATTTTAGACTACAACCGGACTATTACACTACGTTGTAATCTGATTTATGTCTTCGAACATCTTTAATGTAGGTCTGGCCTGAGAGGCTTCTGGACATCTTCATATCCTCTGATTAGTCAAAAAAAATTTGAATATTTGAGGAAAAACTAATGCTCTTCTTTATTTCCCCCAATATTTGCAATTTAAACAGCACTAAAAGTCTGAATTGTGTACTTAGTGATTTATTCATCATGTCAGATTGTGTAGTATACTTTGTATTTCATAAAATATTAGCCATTCTTCCGTTCTCAGTCCTTAGTCTCCGGGCGGTGTACACTCTTTTACACTGAACTAGGTCACGATACAGTAAATGTATTATCGGTTGGTCATCTGGCATGCTACGTGAGTTAAAATCCCATCATTAATTCTCTTATAGTATATAATGAAATACCATTTCTAGTAGCTTTTTCAGACATTAGGGTAGGAAGTCAATTCCTATTTTCTTGACCCTAGTGTGCAGGAGGTATGAGGGATAATTCCTTTCCTCGTGTGTGGAGTGGAACGTCGAGTGGTGGGATTGAACCAACAACCAACCCTCTTGTGTCCAAGTCGATATGCAAACGCTTGTGTATTACGTTAATCCATCCCACCTTACAGTATATACACCAGTTTCAATTAAAAAGATTTCTTATTACTGTGATATTTCGTATTATCTACATTTCTGTGATGCGGTACCTTCGTCCAATAGAGGAAATAAGTAACTTTGAACGGTGTACCAGTCATTATTATTTCATTGGAAAAAGTCGTCTCTAACAACGTGACGGCGTAATGAAAAAATGTGATTTTTTGGTTCCGAATTGTACTCAATGTTTGTGATTGACCTTCATAGAATTGTGTGTGTGTGTGTGTGTGTGTGAAGATGGCTGCTGAATAAGCTGTTTGAACTTCACCGACACTTCACAGTATTGAACTTCACCGGCACTTCCCAATATCTTAAATACTGATATCTGCATATAACATGACAACAATAGTTCGTGGTATTCGTGTTCTCCACACATTGCTGTCATTGAAACAAAGCTTAAAGTGGTGGGATTCGTTAGCCAGTATGAAAAAATCAGAAGTCGTGATCAGAATTTGGCTTGGATATGAAAGGTGGAGAGAGTTATTTGTTAGATTGTTATCAGAAAAGTGGATACCGTGTCAAGTAATAAACAACCGTTGTATACATACCCAAGCCGTTTGTATTAAATACTGTACAGTTGAACAGAAACCGATGTTTTAATTGATCTCTGTTTTTTAAATTGTTAACTGCAAACAATGATCCGTACGAGTTCTACTTTTTCTGTGTAGCCATCCACCACAGAGAGCCACACATAAAAAGTATAACGAGTACAGATCAAGGGGAAGAACACGCAAAAGATGGAGTGATGACATCAAGAACAGCCTTAAGAAAATGAATAACATCTTACAAAGTGCATTAGAACATGCACGCACAAGATCACTTACCCCCTCCCTCCCACACTTCTATGAAGTAAATGGTGGAAGAGAAGAACTGCAAACAGTCTATTCTTAAAACTATATCTTATTTATTACCATTGGAAAAATTGCTGATTCCAAAGAAGTGAAGCTCATTCGTTGATGTTATGCACAAAATAACACTGTTTGAAAATGATTATAAAAATCAAGATAAACAAACACATACAATATGCACCATTTTTGCCTCTAATCATAAAACAGAACTCCATATGTCCATAACAGTTAGTTAACTGCATAAATTAGCGCTGTCCAATGCAAACCTTTCTGGCGCCAACAGTGTTTTACATTTCTGTCGTCTTATTTTACTCCATAGTCTTTAACGTTAGACTTTCAATTTTAAAAAAATATGTATTTCTGAATAACAGAATGTTGAAGTTTTTTTTTTTTTTTTTGGCAGCACATCCATAAACATGTTTTAACAACCTTGCTTTTTTTTGTAACTACTCTAATGTCATATCCCAACCCTTTGCTTTTTCCACTGGAGAAAATGGCATTTCAACTCATTCCTTCAAACAATTAACACTTCTGAAACTCTGCTCTGAAAGATCGGCCACCACGTGATTTTAAATTCCAAGGAGTAGAGACGGCAGTTTCAGTTCTGAGTAGGAACAGTGTGTTCTTTATATACATATCAGCTATCTTATTTATTTTTCTAAATTGATATTATATCGGTCTAGTAACCCCGACGTTCTGAGTTTGAATCACGCTGCGGAAAGGCAGGTGGCAAATTGTTTCGCGTGGATTTTTACAAAAAAGGACGATGGCACCACCCGTTCAGAAAGCAATGACAAACTACTGAACGTAATAATGCCTAGAAAAATCCCAAACAGCGTTTAAAAGCTGGGGTTGATTCGCAAAGTCATGTAAAGGATATGCAATTAACTTTTTTCAATTATCAATTAGTAATATCTGTTATTTCAAACATCACTAAACGTGCACTGGAACTATAAACTTTCAAATCTGAACGAGAGGATCAGTTATATTTGATTGAATACAATTGCTAATCTCGTGTTTATTGCTTACTGGTAGCGAATCTATTGGTAAAACAAAAAGTAATATAAAGTGATATTTTGTCCATAATGATAACAACGTTAATTGTAGTGAATATCATGTGAATTCTTAATTTCACTGAACAACAGAATTTCCTCAACTTGCAACGATTATTATGTGTCAAATTTCACACTAATTGTGTAAGAAAAATATTATCTTTAATTAGTAAGGATTATTTTTTCCTCCTATAATTTTTTTAGTATTAATATTACTACTTTACTATTATTACTAATAGTATTATTATTGTATTCGCCACACGACACCCGCACATCCACAGTAATATGCGTCCTAATAAATACAAACGTTAGATAACACAGTATTCAAGGAACTGTATGAGCGTTACAAGTGCAAAATACCAGACCCATAGAAACTGAATACTTCCAACTAACATCAGGAGTGAACACGGATGCATCCTGTTAACCTATCTATATCTTATTGTAATAGACTATATCATGAAGAAGGCAACAAATAACAATCGAACATGAGTACAGTGGAATCTCCTGGAGCATCTAGAACACTTTGCAATAGAACACTTTGCAGAGTGATGTATGTGCATTAGCATAGAACATCTGCAACAACGATCGACATGATCAATAAAATAGCAAAACAGATTGGATTAATTATTAACACAAATAAAACCAAATTAATGAGGATAATTCCAAAGACCGGAGGACACATACAAATATTGAATACCGAGCTAGCTAGATATAGTAACAGATTTCAACTACATGGGCAGTATTGTTTCTTCAGATGGGAACATTATTGTCGAAATTAAAGAATTGAAACAACAAATACAGTCTACAGCAGGCTTCACAACATCTGGAGTTATAGCCTGTATGGCAGCAACGCAAAGCTCAGGATATACAAAACATGTTCCTGCTCTATGGATCTGAGACTTTGTAAACAGATAAGAAAATAGAAATAATGTTAAGAGGATTCAATGGACGATTTCTTAGAAGAATACTTGGGTATGACTGGGAGGGTAAGATTAGCAATATCAAACAAACTAACTGCTTTGGAAGACATCAATAAAGAGATATCAAAGAGACGATAAGTTAGACGTTTCCTCAGAATGACAAAAAAGGGACCAAGACATGAAATGCAGTGATCATCGCAGGAAAAAGGGGAGGATTAGGGGCACATGAAGAACTTTTGAAGCAGAGTTCAAAGACATGCATAATACTAAGTTTGAGGTAGAAAGAAAGAACAAAGAACAAATTGAGTGAAAATTGTTGTCTCCATCGTATGTATCCTTGGGCGCAACGAGAAATGATGATGACTACTTTTATTATGGTTAGTAGTAGCATTATTGCAATCGGCACATGTCGTCTTCGCATTTACATCCATTAATTAGACGCACCCCAACAAATAAAAACGTGGACAGCACTGTCATAACCAATAACAAGTGATTCACTAGCGATGCCGGGTATAAAATCTATGTCAGTGTTCAGAATGAGTCAACCCCACTTCAAATGGCAGAGTTCGCACATCAAAGCTAATAGTCAGCAACTGCATATGGCTAACATAGAAAGTGTTTCGTTCACAACTCAAGATCAAAGGTAACAGCGATAAACAATAATGAAACCCTAGTCTTACTTATGAACACATCTACTCAAACATCTACTTATCTGTTCAGGTGGGTTGGACTTCGTATAAATAGGAAGGTACACAATTAAAATGATATCATTATCATCATCACTTTTTGTGTCGTTCGAAACGTTGGAGGTTGCAACTGTTACGCGACAATGATTTGTATTTCAGCTGCATACTCTGTTTAAGATTGTCAAAAGTGACAACAAGTACAGAAGTGTGAAAGAAAACAAGACAACACCAATACAGCAGGAAGTTTAAGAGAGAAAGTCGTGATAAATTATCACACCATTAGGAAACAGCCGCGCATCATTAGCAGACATGCACTTGACTGGAAACTACATGGGAAAAGAATAGTGGAGACCTCGAAGTATATTGGCAGAGCTTACGAGGATTGCTTAGAACAGAGATCAGGGGGATAGCGACAATTGCATCCTTATGTTTAATTGGAAACACGAATTTAGACTAGCAGTATTATCAACTATTCATGACATCATTTCCTAACTAAACACAGGACAATAGGCTGAGATATAATATACACCATAGATACAAAACTGGCAATAACAAATTTGTGCATTTGTGATACAAATTTGTTATGACTGTCTAGCAGCTATAGCAAACCTGCTCAATAAATGACTTGTAAAAGAATAACATCCACTGTTTTCCTTCTCGAAAAGCTTTACGGCAATAATGGGAATCTAGCATTGATTTCTTCATTAATCAGGCATAAACATAGAAATCTGTTAACGAACGAAGAAGCTTAGGCTGCGAGGATTAAACTTCCACATGTGCTGTTGCATGTCAAGCATTTATTGATCTTGACACTCTAGCCACCACATGTGGGTTTCACTATAATAAACGTCTAGTTATAATACCAGAGTGTTTTCTATAGTTATTTATTCGAACATTCATTCTTTATAATCTCCAGTGTAAGTGGTTGCTTTCTGATAATCTTATGAGAATCATTGAAACTTTTTCGTTTAGTCGTCGGATCATCATCACTGCACATCGAAGAAATTAGTGCATAAGTCCCCTCAAAACTAACTAACTAACGTGAGTTGATAGATACGCGATACACGTGTTTGTTGGTGACTCTTTGACCAGAATTAATGAATGCGGTTGGATACACTACATATGTGATAAAACTATACACAACACATATGATGCACAACACATATGATACACTACACATATGATACAACTATCAGCTGGTATCTTATTGCAAAGCTGTAATAAATGCAAGTTACATCTATAAACTGGTACCAACTTAACCCATACACATTGGTGAGTTCAAGGTGGACCTCATAGATAACAGAGGCGACGAAAAACACTTTATAAAGCGCACACAAAATTCCGTTCTATAAATCTCTTCTTATCCTGACGCTGCGAGGCAAAACAAGATTAGGGAAAAGAAAGAAAGAATCCACTCTAACGGAACCAACAATGTAATTAAAATGATCGATAAGAAATCTCACAGATGAACGTTTGGTATCACACACCTGGTGAGCCGTTGTGATATTTCTAAGAGAAGTGTTCGAAAACTATCACCTTAATAATTTTGCTAACATGCAAAACAGCTGAAATGAATCATATGGAGTGATCAATGAAAATCAAAATATGACGTGAAAGAAGAGAATAGAAATAAACAGTGTGAGATATCAAATCTCCAAAATGTAAAACTCGACAATGTATGAAGTTAATGATATAATACGAACATCGACATGTTGAAAGAAGAGAAAATAAGAATATTTATGTCATATTCAATAATAAGTCATAGATGGATGGATGGGACATAGTCATTATTACAGTGCATGGATAAAGTTAATTGCATGTCCTTTACAGGACGTTGCGAATCAACTCCAGCTTTTAACGCTGTTTGTGATTTTTTTAGGCCTATTACGTTCAGTAGTTTGCCATTGCTTTCTGAATGGGTGGTGCCATCGTTCTTTTTGGGGTAAAAATCCACGCGAACAATTTGCAACCAAACTATCCGCAGCGTGATTCGAACTCAGAACGTCGGGGTTAATAGACCGAGTCACTATCCCCTAGACGCCAGAGTGCATGGATAAGAGTCATTATCTCAGTGAATGGATATGATCAACAGGAGGACGGGCACACAGTAGTCTAGTAAGTTTATAACCAATTTAAGATACATACAATGTTGTAATTTCATTACAGACATCATTAAGAGAGCTAGCTGGTTGTGTACTTAAAAACGCTCGTCTGTTGGGCTAGGCAATGAGTGCCCTAAGTAATAAAGGTATGTGGTTCCAATACTGTATTTGGTAATTTGTGGTTTTTTTTCGGAAGTCCCTAATACTTGTTCACTGCATATGTATTGTTCATAGATGTTCACTGCCTATGTATTGATCATAGATGTTCACTGCCTATGTATTGTTCATAGATGTTCACTGCCTATGTATTGTTCATAGATGTTCACTGCCTATGTATTGTTCATAGATGTTCACTGCCTATGTATTGTTCATAGATGTTCACTGCCTATGTATTGATCATAGATGTTCACTGCCTATGTATTGATCATAGATGTTCACTGCCTATGTATTGATCATAGATGTTCACTGCCTATGTATTGTTCATAGATGTTCACTGCCTATGTATTGATCATAGATGTTCACTGCCTATGTATTGATCATAGATGTTCACTGCCTATGTATTGTTCATAGATGTTCACTGCCTATGTATTGTTCATAGATGTTCACTGCCTATGTATTGTTCATAGATGTTCACTGCCTATGTATTGATCATAGACATTATTCTCCGCGGAGATCTTAGATATGATAATATTATTAAGTATGAATATGAAGCTGAATGCACACAAACAATGAAGGACAATATGAGATGACACTAGATAATGGATAGGCAAATGTTAGGAAGACAAAGAATGTAGTTAGACAAGGCGCGAAATGTGACAGAATAGCAGCAGCAGAATAAACAAGATATCTACAATGTGAGATATCATTACAGCAGAGTTGTCAAATGCGGCGCCCGTGTTATACATTCCTGACGCCCTATTTTACTCCGCCGGTTTTAACGTTAATCAGAATTGTAAGGGAAAAAAAACCTTTGTAAAATGCTCACACGAACATGGTCTTCTCACTTTTGCAATATTGTTTTGTAACTACACCTCTACCTTCAAAAACTCACCCGTTGCTTGTTCATAGAAGAAAGCGCCGGCATTTAAACTCATCCCTGAACAAATAACACACCTAAGCTGACTCGCTTTGAGAGCTGGACATAACGTGATTTTAACTTCCAAGGAATGGATTAAGCAGACTGTTTTAGTACAGAGTAGGAAGTGCGGTATTTATATCAGCGATTCTATTTATTATAATGTAATCTGTAAGCAATGCCACACTACTGAACGTATAAGTGGTGCCTAGACATTCGACGACTCGTTTAATGTGGTTGATGGCTAAGTTCTGTAATGAATATGCCACGATTAAAAAAAAAATATGTACTAACTACGAAATGATGTACAGCAATGATTAATTAGTATCAAGTCATTTTTTTTAAAAATCGATCCAGAAGCACTTGAGCTTTCAGCTCTTCGGCTCGGTTCCATGGACATCGTAACCCTTCGGTTTGGTGCCACGGACACCGTGAATCTGGGGAACCTGTGGTTTTTCTGCCAGCCCGCGTAACTGAACCCGCACACACAGAGGGCTAGTCACCCGCAGTCCAACGCGCTACGAACACGCTGGGCAGGCGGGCATCAACAGTCATTTAAAACCATGGCATAACTACATCGGAATTACACTTTTAATTCTGAATAGGAAGACGGGTACTGTTTTATTGAATACAAAGGTAAATCTGTGTTTTCTGCGTACCATAGAAAATAAAATATAAAGTGGCATTTATTCGCTAATCTTCTTATTTATCTTATCATCTCCACATGTGCCGTGAAGCATCTGAGGAGTTATAGCTTTCTATCCAGGTCCAGGTGTGTTGTATCTGCAGTTGTTGCCATGTTGTCGCGGGATCTCTGTGCTGTTTGCTATCTACCCATCGGGTTCTTCGCCTTCCTGGTGCCCTGAGGCCGTGTTATTGCTCGTTATAGAAGCGTGATGGTAGTAGATCTGATTTCATTCTTATTAGGTGACGAAATAATTTTATTTTTCTAATTTGTTGAATACATGGTGTGGTTACAACGATATTTGTAATGTTATCATTTCTTACTCTATCCCGTTTTGTAACATTGACATATTTTCGTAAACTGCTCATTTCACTTGTTGTGTGATCATACTCTATTATGTTTTAATTATGGACCATATTTCACAGTGATACCAGCAGGACCGTGAGGTATATTTTCTCAGTATGATGCAAGTCTTCGAAATACCACCCTTTAAATGTTTCAAATTGTATTTTGATTTTGCTGCTTATGCCGCCCCCTTACGGTATCGTTTGGTGCGGCCGCCTCTCTGTATCATAGCGCGGTACGGCCCTAGACACAGAGTTGTTAGTTCATCTGTTAAAAATGGAATTTGCTCTTACTAGGCTTGAACATTTTTAGAACGGTGCTCTAATGTTGCCTTGCAGTTATCCTTGAATTCTAGATTCGTTTAGTAGGCCTCACAATTTATTTACGTACACTATATCGATACCATTTTTCTTGATTTATAAATGATACATGTTGAGCTGTTGGTCATATTCGATCGTAAATTCCATTTTAAAAAAAACAACAACATAAACAGGGTGTCAGTACAACTCTTTGCCCTTCTAAACACAAACTAAGCTTTACTCGGTTGTGGCTCTATAATTGGTCTAATTCTTTCCTCCAGAATGTTGTTGCATAACTTTCCAAAATTCAAGGTCCCCCTCCTTTACAGGTGTTTGAAATCTTTCAGCTAAAGCTAGTTAAAGTGTCATAGATAGTAGCACTGTACACAGTAGCTCATGACACTATTCGAAGTTGTCCCTCCACCGCAGAAAATGTTGAGTATTATCTTGAGCTGTGTGACTAGTGAATCGTGAATGAATACTGTTTACTGATGCGCAAATTCAGTTTGCTGTCTCTAAACAAAATCGACTGTCATTATACTCCCAATATAACCAGATCAATTGTTTCCTTTTTTACTCTAACTGAGTTGCTTTATATGTCGTGTGTGGCCCCTGGAGAAACAAAAAACGTTTGCACATGTCTGGTCGAGAAAGTAGGTCCCATTATATCCACCGCAGTGGAAGCATTTTAAAAAAAAATTCGATGCGATGTTAGAGAAAAGAAAATACTAGAAAGCAATAACTAACAAAATGTAGTTTTGTGTTTGGTAATAATCTGAAGTTAGAGAACTTCCATGTAGATACAACAACAATTTTGAACTGAAAAAAGTGATCGATGTGAAAAATAAGATAAAGATGAAGTATTCTGGACATATTAAGATACATTGTGGGCGTCTGCATATATTAAATATTACATTTTAAATAAATTTTGGCGTAAAACACACCAAAAATAGCTTTTTTGACCTAATGTGTTTACCCAGGAATTTATTTTAAATGTAATATTTAATATATTCTAAAAAGCTTGTGTAATATTTTAGATATTACAATTGCTCCCCTTAGAGTGAAAACAGAATTCATTTACATTCATTAGATTCAGAGCCTTTGGGATTTGAAATTTTGTCTTTGTTGGTCATTTTGTATTGTTTCCATGGCAACGGCTTGACATATTATTCTAAACTAACCTTTTTCTACTCTTTTAAGTCATAATCTCTCAGAATTATTATACAGATTCTACATTAATATTAAAACAACGAAACAAATGTCTTGACCCGAATCCCCTCTTAAGCGGTAGTAAGCTCGATCACAACCCAAGCGTACCTGGTTCAAACTCTGCGGCGGGCAAGTTTGGAAAAAATTAGTTCCTTGGATTTTTACAACCGGTTAAAATAGACCTCATCGTTCAGAAAGCAATGGTAAACTACTGAACGTATACGTGGTGCCTATAAATCGACGACTCGTTTACTGTTGTTGATGGCAAAGTCCTGTAAAGGATATGCCATGATTTTCATTTCAAAGATACATAAAGTGTTAGAACAGACAAGTATGAAGGGGTTCCAGGAAAGCGAAGAAAAGGAAGATTAAAGTCAACATGGATATCGGATGTGATAGATGACAAACAAAATAACAGAAGTATGACATCTGCCCTATAACATACATTTTGATGGACTGTTATAATGACAAAGTTCTACACAGGACAAGCCGCTGAATGATAAGGGAAAGTTCTGTATTATTTCTCGCGAGGTGATACAAAGGGAAATGAGCAGTGACGGCTCGTCGTTAAGGGCCAGAGGGCCGGGCCCACCAAAAATAATGTATAACGTGTATTTATTATTTTATAAATTAAAATATAGCAACCAAAAACCATGATTTATCCGGAAAAAATGTCTGGCACCACCAACAAAAATTATCACGAGCCGCCACTGAAATGAGCATATATTGCATAAAAACATAGTAAATGTCAGTTTTATTTAACGACACTTCACATACCGCTCACATCGTCTACATAGAAAAACCGCACACATAGTTTGTAATAACGCATCCGTTAATGATTAAAACACGTGAGCACGCACCAAAACATACACAATCCAACTGTACCATTGTTGTCTCAAGCACCGCCGTGTCGAGATTGAACTTCCAACCACAACACTCTGCTGCCAACACCGAAATCACGTGCACATACCATACTCCGGGTTAACGTCGAATAAACTGTGTCCTGACACAGTGACACGCTAGTGAACTAGATCCACGTAAAGACTAGTCCAATACGCAAGACTAACTACAACCTATATCACGAGACTGACACTTCCAACTTAATCATCATCTATCCATACTCAATAAACACCTTGAATATGACACCGACCGATGCTACACAAAGAGGCCTGCTCTATAATGTTGAGATTACTTGTTACCATTTTTGTAACACTCCAGTGGCACATGTTGCCAGTGAGGAAATAAGCACCAGCGTCATAATTTTTTTACCACGCCGCCACATCAACTCGCGTCTGCTGTTTCGTGTAGGGGGAACAAAGCAAGAGAGGCGACATATATCAAAGACGGAAAGTAGATGGTGCTTTCTGGAGAGTTTGGTAAGGCCGGTTGGTGCTCGATTAGGCTTTTAGTGGATGGTTTGCAAATCCTTAGTAGCCCGCCTGTCCAGCGTGTTCGTTGCGCGTTGGACGACGGGTGACAAGCTCCCTGTGAGTGCGGGTTCAATTCCGCGAGCTGTCAGAAAAGCCACAGGTTCTCCAGATTTACGGTGTTCGTGGCACCGAACCGAAGGTTACGATGTCCATGGCACCGCGCCGTAGAGCTGAAAGTTCAATTGCTTCTGGATCAGTAAAAAAAAAAAACCCTTAGTACAAGATTGTACTTTTTATTCCCAGTAGCAAGCTCCCTGAAAATATTCATCCCCTCAAAAAGAGTTTTGAGAGTCACAGTAGCGTAGTTGCTAGGAAACTCGCTTCTTAGCTAATGTGTTCAATTTCACAGTGGACGTTGAATATTTTCAGGCTGTAACGGCTATCATGTCGACCCAACCTCAACTGGGCACCAGGAAAAGCACTGGGAAGGAAAGGTGACCGGCGTACTGTTGATCACATCACCCATCGTGAGCCGACGGCCAATGACAAATACGGGCCTAAACGACGTATTACCCAAAATACATCGACGTATTAAAAAGAGTTCCTTTACCTCTAGAAAGAGATTCTTTCCTGATGACCATTTGCTTTCCAGAGTTTTATTTCAACTTCAGAAGGTTGCTCGACTCAATGTGGTGAATGGTGCTATGCATAGAGTTGGGCAGTATATAACTTCAGAGGGACTATTACTCTTACAATCTGAAAGACATGCTGAATCTTAAAGGGGTGATATTCTCCCCACTAGACAGGTATAGGTCTCCCTCCATCAGGCTCCATCATATGTGAGATAGTGCCGATCCCTGTTTCGATGGCCTGATGAATATGTTACCAAAGAGTTACTGGCAGGGAGGTGAAGCAAGGTCATTGCCAATGTTTTTTTTCCTAACTTCTCGTGCGTTGCGAGAGTCGAGTTTTATATCTGTTTCAGACTTTTAGTGGTTAGAAAATGTCCTTGGTTCTGGAAGACGTTACATGAGGCTGCTGTTTGTGAGGCGGATGATGTGTGATACTTACTTTTTTTAAAAATATATGTGTTTGGGGGAGGGGACGCTAGCAGTATGTGATGTGAATTATGTGGTGAAGCGATGTTTCGGTAGAAATATATAATGTATTATGAAGCAGTGTGAGGCGGTGGGTGGAAATGATTGTGGTGTATAAGGCGCTGGTGTTGTGTGAAGCTGATTAAGTTGTATACGGTGCTGGTGTTGCATGAGGCTGATTATGTTGTGTGAAGCGCTGGTGTTATGTGAAGTTGAAAGTGTGTGAAACTGTTGGTACTCGTTCATCAAGACATTATTTGTAACGCTTAGTTCTGTTCCCATAAGCATATAGTTGAGAAATGTGGACCATATGAAGAACTATTATATATTTTTATATTATATAGCTTTGCAGCAGCCTCTTTTTGTCAACCATGTTTTATCAACATTTTCATTCCATCAGGGGTGTTTGCTGAAACATTCCGTGTTTGATCGCTCGCTAAGGTCAAAAGTTGTTTCTGTTGGGTGGCAACTAAAATCGATGACCAGGTTCGTGGTCACAGAAATAGGAAAAAAGTGAGGTAAGTGACAGTTTTGTAAGTTTGTTTAATCTTGTTGAAATATGATAGTTTGATCAAGTTGTTGGTATTTGACTGATTTCTCAATCTTGACACGGTCTGTTTAAACATGAAACAAGTGAAAATCGGATTTTAACGGTCAGAGACAATTTGATCTGTATTAAACGAAGGAGCTGCAACAAAACTGATACTACACGCGATGTGTACGGAAAGAGATACAATGACAGTTTTGATAAAGTAAAGACAATGATTACTGAGCCGACGTCATAGCACTCCGGGCAGGCGAAAAGGTGTTCAGTCTCCCCCAACAGATGTTGAAGGGTGAAATAAAGACATTGATTACTGAACCGACGTCATAGCACTCCGGGCAGACGGAAAAGTGTCCAGTCTCACCCAACAGATGTTGAAGGGTGAAATAAAGAAACACGAATAATCGACATAAAAATCAACGAATCTGTGGATAAGCATAGCAATAAGCATAGCAATAAGCAAAGCAATTAAAACATGTTAAGAAAAAAAGGTATGAAACGGTAAGACCAGGTCATCAACAGCATCGATTTGTCACAACATCAGCTGACTTGCTTGCCAGAAGCTACATCTTACAAGCGTGATTTCTAGAAAAATGTTATTCTTGTTCTACAACACGAACTAGTCGCCTGCTACAACACAGAATATGAGATTGATTGATATGACCATCATCATTGTACTTCGGTGAATAGCCATATGTGCTCCAATCTCTTTCTTACACAGGAAGATCTCACCGGCAGTGCACGAACTCCGTAGCACCGACGAGGGTCCCCATCACAATATGAGATAGATGTTATACCCCCACATAATTGGTGCCCCTGGACCCCAGAGAGAACTCCATTAATTCGTTTATAATCAGATATATACATATATATATATATATATATATATATTATACCAAAAACAAAACAAAAACACTACTGTATATAATACGTGGAATGGTGTTATCAGATAACGAGTCAGCCAAATATCACCAGAGAAACGAATCTAGTACATGCCACTGCTGCATGATGATATGGAAGAAACTCGTACTTCAACGTGCTATCTATGTGAAAGAAACATTAGAGGTAACATAAGTACAAGCAGCTAGATTTCTTTGTGTGCTGTGAGTACTGGTAGCAGACGATCTCTGAATGAATGAACTAACTGCTTCTGCTAAGAAATAGTTTGGATGAATCTGTGTAAAGCAGTCTGTTGTAGGTAAACAAAGGGGAGATCAGCAAATGACAAGAACAAACAGTCACATCTAATTTGGGAAGCAAGCGTAAAGGTTAAGGGTAATCCAAGTTTGAGACTGAGGCAAAGAGAGAAATAAAAAGAATAATAAAACGTCAGGAAACAATAAGATATATTCTAAGCAGACTAACGTATGGGTGTACATATATCAGCAGCCAGCCGACTGTTAAATCATAGATAAGCAGAATGAGTAAATCTTACGCTTGTATGTGAACTCTGTATTTGAAAAATCCCAACAAGTAGCAGACTGTTTAAGCACATAAACATTGTCACAAGGCACAACATTGAGCCTAGCTACATCAATCTCTTGATTACTTTGATATGTGAGATTGTGCTTATTTTCACAGCTCTTTCAAACATACAGAGCGAGAAGACGAGAGCCGATGTAAATAAAAAGGTTTGTAATTGCTTAACTCTTATAATACGATAATCTACATGACAACCCATACAGGCAGTACCACTTTCCCAACCAAAAAACAGCACATGCCAAAAAGTTTTGTTTAAAAAAGAAATGTATTTGCGAGATCCATTTGACGCTGTTTGTGTATAATCATTTGTAGAATACAGCAGGTATATGAAATAGAACTTTTAACTCTGCACTCTGTGGTATATGAAATAGTAATCTAGTGTTTCATTAAAAATTGTATTCATAAAACCAACACTTGAAAACTTGGATTCAATGTGCGTATACTCAGAGTTAAGTTCTAAAAAAAAATACGTTGATTATGAGCTATAAAGAACGAAAAGAAGACAATAAAGCATGATTCCATGCGATACAAGCACATAGTATAGAACAAGTACTTTCATAAAATACACAAAAGCGGTAGACAGTTAAAGAGCGAGGAAAAAAAATTGCAAGATTTACTGAAAATATTTGGCAACCGTCTGCCTTCAAAGTAAGGCACATCAGAGCGGGGTAGGAGAAATGAACTCTGCTGGACTAAATTACTAGATGCAGCAAGGTTACATTTCAAGCTTGGAGATTTTCCTAGTGCGAAGAAGTGATATTGCTAGCAGATTTCATTCTCTGCATCATGATAAGGCGCTATGTGTGCTTTGTGCTTTACAGGAAATGGTTTTTTTAATCCCTCTCGTGCAATTATATCGTAGATAGAGCCTCCAACGGTTTATTAATACCACTCTATCCTGTGCAATTAGTTTAATCTCTTCTAAAGTAATTGAACATTTATTATCAGAGACCAACATATCTCATTTTTATAACAAGTGTTTTTTTTTTTTTTTTCAGAAGCACTTGAGCTTTTCAGCTCTTCGGCTCAGTGCCATGGACATTGTAACCCTTCGTGTTAAAAGTGGTTGATCAGACATTTCTCTGATTTCATCGCATCTACTGAACTCGTCTCATTTTATGTTCATTATTTTTTGAAGACATCTATTTTCAAATGCATTAACTTACTTTTTTATATCTCTAGTTATTTTTTAGGACTGAGATAACACTGGAGTCGAAAATTCGTAATTTAGTTCTAAAACTAACTTGGAACTCCATATTTTATTTAGTTCCAAAAGCCGATGTTTTGACAATTTTTAGCATAATTTTTGTGTGTATCTCCCGTGCATTCCAAATTGCTAAATAAATAGGTGAACATCTCTGTAATTTTCATCATTTTGAATTCCAGCGTGATGTCTGCATTACGTGTCATATCTGTCATCATTATATTTGTCTCATCGTAGCTTATCTGCAGTCCAAGTGTTGACAGTATGGATAAGTTTTCTGTTTTTCTGTGCATATCTTGGTATGAAATGTTTTACATAGACGTGTTATCATTGATCTCACTTAGATATACCAGTACTACATAATAAATAATGCTACAAATAAGATAGATAAAATTGAGATATTTTGGACATATAAAAAGACATGAAGAGCTGGAGAAGACCATAATGGAAGGCGGCATACCGGCAAAGAGAAGAAGATGAAGACCACGGAGAAGATGGATTCAGGATGTAACTGATGGTTTGAACATGACAGCCGCAGAGGCGGGACATCTGGCCTATGATAGAGAGAAATTCTGGAGGACTGTTGGGGTGGCAAAGTTCTGCTCAGGACAAGCTATTTGATGATGATGACATAATAAAAAGCTTTGTTGGTCAAAGCAGTGAATAAATGAAGTGTGAGAAACTGAAGACTTCTCTCGTGGCCAGGATGCTGCGCTGCAGTTGTTGTAAGTCCATGCTGTTTTAGTATCTTTGTGATATATGTTTGCCTGTTTCTAAGTCTTCTTCTTACACAAGATCTTCTACTATTGTATGCACATAGTTATAACTGCTTTTGATTTATTCTCATGAGATGCCCAAACCATTTCACTTTATGTCTTTCCATGTATCTGAGATGCTAGATATTGTTCTTCAAATCTTTCTCACGCCAATGTTTTTTTAACATTATTATTCTGCCTCTTCTAACGACATTAATAGTCGTTTTCAAACATTTCATCTCATATGTTGCACTTTTTCTATCCTATGCTCTTGTCGTTGACCATGTTTGGTATTGTTAGCAGAGGATAGGATGGAAAACTACTACTTACCAGTTGTTGTTTGATATTCTTACTGATGTCTAGATAATGGAAGAAGGCGAGAGGAAGACCACGAAAAAGATGGTTTGATGGCATAGCAGAATCCTGTCAAAGAGCAAAAATAATCACCCAAGCCACCAAAACAGCTCAAGATAAAAACAGAAAACCACAACACTGGGCAACAATCCGGTAGCAGTGTGAGGACAAAAGAAGAAGAAGAAGATTGGTATATCACCGTGTTGACTTTTTCGCAGACATTATTATCAATACAAGTGAAGACTATAGTAAAATTCGGCACCAAATGCGAAATATGTTAATACGAAGTAAGGTAGTTTTACAAAGCACCGTGACAAGATACAGCGAAATGGGATATATGACATATATAACAGATATCATAGACAGTGAAGTAATTTAATTTATGTACACTATACAACTGGACATGGACAATGAACAAAGCGCAGCCGCAAAAATAACTAAATTTGAAATACAGTGCCTGCGAAAAGTTACTAACAACACCAGAAAAGGCAGCCACCAACATCAGTATAATAAAGAAAGTTGGCACATGACTTTGCTTGAATTACATTGAGAAACAAAGAATGAAGTGGGTTGGTCATTGAAAAGTATGTTGTAAGTTTCATGCTGTAAGAATACATACAAACTCCACAGTATACAGTCTTCTACAACAGAACACCAGGAAAGAAGGCGAGAGGAAGACCGCGTAAAAGATGGTTAGATGACATAGCAGAATCCTGTCAAAAAGCAAATATAACAATCACCCAAACCACCAGAACAGAGCAAGACACAAACAGAAAACCAAGACACTGTGCAACAACCCGGTAACAGTGTGACGACAAAAGAAGAAGACACTATAAAACTACCTTATTTCGCGTTTACGTATTATTAATTGTTGGAACTGTGTTTCAATTTCTTTATCTAATCTACCATCCTCTGCCAAAAAAGGACACTTTACTTGAATTCTGAGACCCTCTTTTAGCTTATTATTATTGACACAAATGTTAAGTGAGTGTGGGGATCTACTGATCTTCATAGTTTCCGTATTAGATTCACTAATTTTCATGTTGTATTTTACACAAGCTAAATTGAGTGCATTTATGTGATCCTGCAATCTACCTTCATTTTCATACATAAAACTCTGTTCGTCAGCAAACAGCAGTTTGTTCCTCGTTTCACTTTCCAAATCAGTTTGTTTTCCAAATCAGCAGGTGTTTGATGCAATGAGAGATCAGAGGATTGTATCAACAACACTGATTGTCGGAGAGTTGTAGAAGGATAAGGGGGATGTTTTTCGGTTTATTCACGACTGCTTGTTAGATGAAGACACTCAAATATATGTTGGATCGATCCAGCGGTTTAAGGAGTTTGGAGTGACCCGCAGTACAAGTAGAACTGGATGCACGAGAGGCAGAATGAGGAGTGTTTAGCCAGCGAGCCACGGGAACCATCAGTATGCATACCCATAGACATCTTTTTGGGGGGAAATGAGGACATATGCGTCTGCCCGGAGTGCAATGACATCGGTTCAGTAACCAATAACCGGTGGCGTATATCGCTTAGGGGATAGTGACTCGGTCTATTAACCCCGACGTTCTGAGTTCGAATCGCGCTGCGGACAGTTTGGTTGCAAATTGTTTCGCGTGGACTTTACAAAGGACGATGGCACCATCCGTTCAGAAAGCAATGGCAAACTACTGAACGTAATAATGCCTAGAAAAATCACAAACAACGTTTAAAAGCTGGGGTTGATTCGCAAAGTCCTGTAAAGGATATGCAACTAACTTTTAACCAATAGCCAAATCAGTTGTATACGTTGTTGTTATTATATCTTCTGGTTGTACTTCTAGGCTTACCCGATATGTTATTCTATCCAAATATATGTATGTGCGTGTTTTTTATATCATCGTTGGCCAAAAAAACCTTTTGTTTCTAGGTATCGTCATTATTGCACGGTCATTTGACACGTTTCATTAATGTGAAGTTGTTGACAGACTGACATTTGCTACCAAGTAAACAGTGTGTTTAACTAACGTTATGGTGATGGCGGTGAATACTGAATGCCAGTCAGCTACAGGACTTGAAGACTAGTTTATGTCTAAACTTTGAGTTTGAATATGTTTACTACGACACCGTTGGCAAACGTTATTTTTTTTAAACACACTGTGTCCTTCTTTTCCCCGTGTGAATCAGATGTGACATACTGTATTTTATTTTGTCATTCGTTGGCTATGAATTCAGATGTAGTAATGGCGCATAATATGACGCCTCTGACGGCTTGCTTTCCTTATTGTCAGAGTCTATCACCATTCAGGCGATCCTACTCCGATTTCAGAAGTACTTGTAACTTAGATATCCAAGTAAACCATCAGGGTCTCATGTAGTCCAATCGCGTACCGCGTCTGCACCGAGAATTTTTGGCCAAGCTGGTCTCGAACCCCGGAATTTCTACGCAACTTCGCTACATGCGACCACCTTGTGACGTAATAAAGATATCGTATCCATATATCCTAGATAGTGGTATTGTTGACAGCACAAAATGTATCTCAGCTTGGCCAAGTCTCAACTGGATACAAGGAAAATATTTGCAAGTAAAGATGCTCGACGTGATGTTGACCACATCACCCATCGTGTGCCGTTGGTATAAAATAAATACGGATCTAACACCGTATTCCACAATATACCACATGGTTTTTATTTTTAAAATGGGTTCTTTACATATTATAGGCGTAGAGCTTCTACCATAATTCGCTCTCCTGGGGAGGTGCATCCTGCAAGTTCAGAATCCCAACTATATGCGCCGTGTAGGGTGATTGTTTTTGGTCATTATTACGTCCTGTATGCTTTGTTTGGAAAAGATCATCTGATCGATAGCTTGATGGAGACTTGTTTTTGTGTTTTGCAAAAACTACGTTATCTCGTATTTTAATACTTCGCCTTGTTTTGTATACTGTTTTATTGAAGTAGTCTTTATTATTGATATCCAGCTTACTTCCAAATGCAAAAGTTATAGTCATGTGAGGTAGACTAATACTTTACAACCATAAGATATTTTGAATGCTATTGAATTTACATTATTTAACAGTGCACGCAACAAATCGTTAGCTGTGGAAGTCAGAAGGAGAGTTCTTCAGCGCTACATAAAACTAGTAATAGCATATTGGAAGTAATATTCTTTAAATTAACAAACAGCAAAATCCCTGGAGATCACAGAGATGTGGTTTTACTGAAGATGCTAAGAACCTAATGGGCTGGTTTAAAAAGAATAATGTGTGATATGATGAAAGAGGTTAACTTACACATGAACCTCATTATTAAACACGAGAAAGAGATCATCATGTTTCTGACATGTCATGCGAAAATGAGGTTTAGCACACATGATGACAATCGACAAATCAATGGAAGCTGAGACAAACATTCTAGATAGATTAACTTCATGGCACGGAGATAATGTAGCCATAACAGTCAACACACACATTTTTGTGGAGATTCATACTCGCCTACGTCAACCGGATAGAGACCTAATTAAGATAAACAATGTCTACTATAATGTAAGTCATCAATCTGCATATAAACAGATCACTAATATAGATAAAGATAAACAATGTCTACTATAATGTAAGTCATCAATCTGCATATAAACAGATCACTAAGAACAGACAATGTTATTCCGATTAAGTGGATACAAAGTAAAAGTGGCCAGAAATGAACAGTATGTGAGTACCACCTGTCAATCAAAATCGAACTGGTACGGTCAGTCCTTGGACGCTGTTGGAGATATTTCGAAGGTGCTCGGAGCATCTATGGATATGTCCAGAGTGCAATGAAGATATGTCCAAACTGAAACCAATAGACTATCTACGCAAAAGGTAGGATCAGAAATATGAGAGGTGGTGAAACCACCATTTATGAAGCACGCACAAATGCCTAGAAATCTCTTCTTATCCTGACGCTGTGAAGCAAAACAGGATTAGAAAGAAAAAAAAAGATCAACCAGCCTTTTATTTACCCATCTCCCTCCATCTGACTACTATCTACCAACCAACCTACTCCTGATAAGTGCGGTAAGCTTTACACATAGCATTAGCTCAACGTGATAATGGATATATAAACAACATATGTTTTGGTGTCAGACGAGTTGTTTTTTTCATTCAGGAAATAGTGAAACCATACTGAACATTCTTTTAAAAGGCTAGATGGTAGGTGGAAACAGGAACACAGCACTACAACACTAAACAATTATCACAGCAGGTGTCTGCGTGCTGAGGAAGTTTGGGAGAAGGTCGGGAAGACTGCTAAACATATCGTCTGGTGATAAATCTGTAAGTATTCTCCAACCAGACCAACAAATCGTCGCATTGAGTTGGCTTAGTCTGCAGACTTGAAAACCAGTAAACAAAATAAAATCTTCAAATCTAGAACTTGGTCTTCTATCGTATCTGTACAGTCTCTCTTCTAACCTGTTTAACTGCCCGCGTGCCCAGCGTGTTCGTAGCGCGTTGGACTGTGGGTGACTAGCCCTCTGTGTGTACGGGTTCAATTCCGTGGCTGGCAGAAAAAGCCACAGATTCCCCAGATTCACGGTGTTCGTGGCACCGAACCGAAGGTTACGATGTCCATGGCACTGAGCCGAAGAGCTGAAAAGCTCAAGTGCTTCTGGATCGGAAAAAACAAAAAAAACCTGTTTAACTATATCACCTATGGTCTATTTTACATCTCTGTTACTCAAATAGGTGGATTCTCAAATCAAATATATCATAACGGTGGGGGCTAGTACAATAATCGATAATGGAGGTCTTTGTGGCGTTGAGGTTAGGTGCCCCTCTCTCGTGCCAAAGGTACCAGGTTCGTTCCCTCGTGGAGCCATCTGGATATTTTTCCAGAGATCCCTGATCTCAGTGTAGGTGAGATCGAGTTCCTAGTCCTATCGGAGACGGACGATAAAACGTAGGTTCCGTGTTCAATTTGAGCAAGTAAAAGAACCATTGACAGTTCAAAATCGAGAAGAGTAGAATGGAAAGCCGTTGCCCGAGCAAAACTCATTGCAAAAGATTTTTTTAAATTCCTACAAATATATCTTCACCACCTTCAAAATTACATCAGGGACCCTCGTCGGTGCTACGGAGCTCGCGCACTGCCACTGAGATCGTCTTGTGTAAGAAAGAGATCGGAGCACACACGATTACTCGCCGAAATGCAATGATTATGGACCACTCAAGCAACAGTAATCGAAATAGTTGTGAATACTTAGTGAGTTGAGAGAAGGAATTCAAAAAGGAGAGTACCGTAAAAATACACTGTGTATATCAAACAGTATAAAAAAAAGGCAAAGTAATAGTTAGTAGGTGACTGCCGACATATTTTAATCACGAGAACGCCTTGAATGAATATTATATACGCGTCGATGTTACTACCACATTACTGATACATGTTACACACCAACCATAACACGACAGAATGTCTACATTTTCACAAATATGGAGTAAGTACAATTTTAAAATTGTGAGATCAAAAAGCAACCACCACAACAAAGCAAGAAAAATAAAAACCGTCTTTGAATGAAAAACCCAGTAGACTGTATACACTCTATATTACTTTACCGCAAAAAAAGAGGCAAAGATAAGGCTAGATTGAACAGCTGTACCTGGCAGGTGAGAATATACACGGCACAGCAAGGCTCATAAAGAAGTCTACGGTTGTTTGTTTTTCTTTGTTCCCTTCTCACACCCCCATTTCTTAGAACATGCTAAGAAGAACAAACACATATATTCAACATCGTTCTAAGACACAGACGGTGGTCTACTCTCTACTGAATATTACATAAAACCTCCAAAACTAGACTATATTTTTTTTTAAACTGGAAAACTAATCAGCGACTCATTCAAGAACTGCATAATTGATCAGCGAGACTCCTTAAAGAATTTATATATATATATATATATATATATATATATATATATATATATATATATATATATATATATAGTGCGTATGTGTGTGTTGAAAAATAGATATATTTATATTTATAGAATATAAAAATATATATTTATATATAAAATGAAAATAGTAGCATATCCTTTACAAGACTTAGCCATCAACCAAAGTAAACGAGTCGTCGATTTTCTACGCACCGCTTAAACGTTCAGCTGTTTGCCATTGCTTTCTGAACGGTGAGGTCCATTTTACCGTTATTTTCCACGGGAACGAATTTGCTTCCAAACTGTCCGCCGCGGTGTTTGAAACCGCGAAGTTTGAACCGGGTAAGATTGGTTTGTGATATATATACAGACACACACACAATCTATTATATAAGACGATATATAGGAATGTGATACCTACTGCAAACGTAAGCATTGTGAAAAGCATTGTGTGAAAAGAATTTTGGTGTCGTCAAACAATTGCAGTCTGAGTTGGGCACTATTTACGGTAATGAAATAGTTAGAAGTAGTAACATGCATCAACCGTCCTCGCGGGGATCACTGACTCATTTCAAAGATCAAAAGCTGGAAATCCTTCAATCTCGGTATCGCATTACCACCGATAAAAGAGTCATTATTATGGAACAGGCAGTCATTGAGAGACCTTAGTGTGTCATCTTTATACATTAATATATTCATTCTACAATATATAGGCTATCATTGCTCATTATCTTGAAGCACATGCGTGTTCTGGACAATATATCCACACAAAAGACTATGAAAGCTTGAGAACGATATAATGATCATAATAACATTCGTTGTCTTCTTTACGTTTGCTTCACAACAACCCATTCTTAACTAATCTTTTTGATCTGTGTGTGACTTGCGCCAGACAGCAAAATTACTTTGTGCTCCGTTATGCTCTTACAGACCAAGCACATTCAATTTAAGCAAGTCATATTCTTTTTGTTATTAACACCAATTTCAATATTCTTCTTCAATGAGCCAGCGGTGCGTGGGCTCTTTCCTTCGGCTCATTGCTATATAGTTGTAGTATCAGAATTGTTGTTTTGTTCCATATATCCGGGCCTTATAGGAAGAAGGATCTTTCTGATATTATCTAGTGCTTGGCACATGAAGAGGTGGTGGTAAAGTTGTATGATGAGCTGGGTTCGGAGTCGAAAAATAGTGACCTCTCCTTGTAATATGCTTAATGTTGAAACAATAAAAAAAATGTTGGCGGGCAGGTTACAGCCCACTAACCGGTGGTTCACACATGTGTGTCTGTGTCAGACCAACACCCACATAAGAATGACGTCAGAACTGACAACAAACTAACACCTACATCAGATTGTCATTGAAAACTCACATCAGACAACCACCCACAGCAAATAACATATACAAAATCGGGCCAATACAGGTCTCCCCACAAAAGGACAATTTACTTTTATTTTATGCATGGATTTGCCAAAATTCTGCCAGCGACTAAAATTATGGAAAATCAGTAGGAAGATCAAACAATACAAATGGGAGACTCGCAGTCAGATATGAACTTAATATGGTAAGCATGATGACTCTCAAGGATCAATAAAGTTGGCATGTGTTTACAGAGTGAGAAAATGAGCCACAAAGTGAGCAGTTTATAACTTCGCTCTATCTTTTTCTTCTATTGTTCTTTCTTTGTTGCGTTGTTCAATAGAAATGTCTCTATGTCTGTGTGTCACTTTTCTTCTGGTTTCTCATTCAAATTTTACATTTGTTTAAATGTCAAAGTTATCCTATTACATATAATGATGTGGGAGGGTGAAGTGTTCCTGACCTTACAGTACTAGGTCATAGAATTTGAATGTGAGAAGGTCAGTTCTTTTCCTTGCTAACATCCCCCTTTCCAACTATGTAAGCCAGCTAACCATATACAGATAGGTTGGCTGTAGCTTAGGTACACTGTAAAATGATCCAGCATCTTTCAAATATTAAGCCAGTGAATTAAGCACTGGATTATTACAGGTGCTGTTGGTCCAAGAATAATGCTAGCCTAACACCATATTCCGCCAGAGTGGTTACCAGGGCCCAAATTGGGGGTGTAAAGAATAGAAACACTGTTACCTGCCACGCATATCATAAGAGGCGAGTAAGGAGGTAGGACATGGGGGTAGCTACCTCACCCCGTAAAAAACACTAGATAGCTTCAGAAACCACAGCTAATGAAATTAATTACTTACCATCCGAGGAAGAAGAAGGACACTACAAGGAAAGAAATATCTAGAGGCAGGAGTTGGAAACGGAATGCAGGAAAATTTGAAGAGAGGGGGAGAGATCTGGAAAAGATTACCTTGGATGGCCTTGGTTGTGGACCTAGGGGCGGAGGGTAAAGAAGAAGAACACCATATGCCCCAATATACCACTCTATGAAAAAGGGTTCTTTCCTTGACTTAAAATGCAATATATCACTTTTCTACAGTACTGATATTTTAAATTCCCTAACGTAGAGAGGATATGTAAATGATTTCAAATAAGGGTGGTAAATCTATAACTCTAACCAGACTGCAAGAATTCCAAGTCAAATGTACAAGAGCACTATACTGGTAGCCAAAGAAAATAGTAAACCAACAAAGAACCGGTGTCACATGCCACATGCTGAGAGACATATTGAAGAGAAGATCGGAGCACTTAAGGACTAATTGGTTTGATGTACAGTGATGATGATCCGATGGCTAAACTAAAACAAATAAAATATATCACTATATATCTCTAAACTTCACATTATAAGCAATCACATAGAAGTTAACAATCAGGAACTATATCTACACAAACAATATTAATCATTAACTTCCTGCTCTGTAAAATCTGAGCCAGTCATTTAGGGAACGAATAAGTGATAGAGATAAAAAAAAGTAGTTTAATATTCCAAAACTGGAGATATTTTAAGAACACATCATAAAATAAATTCATTTTGCAAATTTAATGATTGTGTAAAACAGATATAAAAAAAAATTATTTTTAAGCTGAAGGATTGACTTCATTGCACCGGGTTTTACCCCATATGGCTTGGCTCTTGTCCGTAGAAATGGCATGCCACCTGTCGAGAGCACTGCACAAAGTACGAACTCCGTAGCTCCGGCAACAATCCTAAGGGTCTCAGGAAAAAATGCACCAGTGAACAGAATGGCGCTGTCCGGATTCGAACCCACTACCTTTGATTAGCAAGGCAAGGGCGTAACCACTTAGCCATCTCCTTTGATGGAGGTTTACCTCTTTCACATGAATTCTGTGCATGGAGCTACCAACAGATAATGTGTACATCTCAAAGGTAACTCTAAAATAACAATACAATTTTCCCCTAGCCTTTTCAGACCTTAGGGTATGAAGTCACATCACTTCTTATTTCTAGACCCTAATGTGCAGGAGGTATGAGGGCAAATTTCTTTCATCACTTTTTGAACATGGAGTGTTGGATTGAACCCACATTCCTCTTGTGTCCGAGTCGATAGGCGAACGCTTATGCATTATGCTAATCCGCCCTCATCTCTAGAATAACTAAGTGAAATCTCACCAAATGTACAAGATTGCCTACCTTTCATCATTAATGTCCATCCCTTCAAGTTCATTCGTAACATCTTCAATCTCTTTTTTCAGCTCCTATCACAATTGTTGAAATAAAGAAAGAATTAAAATAAATTATTATAGGAAATCTGTTTCAACTGGTTTTTGGTTTAAAATAGGGATTTTAAAACACTATGTCATTGCACACAGGTATGTCACCACTTGATTTAAGAGGAGTAATAATGAATATAATGTTGATAACTGCTGGTAGTGTATAATAAAGTAAGTGTAACACTGTCATTCTCTTGCAGTTAATACATACTTGTTAACATATTACTTTTTCAACACTGGATGATGGCTCTCCATTGATGTTATATCTCAAACTCACAGAGACTGGTTAATAATATTTTATCTGTTGTAGAACTCTCTCATGTCTTTTTAACCCTAATTTTTGGGACATAGGCCCTCCACCAAATCATGCCAAGTCTTCCTATCAAAGCTATCTCTTGCAGATCCTTCGATCTCTTCTGTACATCCTTAATCTATGTCTCCCAATCTCTTCACGTATTTCTAGGCTTCCCTCTTTATTGTTTTCCTGTGGGTTTCAGGAAAGGAATTTCGCCTCAGATTTGTTCAAGGTGTGTTCTACCTAACGTCGTTCTTCACATCTTGGTTCACTGAGATCTGTCTTGTTCTCTCCATAAGCTCCTCATTTGTGACCCTATCATACCATCTAAGTCCCTCTATTCTGCACAAACACCAGTTGATGAATGTTTAAAGTTTAAGCATTATTGTTTTAGTCGTTGATACTAGAAAAACACTCTAACTGAAGTATTTTGGGCATACAAAAATAAGTGAATAACTAGACAAGACAAGTATGGAGGGAGGCATTTTGGCAAAGAGAAGAAAATGGAGAAAGATTCAGGATGTGATAAATGATATGAGAATAAAGACAGCGGAGAAAGAACATCTGGCATATGAGAGAGCTAATTTTTTAAGGACTGTTAGGTTAGCAAAACTCTGCAAAGTACCTTTGAAAAGTAAAGCACTTTGTCATCCAAAGAAAACCAGGAAAAAGAACAATCGATAGGATGGTTGTATGAGCCGCCCACCGGGATAATTTTACACTCCAGGAGCAACTAAGTAACAATTACAGACACAAAATTATCCAATTTTTTTAAATGCATATATTGTTGTATACTTTCAAGACATGATTACAAATTATGTCACAATAAATACATAAAGTAGACCCCCATATCACCATGTGTCCACTAAGGGAGATAAACCAAGTAATAACACATTTTTACAAGTTATGATTTATTTCCCTTCATGTAAACAATAAAATAATTGTAAACGCCAATTTATTTAGTGATGCTTACACAAAATTATGTATTAAACGAAACTTCAGCTCCTCATGGAGCACAGGGTCTCAACAAACATTCATTTCTAGCCAGTGAAATTTTTTCCAGGTCTTTCCATGTCTACCCAATCACCCTAATATCAATTTTAAACTCTCCATGTATTTTTTGTTTATCTGTTTCTCTATCCGTGTGGGTCTCAGAATTAGGCCCTTCTTGATAAACTATTTGCTTATCCTTTTAGTGTATGTTCAATCGAGCATAAGAGTTTTTTCTTATGTTCTAGTTTCACTGGTATTTGTATAATTCTTCTTTCCATGAGTTCCTAATTAGTAACATTGGCATACGATTTCAACTCTTTTATTTAGCACAAATACCCATTTATGAATGTCTGTACCTTTATGGTAGCTCTTGTTCTCCAAGTTTCCAATTCGTATATTAGGACTGACTTGAGTAAAACATCTTTAGCTTAGTACTGGACTTGATGTCTTTTGATTTTCAAATATTTACCAGCACACTAATAGTTTCTCTTGACTTTTCTATTCAAATTTGTATATCCTTATATGTTCCTCCATTCTTATCTACAGGGTGTTCAAGATAATTGCAGCCCGTGAATGGAGCTAATCTGGCATATATGTATGGAAATGAGAAGGTTCAGTTATGACGTAGTATAGGTCAAGGTTGTGTGACGGTGTGTAATTGTAGTGCGGGAAGGGGCGATGAACAAATGTGAAATAGGACGAGCTAGTCAGAATCGGTTTAAATAGTAAATAAACACACAACTCAATTTGTACCTAGCAACTTTCGAATTGTCAATGGGGCTGCAATTATCTTGAACACCCTGTATATTCCTATCAAGATATCTACATCTTCTAGAGTTGCTTCTCCTAGTGTAATCTGATTACTGTTAATTTATTTTCATGATCTTTGTCTTTACTTTGTACATGTTCAAACTCCCTTACTTCTACCTTTTCTCTAACACCTTCATTTTATCTTGAACCTGGAAAGGTTATGGGAATGGAGAGCTAGATCATCAGCAAAATCTGCCCGAGTGGTTACCGGGGCCCAAATTTGGGGTGTAAAGAGTACAACCACTATTACCTACCACGCATGTCGTAAAAGGCGACTAAGGAGGTTTGGCTGAAATCGGATGCACATGTTCTAAATGTGTAGAAGTCTATGCGTTTAGGGGCCTACCAAACCAATGTGCAACGTATACATGTTCTTGGTAAAGATCAAGCATGTCACAAAGAGTGATTAAAATTGGCCGTAAAAAACGAACGCAAAGAAGGAGAAGATCAGCAAAATCCAGATCCTCATGCTGACCAGTCATAGTCCCGTGAATTCCATTTCTATTACTGTTTTCCTAATCCAGTCTGATAGTTTGTAAAAATAGAAATGGTGACAATAGACATCCCTGTTGAACCTTCATTCCTATCTCAAATGTTTCTGTGAGTTGTCCTTCATGAAATATTCTACATTTCATTTCCTCATGTTTTTTTTTATTAGGTTAATGAACTTGAGAGGGACTCCATTTGGTCTCAACAGCTTCCAGAGTTTTATCTCTTATCTAAACTGTCAAATGCTTTTTTTAAAAATAATCCACAAATCCTAATGTAAAGAGTTCCATTCTAATCTTTGCTCTGCTATTAATGTGAAATATTGTAATGTAGTCAGCATATGATCTAAACGTTACTGAAACTTGATTATTCTCTCAATTGTTTGTCTATGACCTCTTTAAGTCTCTCCAAGATGATTCTGTTCAGTATTTTTTCCTGGCACTGATAACAACAATATCTCTCTGTAATTGGTACAATCTTTCAAAACCCTTTTCAGTGTTTCTTTGACTAGATATCCCTCTTTCCAGCCAGCAGGTCTCACATTCCCAGTCTTTGATTAGTTATTTCTATAACATCCCTGTTGATGTTTCACTATCTGCTTTGATGGCCTCTGCTGGGATGTTGTCTTGTTCAGTTGAATTTATTTCAAGCGTTTAGCAGCTTTCTTTATTTTTTTCTTTAGTTAAATTTCTCTTTCTTCTGCAAAAACTACTGAATGTAATAATGCCTAGAAAAATCACAGTGTTAAAAAGCTGGGGTTGATTCGCAAAGTCCTATAAAGGATAAGCAATTAACTAACTTTTTTCTGCTGCGACCACTCCATATTGACCACTGGTTGTGATTTGTATGTGATCTGAGCCTAAGAGCAATTGTACGTTGAGCCAGTTATGCGCCAACAAGTATGCCGGCACATCCGATTTCTGAGACTTTTTTATTTACTAGGTAGCTTCCTTTGGACCCTACCTCAGTCGCCTCTTTCGAAATGCCTTGTAGGTCGCAGTGTTACTATTCTTTGCTCCTTGCTGTAACAGTTTCACTGTTATGATTAGGGTATATTCGGGGTCAACCCAAACCACCCCCTTTATTGCACTGGGTGTCCTTGAGTCTGTAAGTAAACACCTTGTTTACCAATATTTAATTGCTGACCAGCAGTTTACAGACTCAGGACATTACGGGGACTCCTTTAATCTCGGAAATCTCGAGACCCAGGTAGGGGCAGCTGGGGTTTTGGTTAGATATATTCAGTGGAACTTTAGATTTAGAGGAGAGACGACACACACTACAGAAGAGATATAGTTATAGTAAGGAAGAGAAAAGGACTCGAAAAGGAACACACGAGACTGAGTTCCGTGGTATGAAGATTATTGAGAGAGAGGAAGACTAACTTATAGTCTTATATATTTTTCTGACAAAATTTAAGGAACATTAAGCTTTGAACAGTGAGGGAGATAGTCAAAGTGAACTAGCAAGTGAACAAGCGAATATTGTTTTCTTATACGGAGAGACGACACACACTACAGAAGAGATATAGTTATAGAAAGGGAAAGAGAAAAGGACTCAAAGGAACACACGAGACTGAGTTCCGTGGTATGAAGATTATTGAGAGAGAGGAAGACTAACTTATAGTCTTATATATTTTTCTGACAAAATTTAAGGAACATTAAGCTTTGAACAGTGAGGGAGATAGTCAGAAGTGAACTAGCAAGTGAACAAGCAATATTGTTTTCTTATACGGAGAGACGACACACACTACAGAAGAGATATAGTTATAGTAAGGAAGAGAAAAGGACTCGAAAGGGAACACACGAGACTGAGTTCCGTGGTATGAAGATTATTGAGAGAGAGGAAGACTAACTTATAGTCTTATATATTTTTCTGACAAAATTTAAGGAACATTAAGCTTTGAACAGTGAGGGAGATAGTCAGAAGTGAACTAGCGAAGTGAACAAGCGAATATTGTTTTCTTATACGGAGAGACGACAAAAACTACTGAGGAGATATAGTTATAGACAGGAAGAGAAAGTAAAACTTTAGATTTACAAGGAGACAACACAAACTACTGAGGAGATATAGTTATAGACAGGAAGAGAAAGTTGAACTTTAGATTTACAAGGAGACGACACACACTACAGAAGAGATATAGTTATAGTAAGGAAAAAAAGGACTCGAAAGGAACACACGAGACTGAGTTCCGTGGTATGAAGATTATTGAGAGAGAGGAAGACTAACTTATAGTCTTATATATTTTTCTGACAAAATTTAAGGAACATTAAGCTTTGAACAGAGAGGAGATAGTCAAGTGAACTAGCGAAGTGAACAAGCGAATATTGTTTTCTTATACGGAGAGGCATACAACCTTCCAATCATCTGATGAATATTGGTGTTGTGAACAAACACCCAGAGACCCTGATGACCAGAGACAAGACGACCAGAGACCAGATGACCCAGTTCTAGAGAGGCCACTTCTACGACCTAGGCCGAGACGACGTCCGAACTTTTAGTAAGAGGATTCAAAAACAAACTTTAACCCTGGTAGAAAAATTAACTGTTTTCGAGGAACTAGAAAACCCTGTTCAACGAACTTTTCAGTGATGGTAGAGAGTTCAGAGAGCGACCACTTGTAGACCACTGTATTTCTGAACAGAGTATGCCACCAACTAGCATACACAGAATTGCGGTGAACTTATAAGGTAAAGAACAATTTCTGAACTAAGATATATTGTTTAATTGTGAAATGAACTAATTGCTGTGAACTTATAAGGTAAAGAACAATTTCTGAACTAAGATATATTGTTTAATTGTGAAATGAACTAATTGAGGTGAACTAAGATATATTGTTTAATTGTGAAATGAACTAATTGCGGTGAACTTATAAGGTAAAGAACAATTTCTGAACTAAGATATATTGTTTAATTGTGAAATGAACTAATTGCTGTGAACTTCTAGAAGACAAAGAACAATTTCTGAACTAAGATATATTGTTTAATTGTGAAATGAACTAATTGCTGTGAACTTCTAGAAGACAAAGAACAATTTCTGAACTAAGATATATTGTTTAATTGTGAAATGAACTAATTGCGGTGAACTTATAAGACGGTTTCCAATTAGAGTATAGAATGAATTAGGTTGATGTGAGTTGATGCCTAGGATTGATTTATTAAGATATACATTACGGTTGTCCAAAGTGACGTTGAGTTAGGAGAGTTACCTGTGAATCAATAATTTTCTTTGCTATTAAAATTTATTGCATTGAAGAACGAAGTGTGTACTTAAGTGTGTTCCTTGCATCTTCATGAGAAAGTATCATTCTATTAAATTAACACTACTACCTCTTTCAACAAGGACCTTGTACCAGCTAGTCTGTTATATTGCGAGCCCCAGCAATACACAGGCGTAGTTGGAATTTTAGTTTATTTAAAAAGTCTTCAAAATGTGTCCTTTTTATTTGCTATTGTGTGTTGCTTAGCAGCTTTCCATTTTTGTCTTTAGGCCATTAGATTGCTTGTATTTTCCTGATAGCTTCTTAGTCTTGTTATACAAGTCCCTTATATTTCCTGAAACGTATGCTTCTGTTTCTTTTGCCAATTCATCTATATAGCTCTTCTTGCCTCTTCTGATATTTCCCCTGATTTCTTTGCGTTGACATATTCTTCACGGATCTTGGAACTTCTAGTTTTGTTTCTGTTTCAATCTGCTCTCTTGATCTTCCTTTCTGTTATCATGCTAATGGTTTCTGGTGTTATCCATTTGTTGTGATGATGTTCTTTTTCTAGCCCTTCTCTGTATGATCCTTTCCATGTGTTATTTATGTTGCCAGTTGTCTTCTGTGTCTGTTTCCCCCACTAGCTGTTTGAGCACTAGGTATTTATTTAAGATAGTTACTACAAATTGTTCAATTTCCTCTTCGTTCCCAAGATACCCCTTATTAAATTGTTGTCCGTAGAAGAGGAAGACCATGGAGCAGATGGATTCAGAATGTAACTGATGATTTGAGCATGATAGCTGCAGAAGCAGGACATCTGGCCTATGAGAGAAATTTCAAATGACTGTAAGGGTTGCAAAGTTCTACTCTGAAAAAGCTATTTGATGCTGATGAGTTGTGCATTGTTAGATATCTTTTAAGTTTCAACTCTATTTTATTTAACAGGAGATTGTGATCTGCTCCTCTACATGCTTTGACATCCTGGTAGTGATGATCTAAACCACTTGTTCATTCATATATGGTCAATTGAGTTTTTCTGTCACGATCTGATATCCATGTTGACTTGTGTATTCTTTTATGTGGGAACATGCTTCCTGTACATAGTTATGTATATGTGGTTAATCATGATTTCTGTTCAGCGCCATGCTGGCTGACGTAGGTGATCAAGGATCTCCACAAACATCTGCCCTTAGTACAGTGTAAAAGTTTGGATGTTTAAACTCTTCTGTGCCATGAAACCAGGCTGCCCATAATTTTTTCTCTGTATCATCTCTGTCTCGCCTCCCAATGATTTTATCAGTTAAGTTACATTTCAAAATTGATTCTGAACATGGCCAACCCAGATAAACTAGAAAATAAAATCCTCCCAAATACAACTGCTTTCACATATCTTGGAAGTGTTATCAGCCACAAAGGAGTAGCTGGATCTGACATTAAAAACAGACTTGGTCAAATACAAAGTTTGTTTATGACCCATCATCATGATCTTAAGAAAATTGTGAGAATAGTTTGGTCACAAATAAGAATCTGCAGGAGGAAAACTAATTGCACATCCCTGGCAACAACAATCCAAAAAGGAAAATGTAAATGGCTTGGATAGGTAAGTAGAATGTAACTGGGCATTTTGACAAATACAGCTCTTCCATAGACAGCAAACGGAAGGAGAAGGTAAAGGTGCAAAACCATCTATCACTTTTTCTCACAATTTTGCCTGGCAAAATTCATAATTCTTCCCAAATTTAAACACTTCATATTTTCACTTATAACATGTTCCAAAAGAGTTGTTACCTCATATTCAGATAATAGATTGCTTATCAGTCTTCATAGATTCAATGTTGTCCAAATGTAATAATAAACAGCAATACAAATGTCCACCTATGTGTTGCTGGGGTCCACAAGGGGAGCAAAGAAATAGCAACATTGCGACCTACAAGGCATGTCGCAAAAGGTGACTAAGGTGGGGTTTGGCGAAGGGCTGGCTACCCTATCCAGTAGAAAATTTTAGCCACAAAATCCAAACAACCATCATACACATACTTGGGCTGCAATGTAGACACTGAGGGAGAACAGATAGAGATGTTAAAATAAGAATACATAAGGCAAGAGGAGCTTTCATCGCACTAGGAAACATATGGAAGTCTAAAGAAATCAAATCTAGAACAAAAATTAGGATATTTAACTCCAATGTTAAAGCAGTTTTGCTGTATGGGTCAGAAACATGGAGAACGACATAATATAACGCATAAATTGCAAACAGTCATCAACTGGTGTCTGCGCAGAATAGAGGGACTGAGATGCTATTATAGGGTCGCAAATGAGGAACTTAAGGTGAGAACAAGACAGATTTCAGTGAAACAAGAGGTTAAAAAAAGACGCTGTTGTTGGATAGGACATACTGTGATAAAACCAAAGGGCAATATAACAAGAAAGGGAAGCCTAGAAATACACAGAGATGAGATTTGGAGGCAGAGATCAACAATATAAAGAAGAGCTGGATGGAGCTGCAGGAGATAGCTAGAGAAAGGAAGAAATGAGTTGGCATGAGTTGGTTGAGGGCATATGCCCCAATCCAGGTTAAAAAGGCAGAGAGAATACAAAGGTCAATATAATAAAGCAGTCTAAAAGCAAAGGATTGACTTCATTGCACCGGGCTTCTCCATATGCCTCCATTCCTATCAGCAAATATGGCATGCCTCCTGTCGAGGGTGTTGTACAAAACACAAACCCCATACCTCCAGCAACAAAACTAGAGATCTTTGCAAAAATGCATATGCGAACTGAACGACGGGATCCGGATTCAAACCCATAAGCTTCAGAACACAAGGAAAATGTTATAATCCCTTTACTCCAGAGACCCCAAAGGTCAATATAATAACAATACTAACCTGTATCTCTAAAAGGAGTTGTCTCTTCTTTTCTTGAATACTCCGCAGCAACTCCTGCTCTTCTCGGGTCAGATCTGTGATAACAAAGAATTAAATAAATAGTTTTTATGCCATTTGTTAGCATAAAACAACCCAACATTCATTCTGTAGCAAACACTTAATACAAAATAATGATAGAGCTTGAAGTGTAAAAATATATAAATCACATTGTATTAACTTACAAATATGGAAATTGGGAGAGGGAAGGGGCTATAGAAAGAGAAGAATTACAGCTCATATCTACTTACATATTCATGTCAAAAGACATGACACAGATATTAAAACATTTGAAACAAAAATCAACAGCACTTAATACCCCACAAGATATTTATTCTATATATTGATGAGTTCCTACTCAAAAGACAATCAGCATCACCATTTATAACTGATGAGGGCCAAGATAGTGCAGTGGTTAGTGCATTTGTTTTCTGTTGGTATGTAGTCCCAAGATCAAATTTTAGAAGTGGAATTTTTCAGATCAAAATGACTCTCAGGTTTGCTCAGTTTCAAATTGGTACCAGAAGATCACTGAGAAATAAAAGTAGCCATCACGATGACCCAACATTTGGTCATTTACGATAAATCAATAGAGAGAACCAAGCAAACACCATTAGAATAGAGCTAAGGAAAAGAAGCTAGTGCTAGATAAGACATACATTAAGAAGACCATCTAATAGTATAGTCTTGTTCTGAAACCCACACATAAAAAAAAAGAAACAGATGGAGACCAAAACACTAACAGACAATGACAAGGGAACTGGAAATAAAGGTACTTGTCTACAATTTCACCGCAAAAACTGGGTCATTCTAAATATAGACTGTTTGCGAGCATTGTTCTAAATATAGCGCAGAGGTTCCCCATTATTTATGTTATTGACGTAAATCCCGTCATTCCCTGAGTGAGTGAGTTTATGTGGTGTCGCTGGACTAAATCCAGAAATTAAAACCCCTTCATAGCTATTATTGCTGATACCATAAGTTTCTGGCCCCACAGTAACACTCCTAGTCCCATCCTGCCTCCTTCCACCTCACATTCCCACATACAGTCCTTTTCAGGGCTCCCAATTCAATTAAAACATTGCTTATTTACATACAAAATTCACAATAAACACCACATCCGTGACCTTTGAACCTGGTTCTCCGCCACGTCCGCAAACACTGATGGCGGACTGACGTCACTTAACTTAGGTCAGCGAGGTTTCCCTTTTCCTGCGGTGAAATTGTAGACAAGTACCGAAATAAATGTTACGGTAAATGAAAATAAAGGAAAGCATAAGACAGCAGAATGTCAACAGTTTGTTGAGGTCCTGTGCTTCAGGGATTATTACTACTTATTTTTCACTATTCATATGATGATAACTCTTAATTAAAAGGGTTGATGTTTGTTACGTGGCTCAGACAGTGACAATGTTAGCTGTGTGTAACAGTTAGTAACAGAGGTTTAATAATTATTTTAATTACTATAGAAGTTTGAGAAATGTACATAAACAAAAAAGAACAATATCATGAATATGTACAACTTTACAATTAATACACTCTTAATCTTAGTTGGCACATAGATGATAGTCATACCGTTCTAAACATTATAATAATTAATATCTTTCTGGACAGTCACAGTGAAAAACGTTATAGTGTATTTTGTATATTTCTAATCCAGTTTATACTTTATAATGTATATTGAAAACAAGACTGACCTAACACACTTATACTTATTACTAATTTAACTACTGGTATTTATATAATTACAAGTACTTTAGACTAATTTAGTACTACTACTAGGACTATCATACTATGCACTGTACTGCGGTAAAGTAGTTACGTAAAGTTACTACTAACTAGTTAACTTATAAGTAAGTACAACTAGTATAATAAAGTAAGTAACTACTTAACTGTCTTTACTAACTCAACTGAACCAGGATCTCTAATGAGAATGAGACTAATTGAGTAATTACTATAGTAATAATGCATGATAATAATCGCAATTAACAGAATAAACGAAAAAATTGCATATATTTATATTGTAATAGATAATTCTATTTTAGTTTAATTTCGTCGACGCCGAGACGAACTTGCAATCATGTTAAAAGAATGTAGTGTAACTGTCTGTAGTAATAGTATACTCAATACTATTTATTCGTTGAGCGAGTAGTGAGTCCTGGAAATGGAAACGGCGAAACCAAACAAATAAGATGATGATGATGAGTCAGTCTTGATACAATTAAAAGCACTTTAAAAGTAATCAAATACAACATAGACCAAAGAATGGAACCTACCACTTATGTTGAAACTATTCCCTTGAATGGGTTCCATTTTACTAATGTGATCTCAATTTGCAGGAGTCGAGAAATCATGAATGTAGAGATACATAAATTACCATCACGGAAAGGGAACATAAACTTTAGTATCCCTACCCACTTCCTTTTGTTTCCTCCCTTTCTCAACGGTTGTACGTAAATGTGGATTCATTATCATGGTACAGTACTCCCACACTTAACTTAAGGGAATACGTCATATGTTGTTAATATTACATTATACTATAAATATAGAATTTATATACTTTGTGGACACTTTAGTGAACAAGAATATTGTGTACGCCCAACACGAAATGCGAAACTGTTATCAAAGTCGTCTGTTGTTACCTCGACCTCTGACCTTACAGGTGACTACTAGAACAACGTTGGATAGAAACAACCTAGGCTTGTGTCAGTCT
Organism: Arion vulgaris; assembly: GCA_020796225.1. Lineage (NCBI taxonomy): Eukaryota > Metazoa > Mollusca > Gastropoda > Stylommatophora > Arionidae > Arion > Arion vulgaris. Next base: position 68,363,590 of record CM036757.1, read on the forward strand.
GGCACGCCTCCCAAAATTACTAAATAATGTGGTGCAAATATCATTTCTTTGATTTGTAGTAGGTATATTTGAATTTAGTACATTCTCTTGTAATGTAAATACATTATATATGTTCGTAAGTTTGACCGTATAACTGTGATTGAGATCATATTTTTATTGTTTATTTTCATCCATTTTTGGGTACATTTTCTTTTTTTATGTGTGTAAGTCTAATATTAATACCCAGTATTTTAGTATGACCTGACATTACGGGTTTTTTTGTGTGTGATAACTTAAGATTTAGTACGGTATTTACAAGTTGTGATGTGTAGTTACAAATGGAGAACCATGGTATACTTGTCTACAGTGGAGTTTACTTTCATGTTTACGGCACGTTCTTGTCTCTAAACTGAAACTCTAACCATTCAAATCAATGATTCATATTTGTACCATTCTTTAGATTATACAATAATACTAATACTTGCTCTTGTTTCAACCAGATTTGTAATTTTGTTTTGGTGGTTGTATATTTATGATACGACCGAGACTTCGAATTATGATATGTACTTCCATTTATTTTATTGCTCGCTTTTATTTATTAGTTGTTTATTATATATTGTGTGTATTGTTTTGTGTAATATGTTTATTATAGCATAAGTTTCATGAACTTAAGAGATGAGCTTGAATGCAAGAGAAACAAGTTCAAACTCAGAAGTCACAGGTATTCTGAGGTAGGTTGAGTCTAATACACTTGCCTGGCTTGAAAATGGACCATCTGTAAAGACTAAAAAAAAGGCCATATAATATGAAGTCATGAACTATTCATCCACATATAACCAAATCCCTTAGTGGGTATCTTGATTTTAATTGAGTGTTAATTAGAACATGAAACCACATTGATTAAAAAAAATTGTAGGCTAACAACTACTGGATACTTGTATAAGTATATATATGTTAATAAGTCTTATGATACTACTTACAGATATGTACATACAGATGGAATCTATATTTTCTGATCAATAATGTTTGAGATTGTGCTGAGCGCTGCTGTCCTGCTGTGTCTCATTGTCATCATTCTTGGATGCCTTGATTGCCTGTTTAAGAAAAAAAATAGATTTGAGGTGATGTATATTCATTATACAAAGACTATAAGAAATTAGTGATATCAATATTTAGAATAGTATATACAGTTAATATTACCATAACTGAGATTTGGCACTCGCTTCGACGATCATGATTTCATTTTATTGTGTGATTCAGCAAAAAAAAGTGTAGTGGTCTCTGACTGCAGATTGGGGAAAGACATGTGCCTAGTTCTATTGAACAATAAACTTGGTGATCTTGTGTACCTTGTGCACACATAAAAAAGAACATAACTTTAAAATATATAACAGGATGCTGAAAAATATACATTCAATGAAAATAATAATTTTGTATGGATCAATATATCATTCCTATAAAATCGGCATCATAAATATTCCATGGAGACCCTTGTTAATGGTGCGAAGTTCATGCACTGCCACTGAGATATTTCTCTATAAGAAAGAGATTTGAACACTGATAATTGTTTGATAAAAGTCAATGATAATGATCCTGATAACAAAAGTGAACAATTCTGTGTTTCAAATGGTTGTGCATCGAATATAAGAACACAAAGTTTCACTATCTAATATTATCATAGGTAGAAACATAACAGATACAAAAATTAAATTCCTCAAACATTCTTTTAAAGCACAATTAAATCACATAAGGAGAATATGTTTCAACAATCTTGTCGAATATCTAAATGAAAATATCTCTTCATTTTACTTTTTGTTCTCACTTTTATTCCATAACCATTTTCAATTATTTTTCAAGCTTTAGCATTTTATGTTAAATACGGTGGAGGTCCAGAAATCTGTACAACACTGTGATCCTGATTAGTTTTTTAACTTTTGCTGTAAAAGTAATAACTAAAGATTTCAATTTAATAACGGTATGATATATTGGTGAAAATAGTGTTAGTACCATATTTTTCTTTGACCAACGACATGCTATTGGCGATGCGGTCAATATCAAAACCAGTCGTTAAACTTCTGCTGTTAAAATAACTCCTCAAATTTTGATGTCTCATGTATTTTTGTAATGATAATTAATTATTGTTGTTCATTATTTTATTTTAGGCCTTTGGAATTCGGGATGCTTCTCATGCTGAACATAATGCTGCATTTTCTGTGGATATTTTTGATGCTGACATTTCAGAACAGGTTATTATTGAGCCCTTGCCAGACATTTTATCAAAAGTTTCAGCTGTGCAAGTTCTTCGTCCTCGAATAACATGCACAGAAAGGGGAAAACATGAGGCTACACTTTCTCTTCTGAGTAAGTTCTTCTATTGATTGTAGTGTATACTTCTTCTTGCAATTCCTATTTGAATGATTATACTGTCCGATGTGTTCTTATGATGAAGTCAACTGTTGTCTGGAGTATATCTCTGATGCAGTGCACTTTTGAAAGTATCGACTTAACAACGTGGCGGTTGATCGGCAGCATACGTTTTATAATGTAAAAGTCATCAAATATATGCGTGATACTAAGGTTGCTGGTGTACCTTCTGGCCTAGCATCACCGACTTCTGCACCTTTTTAGAGGGAGAGAGGACTGTTCCCGTAACCTCCTTACACAAACTAACGCAAACACTGTATGTCAGTGGCGAAACATCATACACACTTGCATGACCATCCATTGAAAACAATATTCCCACGATGAGCATACATATCCAGCGTGCAGAATTTAAAAAAAACCACAAAACAAGAATAGAACGGGGCATGTCGAATTTGCCACTACTGCAGTCTAGACACAGCCGCTCGTAGCCATCCTAAAACCGTAAGCCATAGTGTATACTGTTTCTTGTTTGAGTTATCAGCTTGCAGATTTGATCAGATTAAAATGAAATGTAGCAATATTAATACCAAGGTCTGACAAGCCATCTTGCAGTGTAATAGTAGACTAATAAAGTAACACAAGAAAAAAGACATGCCAAAACCAAAAACAATCACGCAATTTGTAAAAGGAATAACCCTCATTAAGACATATATCCTGCTTCAACGAAAGAACATGTTGAAGTATATAATATTTTTATTGGCGTATATATATTTTAAGATAACGTGGATTTGAAGATTACAAATTTATATTGCTCATATTTTGAAATAAAGCAGCAGAAGAAGTAGGAATAGCATGACTACAAGACTGTATAACCTAGTATAAAAAGAACAACAGACACCATACGATTTCAGAAATGCCATGAAAGTCCCAGTTTGGAAAAAGAAAGTTAGCGAGAGACTGCACACAGACGGTGCAGATACATTTCTCTCCAGAGTCACACAGAAATAATATTTTACATAATCCTTGAGTAAAGACTATGGTGTGTAATCAGACCCCAATTGAGCAAAACACAACTGAGATTTGAGAAAAATATAATATGTACATTTTTGCTCTAAGACGAGTAGTAGAAAAGTCAATTGAATTCATCAAAACATTTTATTTGGTCTGTGTTGACCAGAAAAAGGCATATGACATTAGATAGTGATAAACTGTGAAATCATAAAGACTCTGGCTTGAACAACATACGTAAAAGCTTATATGACAACAGCGAATGTATCATAAGAACAAATACAGGCTGTTCAGAGTTATTCATCATATTTTCTGAAGTACAACAAGGTTGCATCCTATTTGCCGTCATATTCATTACTTAAATGGACAGCTGGTGCTAAAAAACCAGCCTCAAAACAAGCAAGAGACATGAGGCACAAAATGAAGGGCAAATTACTGCAACAACACCCAAAGAATAGCAGAATACAGGAGTTCTGTTAGTAAATAGCGCCATCAATGATCTTATTGCAGACGACCTGACATTTAGTGCAATCTCAGAAGAAAAATTACAAAACTGTGTGAATAGATTACACCAAGCATGTAATAACCATAATATGAAAATTAACATGAAAGAAAACAAATTATGATAATAGACAAAGAAGAAAAGCCAACAAAGATCCAAATTGGAGATCAAACCTTAAAACAAGTGTACGCCCGCCTTCCCAGCATGTTCGTAGTGCGTTGGACTGCGGGTGACTAGCCCTCTGTGAGTGCGGGTTCAATTCCGCAGGCTGGCAGAAAAGCCACAGGTTCCCAGATTCACTGTGTACCGAACCGAAGGGTTACGATGTCATGGCACCGAGCAGAAGAGCTGAAAGCTCAAGTGCTTCTGGATCTAAAAAAAACAAGTGTATAACTTCAAGTACCTAGGAAGTATAATATTATCAACTTGCAAATCAAATGTTGCAATTAAAAATAACTTAGCCTCTCTCCACAGAAGTGGCATGCCACCTGCCGAGAGTATTGCACAAAACACAAACTTCATAGCTCTAGCAACAATCCTAGGGATCTCTGGAAAAAATGCACTCATGAACAGAACAGCATGGTCCGATTTGAACCCAATTTGGGACGAAGGCAAAGGCTTAGCCTCCGCTTTTATTTCATATGTTATGAAGCATGTTCACCTTTTTTTCTGTTGTCAATCCATTTCTTTTCTATATATCTCTTTTTCCTTCTATGATTCCTTGAAGGATAGTTTTTTTAAAAATTTAATGGAGTTACTGTCCAGTGATTTCATTAGTTACGATAGTTCCTGTTCACACTATGTTATTTATATCATCAACAGATCTGAGATTGTTTAATAGTTTCTATAATGAGAAATCATGCAAATACACAATTAATAATTATTCGTAGTACGCATGTTTTTAAAGAAAAATATTAAGACATCTCTAGCTGACACTGATATTTGCAGATATGTCACTTTTTTCAGGTGTTCAAAGATCATTTCCAAGGAATCATTTAACATACCTTAATGAAATTGGTTCTGGTTGGTTTGGCAAGGTAATAATTTGTTTAACATTCTATACGCTATATATCATTCATTTATAAGGGATATTTAAATCCTAAAAATGCATGTAAACCTTCCACTAATGTAGTAATTGTGATATCGGCTTCACTTCACAGTTCTGGCACAACTGAAAAACTGTCATTTTAGGATAGGGAATAGTCATTTGGAAAACAATATAATTGTCTATGATTCAGTACAACACCCCCATAGTTGCTTCATCCCTTTCAGCAAACTGGAAGCGTCAACAGTAGAGTATTTGCACAGTAGCTATCCGCAATTGTTATGAATTGTTCTCTAACATATAGTCTGGTTATTATCTATTTTCAACATGGGTGACTGGAAAATTGACTGTACAGGAGAATGAGCACCATCATTAATGCACAAATCTAGATCATTGTCACACTGTTCTTCCTTAGGGAAAAATACAGAAGAGAACTGGCTACATGACCAAGATCATTTTATTCTTTATTATCATTCAGATCCACATCTGAAGCGGGAGAAGGCACGCCTGTATGGCAGGGACACTGATAATACGGAAAGCATACCATCATGTAAAAACCAGTGAGAAGCACCATACCAGGCACCCTGACTACGTCTGAATTCATAGTGGGTGAATGCAAAAAACATCAGTCAGATCCGATACTATGTTACAGTATCTCATATTATAGATCTGATATTATCAAATCTGGTTTTATGCTTGTAAAATTGTATCTGTATCCACTCTGGGACAAATTTATGTCCTATTGGACAATTTCTCCCAGATTATTGAACGTCTGGTTAAGGCTAACAACCCACCTATACTTTGTTTGATATAGAAACTGCAATGAAAAACTAACAGTGTTATAAGCAATTTTCAGCACTATGTTCCATTTCATTGCATAATTTAGAAACTAATATTGTAAACAATGCCCCGACTCAAGCTGGAAGAATTATGTACAGAGCTGATGTCATGTATGCTCATACACTGGACAGATTGCTAAATTAGTTAAGTTTGGACATATCAGATAGTGTCATCTGCGTGTAGAGAGAAGATCTACTAATCAACTTCTCATGGGTACCAGTAGCAAGTCTACTTTGGGATGGCAGGAGGGTGAAGCATCATGGAATGCCAAATGTGCCATGATGAGATCGAAAAACATAAAAAACTAATATAGTGCAGACCTGAGCAAGTCTTCTTGGAACTGAGTGCTGACTATCCTGGAGACATAAAAGAAACAGCCAGAGACCAGGAAAAGTGGTAAACAACTGTTGAGCCTAACTCACAAGAGTGAGAGAATAAATAAGTAAGTAATATATTGTTAATGATAAGATTCAGCCTATCTTCCAATGGAACAGAAAGGAATAAGGAGATCATTTATTCTACTATATGAAGATCCAAAATATATCTTTCTTTCTCGAATCCTGTTTGTCTCACAGAGTCAGGTCAAGAAGAGATTTCTAAAACGGGCCTGAGTATGCGCTTTGTAAATAGTCTCTTTCGTTATCTCTGAGGTCCATCTTTTGCATGGCCGACCCTTTGTTTTGTACCCATTGTATCGTAGCAGCATTGCTCTTTGAGGTGCACTGTCTGTTGGTAATCTGCTTACGTGGTCGAACCATTTAATTTGTTGTTTCTGATGGTCTAGTACTGATGTTGTACCCACTTTTTCCTGATGTCTTCATTTCTCAACCGGTCTCTTCTTGTTACACCCAGCATTCTGCGTAGACACTTCATCTCTGTCGCTTTCCCCTGTGTCCCTGCTTACGGTTTTCGAAATCTCTTAATTCTACGAGCACAGATTAGATTATACCACTGTCGGTTGTAGGCGAAAATATATTTGTGTTATTATTTGTTGTTTTCAGGTAATTGAGTCAGAAGCTGTGCAAATTGTGACTGATAGTTATACAAGTCAGGTTGTAGTGAAGATACTGAAAGATGATGCTTCTAAGTTGGATCAGAAACAGTTCATGGAGGAAGTCAGTGCATTTAGGTAAATAACATAAAGATATTGCCATAATAAACATCTGTTCACATCAGCCATTAATTTACTTACTATTTTTTTTTATTTGGATTGCGCAGCACTCAACAATTTTTATCCCCATTTTTTAGCCATCTTATTGAAGTTTTATTGGAGATTTTGCTGTTTGTGGTTCTTTACTTATATCTCAGAAAATATTAGCAATCTACCTCTGAGTGTTAACCATTATTCAACATCGAACTTAAATCTGTTTTCTGCATTTTAAATATGATTATCCTTTGATGAGTAAAATTTCATGTTGCAATTAGAGATTTGCTTAAAACTAATGTTTCTTCTTTTCTCTAATCCTGTTTTGCCTCACAGTGTCAGAATAATAAGTAGAGATTTCTAGAACTGGCTTTTGTGTGGGCTTCATAAAGTGTTTTTAGTCACCTCTGTTATCTCTTAGGTCCACCTTTTGCGTGCATTACCCTTTGCATTGTATCCAACTGTATCAAAGTAACATTGCTCTAATACACAGCAGGGTGTAATATTTCTAAGCAAATAGTTTGTTTAATATCTAACTATAATGAGAAATCCTGCAAAATACAAAACAAATAATTATTCGGCATAATATATAAGTTGTTTGTTTCATTTGCATATAAGTAAAGGAGGTAACTTCTGTAAGAGCGTTGTGTATGGTGCTGCAGCACTCGAAATTGGATGACTCATTGTTGAAATTATTTAAAAAAAATAATTTTAATTGTAAATTTGTCTTTTATAAAATTTGTGTCAATATGTAAATGTGCTGATTATCAGTTATTTGAGGACTATCATCATAGCACTCCAGACATGTTCATAGGTGCTTTGATCCCTGCCTCAACAAATCCAGTTGCATCCAGCTAATATTCTGTTGTATTTGGATTAATTCTGCTGCACATGTGACAGAATGGTCTCATATAAACCAGAGATCATGTAGACTTCTTGTTCCCAATGGAGCGTAGATCTGTAGCTAGTGCTTTCAATAACAATTTAAAGAAAATCTGCAGAATTTAGCAACATATCTTTTTTTTTTACACTTAGAGCGTTCTGTACAGTTACAGTTGTGGAACTTTTTCTTTTTTTAATGATGTTTGCAATGCTCAAAATGAACTGCATTATAGACATTCTCGAAAGAGAGAAATGTTTTGTAAGCATGCCTCTTTTGAAGGTTTTGTGATCTCTGATGATTTCTTCTTATGTGCTCATGTCATTAGTCGTGCTTGATCATTAGACCTGTTGGCAAGATGAAGTTAACAGTCCTCTCCAGGTTTTGCCTGAAGCCTTGTATAGTTCTGACTTAAATCTTGCCAGGTTGTAGTTGATAGGAGCAGCTTGTTGATGTTTGTTTGCATTTGTTCTTATCAACCAAGTTAACCACCCTTTGTAATCTGTGTGGTTTTCTCCAAGATCATGAGTATGTTGCGCCCCCATTAAGTTCCTTCATGTAGAACAGGCACATCTGAATTTTGGCCAAATGTATACATATCAAACAGGACACAAAGTTCTACAAATGGGTAACTAAGATTTTACAAACAGAAATCTCACTTTAAAATACCACGTCTGCAGTTATACTGTAGCATGGTATCAAATCTGATTGGTTATAACAAGGCAACAGAAGTAATTCATGCCAAACACAATGATGATAGATCAGATATGTCCATATTCCTATACCTGTGTGTGCTTCCAGATCTGTCCTATTTTCAGCATCGTAGTTGACACTCCATAATCAAGAGACCAGGTTATGTTTTCTACCTGGGTCATCTCTCATAGCTTTTGTATCTCTAGTGCGTGCAGGGCTGCAGATGTATGGTTATCGCTGTAAGGCTCTTCTTATATCAACTCTTGCTCACTTGATGATCCTGTCAAGGGACATATAGGGTAATCATTTGGTGCATCAGTGCTGCCTGTTGCCAACGTCATCCTGCTGGAAATACAAACTCGTTTGATCGGATAAATGTCTGCTTATTAATCCATTATGTAACCAGTTCACATCATAGTTAAACTCTATTTCTCTAGATCATCCTCACTAACCACCACCTGTGGTCTGGCATACTAACTGGAAAAGGACATAGTTTATTATCTGTGTTTACCAAGGTTTTAAGTATTTTGTATACTCTGCACTTTCTATTTTTATTTTCACAAAATTCCAATTTTTCTATAGAGACATACATAAAATGTTTGCGATGGTGCATACTGATTAGTATTAATCAGATAAAATCATAATAAATCGTTGAATATTGATTCAAGTTTTAATGTTTCACTAATAAATCTGTTGCAGATGTTTGGAGCATGCTAATTTGATAAGTCTCTTGGGCCAGTGCACAGAGACAACACCTTATCTTGTCATCCTAGAGTTTGCTGCTCATGTAAGTTTTTTTTTGTCTGCTGTGCATTTTTATAAATACCATGTTACTGCTGATCTATTACTTGAAAAACAAGATGTAAATGTTTTGTTCTTTGCAGTATTATTAATGGGTTTTTTTTAATTCCTTGATTCGCTCTGAAATGGATATTTATTAAATTATTTTGCAATTTACATTGAGGTTATGGTATCAGCACTTTATGGCTCAACACATCCATTTTCAATGCATAATTTTTGGAACTGGGTTTGCCTTCCATCTTCAAACATTGCTTCTTTAGCCAGACTGTAGTGATACAGCATGTTACAACAAACACTACATGAAATAGAGGCTTCTTCAGCTCTAGTTCTGACTTTTGTCATGTAATTCACTGTCTTCTATTTGATCCTTTTTTCTTTACTCAAGTATGTTTTCCAAGTCTTTATACCTTATTTGCTGCCCATGTTCCTTGCAATATTTCATATACTGCATTCTGAATGCAAGTGTTCTATTGACTTGTAGTCATTGCTAGAGTGCTATAACTGTTTTCAGGCATCGTCACGACTATGTGTCTAGATAACTATCATCTCAGCATACACTGATTAAGACTATATTTGGTTACTGCTTCAGTAGAGCAATCTGTAAATGGAAGCATATGGTCATATGCATATAAGGCATGTTTCCAGCCAAGCCAAATTCTATTAAATTCCGGCGGCATTGTCGTAGTAGGCATGTCATCTTGGTTACTTTGGAAAAGCAGTTCTTGGTGATTATGTGGTTTTGTTCATCCAATATATTCAATCATTTGTACATAAACAAGTTGTGTGAGAATATGATCATTATTATTGTGTTATATCTGTATTTTAGGGGAACCTCAAGTCTTACCTTGTTCGTCACAGAAAAAATGAGGATGCTTTGATTGCCACCAATAGGCTTATCAATTTTGCACTGGATGCTGCCTCAGGACTAGCTTGCTTACATAGACATGATTACATCCATAAGTAAGTATCAAGTCTTCGTGTTTCTTCTCTGACTTCTTTTTGATACTCAAGACACAAGAGGAGACTTAATATCTTTCACCTTCGATGTCTCCACAAGATTATGAACATCAGTTAGTACAACAAGATAACCAACTCTGAAGTACTGCAACATGCAAACTTGCTTTCCATCATTGGCATGCTCAGTGGTAGAAGACTAAGATGACTAGAGCATGTGAGAAGAATGCAACTACCACATACCACAGCAGGTTTTGTTCTGTGAACTATCATACAGGAAGAGGCGCCAAGGCAGACCCTCAGATATAAGGATTTCTGCAAGACCTCAATTAAGAACTTTTCTATCTGCCCCAACAAATATGAAAAGCTAGCTGATGACCGAGTGATGTAGAAAGCAACATTAAGCAAAGGTGCAGAATCCTTTGAAAAGAGACTTGCAGATGAGCTGAAAGGCCACCCTAACAGTACTTCAGAATTACTCTCATAGGCCAGATGTCCCGCCTCTACAGCCGTCATGCTTAACCATCAGTTACATCCTGAATCCATCATCTTCGTGGTCTTCCTCTTTGCTGGAATGCCTCCTTTCATTATGATCTTCTCCAACGCTTCGTGTCTCTTTATATGTCCAAAATACTTCACTTTTCTTATTTGTAGCATCAGCCAGTTTTCTTTGATTGTGACTTCTTTCTGGATAGATCTTTTTTCTGTTCTCATCTCTGTCCGTTATATGTGGAGGACTCTTCTGTCAGTTCCGGGTAAACATTAATAATTACTTAAAGGAGGATCAATGTAAATAAAGTTAGAAACCAATTTTGACTTCTGGATTAACTAATATTTATGTACGTATGTACACTTTTCCTAGATTTATGACATCATAAAAACACCTAATCTCAAAACATGTTTGAGGAAAGAAGTATGTCATATTAGGCGTGTTCAAATGAAAATGGGACTTGTGGATTTATTTAAAAAGTATCATACGCAAATTAACAGTTTCAACGGAATTAAACCAAGCAACCACTTGTGAATAAGAATGCACCTGGATTCATCAGAAAAAATCTCTGTATGCATTTAGGCAAGCATCCCACTGTTTAGGTAGACGTCGAATGCCGTCCGAGAAAAAGGTGCGTGGCTGCTCACTGAACCATGTGGTCACCGCTGTCTTCACGTCTGCGTCACTGTTGAATCGCTGTCCCTTTAGTGCTTTCTTCAACAGTCCGAACAAATGGAAATCACACGGGGACAAATCGGGACCATAGGCTGGGTGATGAAGAACTTCCCAATTCTTCTTTGCCAATGTTTCCTACACAATTTTTGCGACGTGCGGACGGGCGTTGTCGTGGAGAAGAATCACACCTTGAGAAAGCTTGCCTGGTCGCTTAGCCTTGATGGCCTTATGCAGCTTGTCTAAAGTGTCTTTATAATGGGCGGCATTGATGTTGACACCAGGTTCCTTAAAATGGGCCAACAAAAGCCCTTCATGGTCAAAAATGCGGTCACCATAACCTTCCCAGCAGAAACCTGTGTCTTGAATTTTGTGGGTTTTGGTGAACCTGGATGTTTCCATTGCATGATGTCAATTTTGCTGCTCGGTTCATAGTGGTGGCACCACGATTCATCACCTGCCACAATGCTCAACAGAAATGCATCACCCTCTGTCCTGTAACGCATCAAGTGGTTCAAACTCCACCCCATCCGTTCTTCCTTATGGTGGTCAGTCAACATCCGTGGGACCCACTGTGAACACACCTTCCGATAGCTCAATTTCTTCCGAACAACCATGTGGGCTGTCCCAATTGACATATGGAATTCTTCTGCAAGCTAACGAATGCTCCGACGACGGTCAGTCAGTACTGCTTTATCAAGCAAGGCTATGGCTTCTTCTGTTGCAACAATATGTGCCTGACCTGGCCGTGCAAGATCTGCTGTTAACTCACGTCCGTCTTTAAACATACTCGCCCATTCCATCACTCTTGTCCTCGACAAACATTTGTCACCATATGCTGCCTTCATTCTCCGATGAATGTCTACTGCTTGACATCCTTCAAATGAAAGAAACTGGATCACAGCACGCTGATTAACTTTGGACGGGTTCAGAATCACACCCGCCATATTGTTAACAGTCTCATGCAGCACATATGCATGCTGGGAAGATGAACACGTGACCGTATGTTAATTATTGGATACTCATTACTAGTGCAAAATGTCATCAATATCCGTGCACTCTAGCACGCGTGGTGTAACAAGTCCCGCTTTCATTTGAACACGCCTGTACTTATTATGTAATACATTATTGAAACTACTTTTCCTTGTTTCTAGTGACCTGGCAGCACGGAACTGTCTGGTAATGTCAGACTACACTTTGAAGATTGGTGACTATGGCATCTCAGACCGTTTCTTTAAGGTAAACTTTTTGAATAATTTATTACCATCCCATGTCACATTTTTGACAGCCAGTTTTTGTCCAACATAATACAGATTTAATTACAGATACAGTATGAGTGCCGAAACCATCTTTCTAGAAGTAACAAATATTAAACTTGTTATTTTTACTTAAAATATATTGTCTGTCATGCGTTCTGATCGCCTCCATATGACCAATCAGATCTGATATCATGCTACAGTATAACTCCCGGTACTTTAAAATTAAGCTTATCTGTTTGTAAAACCGTACAGTTACCCATCTGTATAAATTTGTGTCCTGTTGGGTAATATGCATATACTTTGGCAGAAACACGGTTTAGCCTGTCCTACATGTTGTTTGGTGCAGCGTTCTCTGCGTAAACCACTCTGATCACAAAGAGTGGTTAACTTGTGTGATAAAAATGAACGCAAACAATATATTCTGTCACTTGCATAAACTTGTCTTTTTGGTGGATTGATTGCTGCCTTGTTTCCTGGTATTCCATAGTAGATGGTATCCACTGTATGACTACATTACACTGGTTTGAGTCCCATCTGTATGTCAAGTAGCTGAGCTTGATGGGAACTTTTTACATTAAGGGTTGTACTCTAATTCTATTTAGATTCTAGTTTGTGATCAAATGGCAATAGTTTTCTTTTGCTCTGAAAAGGATGTTTGTTACATTATATTGTGCTGATGCTGTGATATCTGTGCCTTTGTCCTGGGACATTTGTTTTTAATGCTTATTTTTGGGGGATCGGTTTCTTCTCTTCAACCCCTGCTTGCTTGGCTGTGTACCAAATGGGTCAGAAAATACTAACTGATGAGCACAATCAGAAACGCCTGACTTCTGCTCAAAAATGGTTGCTGAACTATCAAAATGAAAATTAATTTTGTTGCCACATGTTACTTGAGACATTGGCACTGTCTCGCTTTTACATAATTATATTTAGTTAAAATTTATAAATTACTAGTAAGAGTAATTTATAGCCACTATTAACATATTGATGGTAGTTGAAACACGAATAAAAAGCAGCCCACTATAGAAAAGACAAACATTTATATAAATGAGCAAACTTAAAAACAATGTGAAATAAAAATGTCAATATAACTTGAACACGAGAGGATAATTTGAATTATTGAGTGATTTTTATATGAAAATTTCAGTCTAGCTTATGTTTTATTGATGTTTTCTAAAAGTCAAACCATGCAAACAAAACAGCAATCTTAGATCGTGACATTTACCAAAATTATCTCATTGTTTATTTCTGCATTTGTATGTCTACTTGATGCTGCAACTACAGATAGTGCATCAGTGAAAAGACTGGCCACCTAATTATATCAGATAATTGCTACAGAGTTTAGTAGTGACCCCTATGCTCTTGAAGGAGCTGCAATTATAGAAGAGTTTTAAATGTTTGCTGAGTGCACATTTAATGTTCATAGAATATATTTTTATCATTGACAGAATGGTGATGTAATTTTGTGTGTGTTTTAAATAAAGGATGAATATTTCAACACTGGTACTGAATTGCTTCCGGTGAGATGGATGGCACCAGATACACTTATTCAAGAAGATGGCGTGTGGACCTCACAGAAGTATAGCAAGATTTCAGATATATGGTCAGTGTTTTTGTTTGTAGTACAAACAGTTGTGTATGAAGTAGGGTACAAAGTTTGGCCAGACGCTCCTCCACCTTTCACGGGACTACTCACAAACTGCATTTGTTTGTAGCATAAGCTGACTGGTAGCATCAGGGTCAGCGTGAGAATAAAGCTCGCCAAGACTCCACTCTGCCTCCTGTGGTGACCCCAGAAACAGACGACTACCAAGTAGTTTGGTTGTTTGTGGAGCTTGAAGAGGTAGAAGCTAACCCGGTACACAAAAAAAGGCTATGCTGAAATTGGATACGTTGGACCAAAATGTGCAGATATCACAGCTCACTCTGGAAACTGCAACACGGGGCATTGCGTTCTCCGTACTGCATCCTACTATAACCAGCAGGAGTATGTGAAAGAATAAGGAAGGAGATTGTATTCAGGAAGACATCTGCAATCATATCTATGTGGCATTCTCATAAAGATTGGACTACGCTACTACCTGGTTGAAACTGATACAAATAAGAACTTGATGATAAATATGATTATTGTTTATCAATATTCTTGTATTTTTTTAGTAGCTGACATACCCCATCTTCAGCAAATTTTTTTATGATTGGGCTGTCTCTAAAAGCCAATCCATCTCTTTATGATGGTATGCAGGGCTGTTGTTTATTAAAGCTCGCTTCCTCATGGCTAGAGCTTGATAGAACTCTTGCTAGCTTGGTGTTACTTTCATTGGACATATGAGGAAGTACCTGTTCACATCTTGCAGCAAAAGCATTGCTTTATTTTCCGTACTGTTATTGGTCCATTTCACAACTGATACTGTGTGTCTAAAGGCCATTCTACTATCTGTCACAACTGACAATGCCTGGATGGTGATGGTCATTCCTTCAGTTAAGTATTTAAGAGTTTAGTGAAACTGTTTAGTGTCTTTGTACTCTGTTCTTCACATTGCATCTCAAAGCATCAAAAGATCTAGCTTCACAGAACAGTGCAAAATTCACATTCTCGCATTTCTTCTGAAGATGAGCTAAGACATTTTGCGATTCCCAAAACAATGTGAGAATAACCTCCCCTGCTGATCGCTCTGCCTTGAATTTTTTAGGTTAAAGGTGAAGAAGAATGTTTATGTTGCATTGTAGCATGTTTTGATCCGTGTTGGTAGTGATGTACCAATGATTTGTTACTAAGAGCAGCCCTGTTAAGTATATCTTTATCTGCATAGATGAGCAATTTTGCATGGACAATCCAATTTTGTGTTCCTTATTCAGTTATATGGGCAACCTTTGCAAATTCATTGTCCATAAATTCAAGCAGTCATGTCCAAAAACAAAGGATTGACTTCATTGCACCGGGTTTCCCTATATGACTCAGTCCCTGTCGGCAGAGAAGGCATGTCATCTGCTGAGAGCATTGCAGAAAGCATGAACTCTGTAGCTCCTGCAACAAACCTAGGGATCTCATGAAAACATTGCACGTGTCTCATCCGGATTCAAACCCACAACCGACAGGCAAGCGACTTGATCACTTCACTATTGAGACCCCCAAGAAGCCATGTATTATGCTGTAGGCCAAACCATGAGGACACCTCATTGCAGTTGCAACAGCATCTATCGATACTTGCTTGTCAGTTTGAATAATCTGTCGCAATCTACACAAGATGACCAGAACAGTCTGCATCCTCAACTTTTGAACATCTATGAGAAAATTATATCAACCCAGTTGTGAACTGCTTCATACCACACACTTCTCACCATAAACATAAGTTTCTTATGAATATGTTTGCAGGAAGTATTTGTGCAAATTAAAATTTACAGCAGTACTCTGTTCTTCTGCCGTACATTTAATGAGCACGTTCACCATTTTTTTTTAAAATGAGATGTTCATGTGATACTTAACATCTGCTACTAAAACTGTTATTGCTGCCACCTGTTACATTTAGAAACTACAGACTACCACTTTCAGCTATCCCATATCAGTTTGTGACCTATTTACTGGCTTTTCTAATACATTTTAGATTGTAGTGACTTGTGCAAGCTGGTTTTATAATTATGCTTTTCATTATTGTTTGGTTTGCTTTGACAAAAATATTACTTTTCTTCTGCGTTTGCCTGCTATGAATTCAAGCAGTCTGTTATGATGCTTCTGACTGATTTTTGCCTGCTTTCCTTATCAGTGTTCCCCCGTTATACAGGCATGCTATCTCCAACTCCAGAGGTAATTATAGTTTAGATTCTCAAGTATTGATCTGTGGTCAGGGAACCTATAGTCCAAATCATTTGTCATGAGCTTATTTTTCCAAGCCTGGGACACCAAGTGCCTTTGGGCTTGTTTAGGTTTGTCTATGCTGACAATTCCTAATTTTTCTGGAACAACTCTTTTGATCATATTTAAAAACATTACAATAATGCATATATTTTTGTGTGAATACTTTCAATTATGAAACCATTAATGGTGCCCATAAGTTCTGCAGCAGATGATATAACATAGTTATTTTTCCATAGGTCGTTTGGCATTCTCCTGTGGGAGATTTGCTCTTTAGGTGAACGTCCATACGACAATCTTACAGATGAGTCAGTTCTGCAGAGTGTGGTAGTGGATAGGCTGGTGCTTCCAGCAGATACAAACACTAAGTTACCCTTCAAGGTCAAAATGTAAGTTTTTGCTGAAGTTTTTTTAATAAATGTAGCTGAATTGATTTTTGGTGTGGTTATTACATGTGCCATGGCAGCTTATTGTCTTCCTGTTTTTTATCTGTTACATGTTTGCTTATATGTTACATGTCTGTTCAGAGAAAAACATACACTCTGAATCTTTCAAAGAAAATAAATAAACCCTATCTCATTTGCTCAAGTTATTCATATCGCTAGATGCGGCAAGACAGGTAAACCATGAAATAAACCCCATGATATACATCAACCAGCAAAGAACGGAAGTTGTTAGTCTAAACACACTGATAGACATGCCTAGAAGGAGATTGAAGCAATTATGGACATGTGCGATGAATGTGATCCTCAAATGAACAATATCTGTTACATGTGATATTTATTGTATAAAATAATGTATGTGTAATCGATTTATAGAAAATCATGTCTATGTATAATCAGTTTCTATAGAATTAGAATCATATTTGTATATAATGTTATTTATACTTCTCTTCCACCATTTACCTCTTTATAAAAGTGTTGGGGGTGGGAAACATAGTTTTCTTTTTTCTTCTTTTTTTTTTTTTCGTCCGCTTTCAACTCAGACGAAGTTTCATCTTTGAAACTGATTTTTGCGTGAAAATCCGTTTTTCCAATTTCTTACAATGGCAGCAGCGTGCACATTGTAAATTACTTTACACTGGCAGCCGTGTGCTCAATGTACTCGTAATTAGTATTCCCTCGCCATATAGGCAGATTTTCTCCGACTTCAGAGGTACTCACGTTATCGTCCTGAGTAAGACCAGGGGACTCGAACAAATGCCGGACAGTAGGTTCGAACCCGAGCTATGAGGCGTCTCACAGCTAGCAGGCCGAGCTGCTATCAACTACTCTAGGCAGTCCCCCAAGGAAACATAGTGATCTTGTATGTGTTTGTTTTAAGGCACTTTGTAAGCTGATATTCATTTTCGTAAGGCTATTCTTGATGCCGTCGCTCCATCTTTGCGTGGTCTTCTTCTTGCTTTGTACACGTTATACTTTTTCTGTGTAGCTCTCTGTGGTAGGCGATACCAGGGCATTCTTGTTAGGTGTCCAAACCATTTAATCTGTTGTTCTTTTATGAATTACATGACTGGTTTCACATCCAGTCTTCTTCTGATTTCTTCATTTCTAATTTCGTCTCTTATTGTCACACTTGCAGCTCTTCTAAGACACCTCATCTCCTAATCACCTCATAATGTTATATTACGTGCAATAAATTGTAACAGTTATAACACACTAACAAAAGGCAAATAAATACTAGAAAGATGAAATAAGTGTTGTAGAGAAAGGTATAAAGACAGCACTAAGAATCCAGACATGATGATGGCAAGTGAAGAGAAAGAACCAGAACCTATGTTAGACAAAGTAAGTATAGTAATCAGAAACCTGAAGACGGGGAAGAACCAGGATGAACTGATATACCAACTGAGCTAATTCAAGCATGAGAGAAAATTGTCGTTAACATTTATCATATACTCTGTATGAATATCTGGAATAGTGTAGTCGGGCCAAAATATGGGAAGGATCAGTATACGTCCCAGTCCCGAAGAAAGGCACGATAAGGCTGTGAACCATCTTACCATTACTTTGAACAATCATGCCAGCAAAATTGTAATGTGGATTAGCCTGAAGAAGATAGAAAAGAAGTTAGAATATGAAGTCGCTCGAGTGGTTACCGGGGCCAAATTAGGGTGTAAAGAATAGAACCACTGTTACCTGCCACGCATGTCGTAGGAGGCGACTAAGGAGGTTGGGCGTGGGGCTAGCTACCCCACACCGTAATAAACGCTAGATGGCTACAGAACGGAGAGCGAACCAAGTAAACGCTGGCTGAAACCGGACACATCGCCAAGGATAAGCACCAGAGCTCCAAATGGTGCTGAAGATGTGTAAAACACACCAATGCTAAGGCTGCATCAATCAGATTTTCACATGAATAGAATTTATGGGGAGATCTGGTACATCGGTCTGGGCTGTGATCGCGTGAGAGATAGAGAGAATATGAAGTGCAGGGAGGTCCAAGCATGACAGAGGCACCAGTGATCAAATATTTAACATGAAATACATAGAAATCCTTCTGAATGGCAAGGAACACTGGTGATAAGGCAAGCAACCTTCATGCAAAAATCAGTCATGCGACGACTGCCTGAATTCAGAGCTTGTGAATGAATGAAATAGATTTTTTTAAATCTTCTAGAAATGTAGAGAGTACTGTGTGGATCATCATGCCCATTTCATAGATTATACCAAGGTCATCGACTGTGTACAACATCAGACATTATGATACAGCATGAGGGATATAGGGTTTCCATCACATTTGTTTGATCCACCTAATCCAAACATTGTATCATGAACAACAAGCAGCTGTTAGAGTAACATAAGACTGGTTAGAGACGAAAGAAAGGTGCTTCATCTCCTCATACTTATTAAACATCTATGCAAAAACTATTTATATTTTTTAAAAAGTGTGAATGAATTCATCATCATCAGTTCTCATTATGCCCAAGGGCACATAGAGCAGAAACAACAAATTTCTATTTAGTCCCTTCCTTTCTAATCTCAAACCTAATCCTATGCATGGCTTTGAGCTCCACTTCAAAAGTTCTTTTTACCCTATCCATCATTGATAGTTTTTCCGTCTTCTACCATTTTGGCATCTGGATCTTCATGAGCATTTTGGGTTATTTCATCTCTTTTTCTTAACTGTTTGCTTTTTTTTTTTTACAGTGTGGCATTATCTGCCCCAAATCAAACCCCGCAGTCACATTTTATAACATCCGTCGAGAGAAAACAGCGCTGCTATTCTTCACTGCCCCAGAAATCACATAAGGGGTCACTGAATTAGAAGAGTTAATCTTGTGTGTAAAAAACAGTGAGGGCTAAAAGAACCTTTCTGAATGCAAAAGAAAACAAGATATCAGCTCAAAATTCACAAATTTGTCATAACTTTTATATTTAAATTATTTTTACTGGATTTTCTGTTGTATGTCTGTCCCATTCATTCTTAGTTATCAATTTTATTCTTTCAGTCTTCTTCTTCGCGTTTGTTCTTTACGACCAATTTTAATCACTCTTTGTGATATGTTTGATCTTTGCCAAGAACGTGTATACGTTCACATTGGTTTGGTAGGCCCCTAAATGCATATATTTCTACACGTTTAGGACATGTGCATCCGATTTCAGCCAAACCTCCTTAGTCACCTCTTATGTCATGCGTGGCAGGTAACAGTGGTTCTATTCTTTAAACCCCACATTTGGGCCCCAGTAACCACTCGGGCGATTCTTTCAGGAAACTATTATCTCTCTACTATATCCTTTGTTCTATGGTCTTTATTGTATGAATGTTTTCATATTTTTTTTTAAAACTGATCCAGAAGGACTTGAGCTTTCGGCTCGGTGCCATGGACATCGTAACCCTTCGGTTCGGTGCTACAAACACCGTGAATCTGGTGAACCTGTGGCTTTTTGCCAGCCGCGGAATTGAACCTGCACTCACAGGGAGCTTGTCACCCATAGTCCAACGCGATATGAACACGCTGGGCAGGCGAGCGAAATGTTTTAATTTAAAACCACATCTTCATGACTGTTAAAGAAAAAGCATTCATTTTACAAAGTGTGGAAAATATTGTTCTGTCATAAATTCTTGGTTGTGACAAATAAATAAATGCATCATGTTGGGTTAATCTGAAACATTTCTATTTGCATCCTCACTAGGTGGTCCTTTATGATTCAGTGCTGGGAAGAGCCATCACAGCGATTGGATGTGGAACAAGTTCACCACATTCTTGAACAGCTGAAAATTCAATTTGATGCTATGGCCAATGTTTCTAACTTTGACCAAAAATGGAATTATCTGGAGCCAAACTATGGGAACAAAACAAACACTGCATTGGAAAATAGATCAACATTAGTTAACATTATGGCCCCAGATGTTTCTTCTGCTGCACATAAACCTTCAATATTTTATGATGAGTTAGAAGCATCAGATAGAGCCACAAGTGGGAATGTTATTATAGATATTACTAGTAGTGCTTCCGGAGGTCTTGATTTTTCAGCACCTAGTAGCTATGCACAGTCTCTACACTCTGCTGTAGACCACAGTTTTAGTATGACTCAACAAAGTGGCTCCTCACATGCGTTGCAGCATCAGCTCATGCTAGAAAATGAGTTAAATAAGGTTTCTGTCTCAACAAACCATATAACTCATACTTTATCACATGATCAGCAAACTGTAACCGCTACCACATCAGATTGTCAAGGTTCCACATCTCAGTTCTACTCACCTCAATCTTCTCCTAGTAGTGAATATATAACTGTGAGTGAGACACATGTTGCCTCAAATATCCAGGAAGATATCAGCAAAGACATATCCCTGGATTCGGATGGTTTGTCTTTCTATGAGTTAATGGATGAGACATTGCATGATCCAGTGAGTCAACAAGATGAAAGTAGCATTTTAAATAATAATAACGTAGCTTCAAAATTTGTTTTACCACCCCAGATACAAAATAACGATTTAAATGATCGCATCCATACATCTACAACACCTCTAGATGAAGACTTTACAGATTTCAAATCTGCTATTACTGCTGGCAGTAATTCACTTTTAAGCGATAACCGTGTTCTAGATGGCGATCTGTGCAATAATGATGTTTCCTTATTGAGAACTGATGTCACATCTGCTGCTGGTGTAAATGATACAGATAGCAAATGTTCAGAGTTTGTTCAACCAGTTTATGAAATGGCAATTGCAGACAATGACAGAAATGCTAATATTCAAATCTCAAGTTCCAATCAAGCTTCTGATGGATCCAGTAGCTCGTATGGTTCTGTTGTTCAAAGTTTAGTTGGTACTGGCCTAACATCTGAACCAGAGAGCAACTTTCTTAGTTGTATATCAG
Organism: Arion vulgaris; assembly: GCA_020796225.1. Classification (NCBI taxonomy): domain Eukaryota; kingdom Metazoa; phylum Mollusca; class Gastropoda; order Stylommatophora; family Arionidae; genus Arion; species Arion vulgaris. Next base: position 68,385,394 of record CM036757.1, read on the forward strand.
AACCTGAGGAAAATAGTAGTAGTAAGAATGGTTTTACTGTGTTAGATAATAATGCAGATTTTCAATTATTGGAGATATCAAATGATTTAGAAGTTACATATGAAACACGAACAGACAAAGTACATGAAATTTCTGCAGAAAATGTTGAATGTAAGTTGGATCAAGCAAATGTTTTCATGGAACAACTTCAGCAAGAATTGATATCCATTTCACCCAATCCAACATCTGATTCCTCTTCTCTCACTGACAGTCTTGATTTAAAAGCGTTACTTTTAATTACAAAGCGTTATACAAGTGGTGATGAAATGGAAGCTTCTCACACGTCTGCAACCATTGATACTGAAGCAAATAACACTAATTCTCTTGCAACTCTTCTTGTTGGTGGCAGCGGGTTGAGTTCAGATGATTATTTAGATCAGTTGTTTTCTTCTGATCCATCTCAATCTAATGAACCAACTTCCTCTAAAGTGAATGGCAATATAGAAATAGATTATGAAAAAGTAGATAGCCCAGACAAAAATGAGTCCAACAGTGCCGAGTCTGGCATCCATAGCCATAGCATGACTGAAAGTCCAGTCAACCATGTCATCAACTACAATGAGGTGGATTCTAGCAGGTATCTCAATGACTCTATTTATAGTCAAAGCACACCTCTTAGTGACTCGGGTGAAGCAATTTTACAGGAAGATGATTATGAACAAGATACAACATGGCCTCTGACTATTAAATCAAACTTATACCGCAGCAGTCATATTAATTTAACAGATGACACCCAGGGTGCTGCTCAAACACTTAAAGACTTCAAGAGTTCTAACACTGAAGATCAGGGTGATAATTGCCAGGAAGATTCACAAAGTGCTGTGGACTCTGACACAGAGAGTAGCAACAGCAACTCAGAAAGTGGACAAGAATACATTTGCTTGGATCAGAATAGCTCAGGTCAACCTATGACATCATCTCCAGATGCTGCAATAACCAACCTAGACTCTGCTGCTCACTTCGACAGGGACTCTTCTTCACCGGTGGAATTTGATGAATATGCTCTGCAGATTGCCAGTGAGATATATCTGTCTAGGGGAGTTAAGTCACCACGCTTTTTTGAAATTCCACCACTGGAGACCATTCCTGAACATCAGCCCATGTGTAGTATTCATGAGGAATCAAACTACACTCCCTCAGACACTAGCTCCGTGGAAGTCAGATACGAAGAACTATTTGGCACCGATAGTTATGAATGGGATGATTTCTATGGAGATCCATTAATAGGAAAAGACATGAGCCTTCAAAACACATCACATCAGCATAATCCTTCTTTTAGAGAGCATGATGTTTCAGATTGGTCTATGGATATTGACTCTGAAAGTATTGGTAGTGGCGTAAGTCAACATTCTGTGCAGTCAGAAGTCTCTCTTGACTTATCAACACAATCAGAACATCTTCCATCACAAACTGACATTTCCATCGACTCAGGAAAAAGCATCGCTTTTTCCGACACAGAATCAATATCATCCTCCCATCACAGAAGTGCTGATTCTTCAAGGGAGACCTTGGTTTCTAGCCTGCTGTCTCAGCTTCAGTCTCCAGTAGTACCATCTATGTCCAGTAGAAGTCAAAACAACTTTTATTCTCTCACAGAAAAGTATGATCTTGAGACAGATTCATCCTCGGATGGATTAACAAGTCCGCCAGCAGTAATGTCTTCAACTGTTGAACCTGCTGTCTCCTCCACACAACATACCTTATCGCTGTCAATACCAGCCTCTTCCTCTAGTTCATCTTTGGCCATTGTTCCTTCTGGTTCCGAGATATCAGAACAGCACAGGGACCTTGTTTTGCCTGTGTACTTTGACCCAGACATGAGTGCCAATGAGACTAGTACACATGAGGTAGTTTAATTGTTATATTTATGTCACTATCATTACTTCAACTTTTATCATAACTTTAATTTTTATGTGTTTTGTTTGTTTGTTTGCGTTTTAATCATCTAGTTAACTACTATTTGTACCTCTGAAGCTGGAGAAGACACCACTCATGTATGGCAGGGGGCACTGATAATAATGACAGTAGACGTTCATGCAAAAAAATCAGTTGACCAAACGCCTGACTGCGCCTGAATTCATAGCGGGCGGGCGTAACAAGGAGAACCACTATTTGCGATCAGTGTATGGTTTGAGTCAAGAACATTTGTACTTTTAGACCTCTACAGTATGTAGAACAAGCACATCCAAATTTTGGCCAAAGTGTTTGGATATCTCTTTCGATCGTCCTTTTTCTGTCATTTTTATCATTCTTATTGTGATATATAAACAACCTTTGCCAAGAACGTTTGTTTTACGCCACAATCTTCAGTACCATTTGGATCTCTAGTGCTTGTCCTTCAGCGACATGTCCGACTTCAACCAGCGTTTACTTGGTTCGCTCTCCGACAGGCTTTGGCTGTCCCCAGCCGACTTGCAAGACAGCAGGTTGCTGTTTTATTTTAGGTAGCGACCTTAGATGACCTACCTAGCATGAAAGTCACATTAGAGCAAGGAGTCCCCCAAGGAGGAGTGCTCTCACCAACTCTTTTCCTAATCTTTGTCAATGACTTAGCCACATGCCTACCAGAGTGAGTACAATCTGCCATGTATGCCGACGACCTGGCAATATGGGCAAGGGAAAGTCAATGCACACAGCAACAAATCGACTACAAGTTACATTAAATAACCTGGAAGTGTGGACAAAAAATTGGAATATGAGCATAAATGCGTCTAAAACCACTTACACTGTGTTCTCCCAGAACAACCAGGACCACAAAATTAAACTTAAAAGTCAATGGGCATGATCTTCCAGAAAGCAAGACTCCAATGTACCTCGGAGTCACACTTGACCGAAAATTGACTTGGTGCGCTCAATTTGAAAATGCTAAGGCAAAAGCGAGACACAGGCTCACGATGATGCGTAAACTCGCAGGCTCCACTTGGGGAGCAAACGCCCGAGTCCTTAAAACACTCTACTCTGGTAGAGTGCGACGGTCTTGAGTACGGCATTGCAGCGTGAAGTAATGCATCCAATAAATAATTCGCCAAAGTAAACAGTAGTCAGATCCGTGCGATGCGCATTATCACAGGGGCCATGAAGTCCACGCCTATCAAGGCGATGGAAACAATCACAGGCATCCAACCAATGTCAGACTGAAGGGACAGAAAAGTCTTAGTATTAGCCGAAAAACTTAAACGGCTTGATTCCCACCCTATACATGAAAGAATGTACGAATTCGAAAGAAGCAGGATACAGAGTTCTAGCTTCGCAAAAATCGCTAAAGCACTGACCGCAGACCATCCTGTCCTTGCACAATGCAAAACCAAACCAATCCCGGCAACTGATAAATGCCCTCCATGGAAAACCATAATGTCAGAACTAAGGGAAAAAATCTCAGGCATACTTAAAAAAAAAGTCAGCAAGAAAACTTTGAAAGAAGAGTGGCCACAGAACACTACATATCAACTGAATATCCCGAAAATAAGTGGACACACGTGTACACTGACGGGTCGGCCAGGAACGCAATCAGCGATGGTGGAGGAGGAATAGTGCTTAAACTATCAAAAAAAGTGACGGTCACAAAATCGATTGCCACAGGCAAATACTCGAATAACTACCGAGCAGAAGCGGAGGCAATAAGGTCAGCAGCCGAAATAATCCTAGAGAGAAGAGGCAACAAGGTCGTGATATTCACCGATGCTCTATTGGTCATCACGGCACTCAAAAGTGTAGGCAAAACTAAGCTGAATGTGCTCAAAGTCATTCAGTGGATTCCATCACACTGTAATGTAAGTGGAAACGAACGTGCCAACAAACTAGCTAAAGAAGGCGGCGACTACCTCAGACTGATCACGAGATCAGTTATGAGGAAGCCAACCATCGGTTCGCACTACAGAGGCAAATGGACAAAAGACCATCCCCAGCATTCCAACAGTGACGGATACTATGGTCTGTCTCGTAGTGAACAAGTTGCCATACTTCGCCTCCGTACGCCAAAACAAGCTACGCGCCCACATGTACAACAAATTCAAGATAGGCACAACTAGCCTGTGCCCATGCAAAAGGCGGACATGACGGCAGAACACGTTCTGCAGGATTGTCAATGGATAGCAGGTTTAAGAAACAAAACATGGCCACAAAACACAGAGCTCGCAAAAGCTGTGCGGAGGAACAGAGTCCCTTAAAACCACGGTAAAATTCATGATAAAAGTTGGTTCATCTGTCTAGGCCGGACCGCGAGAGAGATGACCTACCCTCCCAGTCATCTGCCGAGAGTATTGCGCAAACTCCATAGCTCTGGCAACAATCCTAGTAATTTCTGGGAAAAATGCACTTGTGAACAGTGCGGTTCGGATTTGAATCCATGACCTTCGGAACGCAGATCAAAGGCTTTATCACTTAGCCATCCTCTGCCTGCCCAGCATGTTCATAACGCGTTGGACAACGGGTGACAATCCCCCTGTGAGTGCGGTTCAATTCCGCAGCTGGCATAAAAGCCACAGGTTCTCCAGATTTACGGTGTTCATGGCACCGAAGGGTTACGATGTCCATGGCACTGAGCTGAAAGCTCAAGTGCTTCTGTATCCACCAAAAAAAATCACTTAGCCACAGTGATCCCTTATTATGTGGACACTTTGTCTGTGAAAGATTTTTGTTCTGGACATCTTGTACTTTCTATCACAAATTTAACTTTTAAAGTGTATAGTAAAGAAAAACTTGTGTATATATATATGTATCTTTTCCTTTTACCCGGGATTGGGGCATAGGCCCTCAACCAACTCATGCCAAGTCTTCCTATCTCTAGCTATCTCCTGCAGCTCCTCCAGCTCTTCTTTATATTATTGATCTCCGCCTCCAAATCTCGTCTCCATGTATTCCCCCTTCTTTCGCTGTCCCTGCGGGTTCCATGCAAGGACCCTTCTTGTGATATTCCCCTCCGGTTTTTGCAAAGTGTGTCCTATCTAGCGCCAGTGTTTTTTTTTTAACCTGGTCGTTCACTGGAATCTGTCTTGTTCTCTCTATAAGTTCCTCATTTGTGACCCTATCATACCATCTTATTCCCTCTATTCTGCGCAGACACCAGTTGATGAATGTTTGCAATTTATGCGTTATTGTTTTAGTTGTTCTCCGTGTTTCTGACCCATACAGTAGAACTGCTTTAACATTAGAGTTAAATATCCGAATTTTTGTTCTAGATTTGATTACTTTAGACTTCCAAATGTTTCCCAGTGCAATGAAAGCTCCTCTTGCCTTCTGTATTCTTATTTTAACATCTCTATCTGTTCCACCCTCTTTGTCTACGTTGCTGCCCAAATATGTGTATAATTCTACCTCTTGAAGTGGGATTTCCCAGGAGATCGAGTTGTCGTTGCTTGATTAATTCTCAATATCTTTGTCTTTCCCTTATGAATGTTCAGCCCTAGTTGCTGGGACCTTAGATTCAATGTGTTTAGCTTATCCTGCATCTGATTTGTGTGTGTGACAGAAGGGATATATCATCAGCGAAGTCCAGATCATCTAGTTGCTCTGTCAGAGTCCATTGAATTCCATTTCTGGTGTTAGATATATATATATATATATATATATATATATATATATATATATATATATATATATATATATATATATATATATATATATATATATATATATATATATATATATATATATATATATATATATATATTGTTATCTAATGTTATACGTTCTATGTGTCATTTTTTGTGTGAATCGATTTCATTTATATCCTAAAACTACAGATAGAAGTATATGAAGCTTTCTTTTTTTTTATCCTCTAACAGGAACCCCATATTTCAAGAGAGAATTCTAACTCAACGGGTGAAACAGTAAGCAGTTTATTGGGTCAAACTTCAGACCTAATGACAGCCGCTGAAAGTAATAATGCGTCAGCAGAGAACTTAGAAAATCAAGAGCAGCATGAAAATGTTAAACCAGTACTTGATACATATGATACAGACATTACTCTTCAAAATGGCGCCTTGTGTGAAGATAAACAGGACGTGTTCATGGAAAGTCAGGAGTCTAACAAAGAAACAGATGTCTGTTGACACAACAGAACATTCTTTTATAGATCTTTGATAGAACAATATTGTTTGGTGCTAGCATGTGCTGACTTTGAGAAACTACCTCCGCCAGTATTTTAGGGGGAGTTCATTTTGTCATCAGATTTACTGTCTGAAATATCTTGGAGTAACTAAATGTATAAGAAAAACTTTGCACTACTCTCCCTTTTATTGTGCAATAGCTTTTTTAATCATCGGACAAACCACAAAATTATTTCATGATTTGTAGCTTCTATTTAGGCAGCATAATTTCTTTTGTATAGTACAGTGACTTTCTGCTATTGATTTTAATATGATATTTAATGATTAATTGAAAATAAATGATTTGAAAAACAGTATGGAAATGAACTGATAAGAAAACAAAGATCAGAATGCTAACAGAATGCATATCCCCAGTGGCAACGTATGGGTATGAAGCATGGACATTTAACAAGGCATTGGAAAAACATATATGTACTTTTGAATATAAGTGTTACAGAAGAGTCCTCTGTATATCATGGACAGAGAACAAATAGAGCTATCCAGAAAGAACTCAAAAATCAAAGAAAACTGGCTGATGCTACAAATAAGAATGAGAAAATTGAAGTATTTTGGACATATAAAGAGACTCGAAGGGTTGGCATTATGAAAGGAGACATCGCAGCAAAGAGGAAGACCACGCAAAAGATAAATTCGGGATGTTACTGATGGTTTGAGCATGCCGGCTGCAGAGGCCTATGAGAGAGAAATTTTGAAGGACTGTAAATGTGGTAAAGTTCTGCTCCGGACAAGCTATTTGAAGTAACTTTCCACAAAAACATAGACCAAAAAGTGAAATACATGTCAGTTCCACATTGAGCACATTTTAAAACTTGTTAGATAAACTATTTTTATACTTATTTGTTTATATATAAGTTAAAGTATAAGAATGTAATTAACAAAGCATATGGTTGTAATGCAGAAAACAAATATATATATATATATATATATATAAAAAAAACTAAATTGTAAATAACAAATTAATAATATACATTGCAAACTATATACATACAAGAGAGAGAAAGTAAGCTATATATAATACGGTTTTGTTTTACATTTGTCTGGGGATGTTGAAGCTTGGATTATTTTTTTTTAATGTATGAAAGATGGATATATTTTCTTGTTATCACAACGCTGAATATAGTTTGTCACTATTACAACGAGTTTATTCATGACTATCACTTCAGAATATATGGGATTTTAGAATATGTGTGCGTATGTCAAGTGTTTGAAAAATCAAACTGTGAAAAGTAGATTTTGCTTAACTATAGAAAAATGAGGTTTTTCACGTGTAGGGTAGTTTAAAAATGATTTTACTTTATAATGTTCACCTAGACAACAAATTGTGTTCTTTAGCATTCAAATCAAAATGGACATATTCCTTTGAAGCATTTCATGTGTGTATTACAATTCAATTATTAAATGTGTGCGTCTTGTGTACATATTTTCAAGATGTGAGAATAGTTACATTTTTTTTTAAACAAGTAAAATGTATTGATATATTTATATTCACATGTGGTATATCAACAGATTTTATGAAACATTGAGGCAAAAGAAGCATTTTGAAGAGATAAGTAAGGCATTGGAGATGAGGATATAAGAGGGAATGGACAGTATTTGAGTTGTGTCTCGTAATAATATATTATAAATCTTGGGATTCTCCAAAAGGAGTTAATTCTTATTTTTCATGTTTGTTGGCCTACACGCTCTGATATAACCGATAAAAGGTTCGTCTTAGGTTGAAAGGGGCGTGCCTCGGCTTAAAGAACTTTTAATCCCCTACTAAACAAAAACAAAATTTGATGGACACATAAAGTGGTACTGGATAGATGTGTAGTGAGAAGTGAATTATTACCAAATAAAGCAGTCAAATATTTTGGCCACATAATTCTGCGAAGACCATACTTTAAAAAAGGGATATTAGAAAACAACAGCCAGTCATAGCTATCAGCAGGAAGAGAAACATATCATATTGGAGATACATTGCAGCCAACCTACAATGTAAATAAGATTCAGACCTTTGTCAACGGATGTCTTTGGTGTATTCTCAGACTGAGATGGTATGACAGAGTTGCAAATACAGACCTGTGGATAAGAAGACAGAACCCAGGTTAAGAGGAGAAAATGGTGGCGGGTTGGACATACCCTACTGAAGACACGGTCGAGTGTCACTAGACAAGCATTTGAGTGAAACCCGCATGATAAAGGGACATCCTAAACAGACGTCAAGACAGTCATCTTGAGAAACTGAAGTGTGCTCAACTATCCTGGGAGGCCATTAAGAAAACAGCCAGAGACCAGAAAAAGTGGTAAACAACTGTTGATGCCCTATGCTTCATGAGAAGCTGAGAGGAATAAGTAACCTACAATGCAGACAACACATAAACTGGATTAATACACAGACATCACTGCTCAAACCTGGATATTAAGAACACTTGATAATCCTAACATGTTAGAGAAATTCTGTCCAGAAAGTCAAATAAATGAACTAATGAAATAGGGGTTCCTTTAGGACATTGCACAAATTTATTGTGTTACATTCTTATTTAGTGTTTCAGTCACTCTGTGCACTGGTTAACCCTCATAGTCTAGTGTTTATTATTAACATAAATTCATTATACATCTGCAAAATCTCTGCAGGTTAGGTCAGTGTCAAGAATGAAAGGTGTTTGAACTGTCTGATGATCTGAAATGTTATTCAGTTACCAGTTCTAATTCTACTGTGATTATTGTTTGAGTTGTGCCATTTTTATTTTTCTAAATTGACAATTTTGCTGAATAGACTGCTCAATATTTGTTCAGTGCATTTACATATCTTCTTCTGTGTACACTTTCAGTGGTTAATTTGAATATTTTTAAAGCAAAGTATAGTTATGTCTATATTTCTCAAAAATGTGTTCTATAATGGTACTAATGTAATCAACAGACTCCAGTTAGCATGTAACGAATACAACATGAGAATAAACATCGACAAAACAGAAGTAATGACATTCGCCAGAGAGGAAAGCACTACCAATATCTCCATCGATAATCACCTACTAAATCAAGTAAAAGATTTCACATACCTGGGGAGCATTTTTTCAGCAAATTGAAGAATAACTAATGAAATTCAACACAGATGCAACAAAGCAAATCAAATGATAGGGCAAATGGCGCCAATTTTAAGATGCAAACTCGTCACCATGAACACAAAAAGAGCAATGTTCAACACAATCTTTATCCCCACATTATGTTACCAGTGCCAAACCTGGACGCTGACAACAAACGATAGAAGAAAACTAGTCACAACAGAGATGAAGTGTCTACGCAGAATGCTGGGTGTAACAAGAAGAGACCGGTTGAGAAATGAAGACATCAGGAAAAAGTGGGTACAACATCAGTACTATACTTCATCAAGAAACAACAAATTAAATGGTTCGCCACGTAAGCAGATTACCATCAGACAGTGCACCCCAAAGAGCAATGCTGCTCCGATACAATGGGTACAAAGCAAAAGGCCAGCCACGCAAAAGATGGACCTCAGAGATAACAGAGGCGACGAAAGAGACTATCTACGAAGTGCATACTAGGGCCCGTTTTAGAAATCTCTTCCTGACCTGACGCTGTGAGGCATACAGGATTCGAGAAAGAAAGAAAGAAAAGAATGTAAACTTGCTCTAGTTCTCATACATTTGAGGACTTTTGAAAGAGATTTATATCTTAAACCTGTTGCCTGTACCTATAACTCTTTTCTTCTTAAAAATAAAATTTGTTACTGCTTGTAGTACCACTCTTTTTAGGCTGGTGTAGGACAGATGGACTTAAGCCTGTGGAATTTAATTGCAGTGTGGCTAGTGCAGTCTGCGTGAAACTGTTCAAGTTGGGACTGTTTTTATGTCCCCGACAGAAAAAACTCCTTGGCCTTACCATGGATTGAACCTAGTCTCTGCTGTAAGCCAAGTTGGAGCCTGTGCTCTAATCCAATCGACCAGATGCTCTACAATTCTTTCCTCTAATCCTGCAAAAGCATCACATGGATTATAAGAAGTGATTAAAAGGAACTATTTACTTTCACTTACAAAAAAGCAGATTGCTTGCAATATTTTTGACAAGTAAATCATCTGATCTGGTCGCGTTTAATATTGTATATTATTATATGATCAAATAATTATGAGTCTCAAAAGCAGAGATGCACTTAGAAACCAAGCGAAACTATATTCAAATATTTCTTAACATTTTTCTACAACAGCATGTTATTTTGTCATGGCTGACAGGAAGTTGCTGTCTTAAGATTGTTTTATATACATGCATATTTCATGTTAAAGTCCTGTAGAAGAGAACTGGAAACTGATAGTGGGAAGATTGTGAAAACATTTTGCAGGGCAGAAACAAATAGGGATTATTTGCTGAGGGGTTGTGCTCTAGGAGGAGCTGATAGATTCTTCTTCTGTGATAGCCCGCTGTCAATTCAGGCGTTAGTCATGACGCCTGGTATTGCGCTTCTGACTGATTTTTGCATGAAGTCTACTTACCATTCGACTGGTGTCCCTTGCCACAGGGACAAGCCTTCGCCGACTTTAGAGGTACATGAAGATTAGATCCTTCAAGTGTGATCGTTACAGGAAACATGTGGTCCGAACCACTTGCCATGAGTCCTCATACCCTCTGAACTCAAGAGAGGCAGATCATGGCTGAGTCAGGCGGAAGATACTCTTCAGAAAATATGTGATCCTTCCGGAGTTGAAACAGGAGAGGAATGGATTGCTGTACTACCTCAATTTCAGACTGCTTTCACTGTTATTACATCTATTAAGAAAAACTGCGAATAAAATAATCTATCACTGATTAACATGGTGGTGGAGGCCCTCTTGAATGACATTATCAATGATACAGATGTGGTTATTTACGCCGATGGTTCAGTCATTCGCCAACAACGCTGTGCGTGGACTTTTTCAGCACGCTCAGGAGGAAAATAATAAGAGAGGCCAGTGGGGCCTATGCAACAACCACAAGTAGTTTGACAATGGACGTTCGGGCAGTTACGGAGGCGGTGAAATGGTTGGCATCTCACAACTACTCTCGTGTTTTCATACTCAGTGACTCCATGAGCATGATTCGTAAAGTCGAATCAGGAATGGTGAGACGCAACTGGGTGGAGGTACTGGTACAGACTATGATCAGAGAAATCACCTTCATTTTTGTCCCTTGGCACGCAGGAGTTAGGGGTAATGAACGAGCTGATAGATTGGCTGGCTTGGCTACAATGTCAGAGGGAGCTGGCATGGATTGAAATGACATTCTTCACGCTTTGAGTCTTTCCAAACAGAGGAGTTTCAGGGCTGTGAATCCCACTCGCTGACCAGATTGAGAGAGATGGGTGTCAATATTGGTTCAGCCTGAAAAGAACGACATACTAAATATGCAAGGAGATTAATTAATCAACATTGAACTGGTGTGCTGGACGCTGTTGGATTTGCTGAGGCGGAGATCGGAGCACCTATGGACATGTCCGAGTGCTATGATGATAGTCATCATATAACTGATAACCCTCTGAACTTTTACGGTCAGTGACAATTATTGAAGTGTGACTTCTTTATCGGATTTCCTGCCTCTTGTGAGGTAATTCTGTATGCATCATATAATAAACATTCTTTAATAATCTTTTAATGCCATATATTTGGGCTTGGATGTATGCCTAAGAGCATTTACTATTTTGCAACCTTTCTCACTGGGTGAGGTCGTTCCGGTATAGAAGCAACTGATAGATTTATTATTATTATGTTTAAATATCAAAATATAACACTGATCATTAAGTCAGGTTGTAACTACTTTAATCTAAAATTACTGTATTCTGTAAATGGTTTGTTGATAAGCCCTTCAGCAATATGATTCCATTCTTCTTTGATCTCACATATCAGCACAATTAATTATTTCATAACTTATTATTATTATTATTTCCGAACTGAAGAAGCCTCACAGCAACAGACACTAACCATTACTCTAAAACTGAAATATTGCTACTACCTTGTATCTGCTCTACAATAACATATAGACTTGTGAAAATATTACTTCTATCACATTCTTTTTTTAACAGACCATCTGTTGTTGCTTTTATATGTATATTATACATTTATATATTATTTCATAGAATAGAAGTGATTGAACGAGTTGCTCAGTATAGAATGGTATGGAGAAATTACTTGCAGGACCTATTTAGCGTATACCGGTAAGAGGGGGATACAAATATATATTCATACTGCTAATGAACGTCATTTTTTTGATAAGCTAGAAAATTATTAAAGTTGAACATATGTCAGCTCTTTGGCCTAGATCCAAGCCAAAATATACGGCAAACGGATCATTAAAGAGAACTTGTACGAATGAAGGGAAGTGTTAGGGACTGACTGTTATCGAGACAGATTCAAAACACTTCCCGTATGAGGAAAATGAAAGCCCTGACCTACACATGTATGGTACCATACACAAAGTAGGGACCTAATTTCAACAGGGGTTCAACGTAAGTCGTTCTTGTCATAGATCAATTATATATCACAATAAGAATGGTAAAATTTGCCATGAAGAATGAACGCTAAGAACATATATCATGCCCATTGTAAAAGTGCAGTGGCTCAATTTTTAATAATCCTTGAGCATATGCCTACAGTTTAGAAGAATTTAACAAGACCAGTTGACAGTATGGTGATGGCAGTGAATCCCACATTGGCTGCTGTATCAGTTAGCAGCACATAGAAACCACTCCTAAGGAAGTTCAATTCTGACTCCTGTCCAGTTTTATTAGAAAATTCGCAGACATCCCCAGTTCTTCAGTACTTACGTACAACATAAATATTACATACATTTGGCCGAAGGGAAAGAGCTCAAGTGGTGGTGGATCATAGAAGAGAACATATAAAACTTAAATAAGTTGAACAGTTTTTCATGATGTTCCACTCATTTTCTACAGTGAACTGATTGTGTACATATTTTTTTTCTTGTTTATATTTATGACAGTTACATCATTTTTTTTTTTTTAACCATTACATAGTGTTGTATTTTCACAGTAGTTTATTTACATAGAACAACTATTCTTAATTGAAGTGTATCATAGTTTTGCTTGCTGATAAAAGTATTTGTGACTAAAGATTTAGTTTGCTCTCTGATTTTGTTTTATATCTGAGTTGATACTTTTTTATTGCATCCTGTAAGTCTCGACATGTCTGTTGTGAAATTTTATGTGTTCCTGCATTCTATATATCAGTCAGCCTTCTTAGTCTGACTTCACCAGTGTTCAGAGCCTGCATATAGCTGAACCTGTCCTGCTACTTCCAGTTTGCACATAAAGGTTTTGAAGATACTTCCTGCAAAAAAGTCCCAACATGTAGTAATGTGACACATACTTTTATTAAAACAAACAAGAAACAATGCTGGTATATCAATGTATGACACATAAAGAGGAAGGGGGCTCTGAATTAGACAGGTTTCTGTATCAACCTTTGACATAAGTTTGCTCACAACATTTATTATAACTTGTTTAATGAAACATTCTTCTTTGATCGCACATATCAACTAAATTATTTCTTTCATAATCTCTTATTATTATTACTATTATTTCCTAAATGAAGAAGCCTCACGGCAGCAGACATCAAAGTGGAAGTGGAGTCTGAAGTAGATTGATTTCGGAATTATTATTGAGTAATTTCTCCATACCGCTTTGTCCTGGGCAACTTGCTCAATCTCCCATGGAATCGAGTCCTATATTTTTTGGCCTATATCAGCAAAGTTCGTTTCAGGGTTTTCCAAGGGCATCCATTCTTTCTTGAGCCCTTTGCCTCCCACTTCAGTGCCTGCTTTGTTATTCTATGATCATTTCTTTTCAAGGTATGCTCAACATATCACCATCTTCTTATTATAACAGTTTTTACTAAAAATTACATAAATCATCATCAAGGTGCGTATCCTTTATAGGACGTTGCTCTCTTTGCAGCGCATCTGAAATTAATTCTGTCTCTAGCCAGTTCACCCACTTTGTCGGTGGTCATATCCATGGTTTCTTTAATATCTTGTAGCCATCTTCTTCTTGGTCTGCCTCTGTGTCCTGGGACCCTGCCCTCTAGTATTGTTCTTTCCAAGCCATCGTGACGCTTGATTTGACCAAAGTATCTAATTTTTCTGTATAGTATGTTGTTTATCAGCCAACTCTTTAACATTTAGTTCTTTCAGGACATCAGTGTTCTTTCTTTTTCTGTCCATAGAAGGATCTTTCTGTAGCATTTAGACATAAATACAGCAATTAAATATGTTTTATTTTTAGACCGTTTTTCTTGTTCAGTCCAAATGAGTTTTTTCATTTTAAAAATTATAAATTTTAATATTATTTTTAGAACTCTAGAAATTTGTCTGTGTGGTTAAGTTGTTCAGAATGTTCTCTTTCTGTTGTGCTCGGTCTTGTACCCTGTTGATTATCGAAATAGGATGAAGACTGCAGTAAAACTTGGTAAATAGTGAAACACGTACAAACAAAGTACGATAGTTTTACAAAATACATAAACAGTGATGATAAACAGCAACGTTTCGACCAACAAGGCCTTTATCAAGCAAACGAACAAACAGGTATTAAGAAGCATAAGAATGTAATACGCTGACCACGCGGCTCAACGTATTACATTCTTATGCTTCTTAGTACTTTCTCTTCCCATGCTTTGTAATCTCTATGGGTATATGTTGCATGTATTAGATTCTTATGCTTCTTAGTACTTTCTCTTCCCATGCTTTATAATCTATATGTGTATATGTTGCATGTATTCAAGTTATATATTTACTAGATGTTTCTTTTCTATTTCTAGTTTTTATGTGTGTTTTTGTGTTACATTTATTTCGTTATTCGTTTTATTCCAGATTTTCCTTAGATACGTTGGTATTTGGTCGTCCATTTGTGTTTCATTTTAATTTGTCACTCCTGTTTGTTCGTTGCTTGATAAAGGCCTTGTTGGTCGAAACGTTGCTGTTTCTCGTCACTGTTTATGTATTTTGTAAAACTATCATACCCTGTTGATTGTAATTTTCTCATGCACTGCCTGAAAAATGATAATGAGCTTCATCTGTGTGTTGACCTCTTTTGTCACAATTTTCTGCTCAGTGCATAGGATTCTCTTAATTCTACTGTAAAACCACATCTCTGTGACCTCCAGAGATTTTGCTGTTTATTTATTGTCCATGACTCACTTCCATATGTCAGTACTTTCTCTGTTTAAAACTCAATAAAAACAACTCTCTTTCTTACTTTTATAAATGACTTGTTACGTCTAAAGCCTTTCATTTTCTTAAATTCTGTTTTCGTTGGGCCTAGTAAATTCTATCAGAGTTTGAAAGTATATAATTTGATCAGCTTGTCATAACATCCTTTTATTTACTTTGATGGCACATTCTGGTGAAAGCTTTTTTTTTCTAGATGACCAATTTCATTACTTTAAATATTGCCCATATATATATTGCCATATATGCCCAGGCTAGACCGTCTATAAAGACGAAAAGGTCATATATATATATATATATATATATATATATATATATATATACACACATAAACATACCCAAGTGTTGTCTCCTGTATAATTTTCCCTATCTTTTGTAGCTCACACAGAGGTCTGTGTAGTTATCTTTCCAGTGTTGTTTCACTCGATGAGTGAGTTTGCCTCAGTTTATCATATTCGGGCACGTCTTGAGTAGATGACCGTAATTATCTTGTTATTCAGGCTGAGGGTTTTGTTTTTAACTTTCGATCACTGCTATATTAAATATTGCTTATAGATCATTTTGTTTTGCTGTCGCTACAGTATCATCAGTATATTTCAAGTTATTTATGTTATGTCCATTTGCTGTTATTCCAGCCATTTTCTTTATTGATCTCAGGTTGCTTATATTGTATAAAAATGAATATGCCCTCCGTGCAAAACTCTATAATTAAGGAGTAGGCACATTTATTTTCATGGTTTATTGGTTGCTGAATCTATGTCGTTGCACTCCAGGCAAACCCATTAGGGCTCATGCTCCCCCAACAGATGTCGAAGGGTATGCATATTGGTGGCTCCTGTGGCTAAACGCTGGTTCATGGCATTAGCTAACTAACTTGTTAACACTTTGTTTCAAACTGTCATAGTTTCAAGCATTTCTCACTTTCATTAAATAACCAAATATCAAAATGTTTCATTTGAACCATCTTATCTTCTACTAGTGAATACCCCAACATAAGATTAATAGAAACGTGTCGCAATGCATTCACCGACATGTATTTAGTGATATTTTCACTATACAAGCATTTAGTATTTGCAAGTTTGTGTGTGTATATTAAACCCAATTTTATTTGTCTTTCCATAAATCTTGGCTCTAAGAATAGACCATATCATTGATACCTTTATTATTTATGAGTGAAGAAGTGAAACTATGGAAAGCATGTCTTTCTATTTCACAGTATATGGTTGTTACATTATATTTCTACCTGTACAATTTCCTTGTACTGGCACATTGTTTTTATACAACATAGAAAGTTTTTATATTTTTGTAGATTGTTTAATTTTGTCATCGAATGTGTGTCTGCTTTGTTTGCTCTGAAAATGACATGTGTTACCTTGTATCACAGTTTACAGTGAGACTGCTACATCTGCTCATTTTACACATCTGTTTTCATTATCGTATATTTTGGACAGATCTACTTTCCCTCCTTTTTCAATGCTAGTTCACTTAGCCAGATTGTAAGGATACATATTGTTATCAGAACCACCATTTGGAGGGGAAGTAAGATATTGGCACCTCTGAAGTTGGAGAAGGCAAGCCTGTATTGCAGGGGACACTGATAATAAGGAAAACAGGCCTTCATATAAAAATAAGTCAGAAGCACCATACCAGGTGGCCTGAATTCTGTAGTGGGCGAATGCAAGAAAAAGAAGATATTGGTTATTTCTGGCTTGCCGATGATCTCCTTCTTCGAGCGCTCCATATGGACCACTTGTCAACCACTCTGTGTGACTTGTATGTGATCTGAGCCTAAGCGTGATTGTACATTGTGCCAGTTATGCGCCTACAAGTAGTCTAGCACATCTGATCTCTGCGCTGCTTTTTATTTACTAGGGTAGCATCTCTAGGGCCTACATTAGTCACCTCTTACGACATGCAATGTAGATTGCAGTGGTACTATTCTTTGCTTCCCTTGCTGACCCTGGCACCACATAGGCGCTTGCTGATGATAAGCTCTGTCATTCTCTGCATCTATGACTTCATTTTATATAAAAGCGTATCTGTAAGGTGGGTAGCTAGATTATTATATATATAAAGAAAATTGTTTAAGAAACCACTAATTATAGACACATAAATGTTGTAGAGTATGGAGGCCAGCTGCACAATTTACCTGATGCTTCACTTGTGTAAAACATGAATGATGTTTAATATCTGTGGTTGATATTACAGAATGGAGATCTGGAATATATTGTACTAGTTTCCCTAATTCTTCTTCTCGCGTTCACCCACAATGATTTCAGGCGTAATCAGTGTGGCACTTTTGATGGACTTTTGCTAGAATAATTGTCCCTAATATAAGCGTACCTATGTTCGAAGATAGAGGATATACTGGTTATATTTTGTTATTCTTCATAAGCTGAGTCATTGACACGAAATAAAAAAACTATGATTATAATTTTGGGAGTCAGAATTTGTGAGTTTACACCACATCTTTGATACTACTAATTTTACTTTTTTTTACACTAACCTTTCATATAGATTTATAGGATGTCAGTACTTTATTTGACTGAGTAATGTTGCTTCTTTTGCTCATCCTATGATTGTGAAAACTATAAATATTTAGTTATGCACTCTAATATGTATTTTGAGTGGATTGTCCATATTTCAAAATGTGATATCAGCAAGGTTGCACATATTTTGTTGTCATAGTTCTGTAAAAACTGCAGCACTTTTTAGGATTTCCTACCCATTTCAAGTAGAAAGAAAGCGATTAACATATCACTGGGGAAATTCTTCTTCAAACGCTCCATATCGACCACTTGTTAAACCACTCTTTGTGATTTGTATGTGATCTGGGTCTAAGAGCAATTGTACGTTGGTGCCAGTTATGTGTCTACAAATAGGCCAGCACATCCAATTTTTTTCAACGATTTTTATTTACATGGGTAGCTTTCCTAGCCCCTTCCTTAGTCGACTTTTACAACATGCCTTGTAGGTTGCAGTGTTACTATTCTTTGCTCCCCTGCAACACTGGCGACTGGAGAAATAAGGTAGTGTCTTTTCTAGACAAAATATGGTTCTCATTAGCCGTTAGTTATGCATATTTCTTATTGGTCCTCCTGTACGTAACCAAACCTTCAAAACAAAAGGATTATCCCATGTTTTAGCATGAGCTCCAATCACTAGGAATCCTCACTCCTGCATTTAAAATAGCATGTTTTAAATATTACACCTAAAGCGTACAAGTCTAAACCACAAAGCAAAAGAAATATGAAAGTCGTACTTGGAACTACTAAATCATAATTCCATACCTGAAGAATTACTTTTGGATCACTGGGAACCAGACTCAGTAGCACTAAACCTCAACCTCCATCCCTAAATTATTAAGCAAAGATGCAGAGCCTAATCTAGTGAAGAAAGCAACTACAATGGAACATCTCCATTACATGTTTCCAGAAGACAGCTGGATAAGAATTTACACAGATGGATCAGCAATGAGAGCAACCATGAATGGTGGAGCAGGAGTGTACATTAGGCACCCAGACGCTACTATTGTGTCTCTAGCGGCCCCTACTGGAAGAATTTGTTCCAATTACAAAGCAGAACTCTTAGCCCTTCTGATGGCAGCACAGCACATGAATAAGCTGCAAGCACCTGCAGGAAAGATGGCTTACAAACTCACTGTCAGCTATACAAGCCCTGGAGGCTAAATCCGCTGACAGTACAGTACAAAGCCTAAAAAGAGAACTTGCTCAGCTTTCAGAAAAGGCAGAAATTCACTTGCAGTGGATTCCATCTCACTGTGGCATTGCAGGCAATGAGAGTGCCGATGTCTTAGCTAAGGAGGGCAGTGCCAAAGAGCAAATTTACCAACCCTTGTCTTTTCAAGAGGTCAAAACCCTCATACAGAGAAAATCTGCAGTAGACTGGAAGACAAACACTGGATATGATTATGGAAAAGACTCCTCAAAACCTAAGCAGAACAGACCAGGTCATTATATTTCGACTACACACCGGACACTGCAGACTCAACAAACACTTATATAGACTAGGAATAAGTCAAACAGCTCACTGCCAGTGTCAGCAGGCGGAACAGACACCAGAGCATATCCTGCAAGGCTGTCCTCTCCTGTGTCAGCTGAGAAGCAACATGTGGCCACACCCAGTCAACCTGAAAACTAAGCTTTGGGAAACCTGACAGACCTGAACCTGATTGCCCAGTTTGTGGTCCACAGTAAATTACATGCATGACCAGAGATCGTTGAAGAAGAAGAAAATATTACACTGTGATGTTATAAGTGAGCAGCGTCTGGCTGAATGGATTAGAGTGTGGCTCCCATGTGGGAGCCTGTTTTCAATTAACTGTAAGGCCAATGATTTTTTCTTTTGTTTGCATAAATGAAAAGTTCTAACCTGAACAGCTTTGCGGTGACTGCACTAGCTATGCGGTCAATAAATTCTTACTGCTCTCGTCCACACCGCCTAAAAGCGGTGCTACCAGTTACAACAGTTTTATATAAGTTCTATTTCAGTATGGACATCCTGCTTATGTCTTTAAATCAACACTACACATAGCTCACTCATTCGTCTTCATTGAAAGAAATTCTCTGACACTATATTTTGTTTACTTAATTTTATTCTTTACACATTTTAAAAATATTTTTCAACATAAAATCTACTTTTCTACCACCTATCAAACACATATAACACTTTTTTTTTAATGAAGCACTGTGGACAATCTATGTATTACAGGCTTTGGGGTATAAATTAGAAATTAAATATATGAGTATTCACATTATAGACATGTATGTATATATACATATATATTATCAATCATATGTGATATAAGTTGTATGATTCTTTCATAATTGTTGATCATCATCTCATCATACACCACATATCAAGAGTTCAGCTTATGCTGTATTCATCTAATAAACTTCAGTGTTTACTGGACATCTAAAAAATGTTTGAATCTTCAATTTTCTGCTTCGTTATTTGTGAAGGAAGGTCACCATAGAGAGGATGTTAAACAGTGTTCTTCTCCACCAAAATATCTGAGTTAATTTTTGTGGTGGACAGAAATACAGAAACATTTGCAGCGATCCATGGCCTCAAGGTAGGTTAGTTCAAGCATCTAGTCCTATCATAGATTGTTGAAAAACATGAAGTTCCCTGGAGCAACTTGCACATTTTTTAAAAACCCTTTCGCTGCTACATACTTTCCGAAGACGAGCTAAAAATAACTACTCTTTATTTTCTAGGTCATAAACGTGAATGTACGCACATAGTAGTGAGAGCAGAAATGTATAACGTGCTAACACGTCTTTAGCCCACAGAGGAGAGATAATAACAGACATGTTAACGTGTCTTTAACAGTGAATGGGAAAAACATCTATACACGTCCTTAGCAGCTAAAGGGTTAAGAGCTTTTATGTGTTACATATTGAAATAAGAGTAGGATGCATTTCACTTCCCTGTACGCCCGAGTGGTTACCTGGGCCCAAATTTGGGGTGTAAAGAATAGAACCACTGTTACCTGTCACGCACATCATTAGAGGCGACTAAGGAGGTTTGGATGAAATCGAATGCACATGTCCTAAACGTGTAGAAGTCTATGCGTTTAGGGGCCTACAAACCAATGTGCAATGTATACACATTCTTGGCAAAGAACAAACATATCACAAAGAGTGATTAAAATTGGTCGTAAAGAACAACGCAAGAAGAAGACTTCCTGTAAAATTTAAATGACAAACATTTTTAATCCAATTCCTACCAAATCCACCATAACAAAAAAAAACAACCGGGAGAGCAAACCTGATCCAAAAAATGATAAAATCTAATTGGCTAGACCAGCGTTTCCCAAAGTGGGGTACCGCCCCAGTGGCGCTGAAGTGTTCTAGGGGAACGATGGTGGGTTCAGAAGAATTTGGGGGTGTTCAGTGGATTAGGGTCGTGACTCATTAAAGAAAAATTAATAATAAATATTTTAAAATAAATTATTTTTGCGATTGAATAATCATTTAAAATTTGAATTCTGCATTTAAATTCATCTTATGCCCGTCTTACACGATCCATTTTTTCATCAATTTTCTATTTCATGCATACAATCATTTGAAAATTGACCATGTATTACAGAAATATGTATCAATTTTCTATGTCAAAGAGAAAATAGAGCATGTATATATATATATATATATATATATATATATAGGGGGGGGGGCGTTGGCAAACTGTTATAATGTGGAGGGAGCGTAAAGTTTGGGAATCTATGGCTAGACCAAAAGCACAGATACAGCAGCTCTGTTGTAAACAGGGCACAGCATATTCCGAGTATTTGCGCTTACAAAATCACAAGCAGTGGTTTATGGTTTTATGCGTTCGTTCTTGTTAACCACTATTTGTTATCTATGTGGTTTGCGCCAAGAATGTGAGTACATTAGGCCCCTACGTAGTGGCGTGCAGTGATTTTTCTCAAATGGGGGCACGTCTGTGTAGTGCCGAAGCCCGCAAGGGAAGCAAAGAATAGTACAACTGTGACCTACAATGCATGTCGTAAGAGACGACTGATGTAGGCCCTAGGGATGCTACCCTAGTAAATAAAAACGGCACAGAAATAGAATGTGCTGGCCTACTTGTAGACGCTTAACTGGCACAACGTACTATCGCTCTTAGGCTCATATCACATACAGATCACAAAGAGTGGTTAACAGGTGGTCGTTGTGGAGCGTTCGAAGAAGTCTCTAATTGACACATGACCTTTCTGGCCAATACCTTCTTCAGTAATTTGCCATATACATTTTGCAAGGTGAGTATGCGGTAACAGATGAACAGTCTATGATACTTTATATGTTTAGGGAGCGGTCGTGAATTGCTATGGTGCCAATCCTCAGGTACCAACGCATTCCGTATACTGTTGTTGAAATCCATCCCAACTGCATTAATACCAGCCTCGTGTAGATGTTTGATGTAGTGATACTGGACACCATCAGGTTCTGGTGCAGTGCTGTAGCTGGCTTTGAGTGCATTAACAACATTCTCGTTTGTTATGAAATCAGTGTAAGATTTTCCAGTGTTAGTAATATCACGAAGAACATTCACAATAGATTTACGGTCATCTTTATCATGCTTTTCTGTCTGATTTACAAAAGGCCAAAGGAACCAGTGCCCCTTTTCTGCATCTATTGCTAATAGGGACCCTGACAAGTCACGTAAATAAGGAAAGGACTGGCTGTTAGTCCTCCTGTCCATTCTGTGAAGGAACTGCGAGAATTGATGCAGTGACTTATCACCACATACCTGTGTTATGAATGCTTCCCATAAATCACTCTTTTCTTCCCTGATCAATTCTTTGAAATCATTAGTGACTGTGTCAAACAGCAGACATCTCAGCTACATCACACATATTTCTCTGTTGCTTCTTTCAGGCTCTCTGTTTTGACCTTGAAGCAGTCTCTTTAGAAACATAAAGAAGAATAAACGAACACAGAACTGTTATTAACTTATTAGTTGATACATTGAGATACGTACAAAGAAATATATCTGAACACTAATTAATTCGATGTACAGTGCTGATGATCTGACGACTAAACTTTTTTTAACATAAATAATAATTTTCAGACATGTATTGAGAAAAAGTGTTTTAGAATACATGATGACAACCGACAAAATCATCCTGGACGAGACGGAGTGATGTATTTATGGTCTAATTTCATTGTACGAAATAATGTCAAATCTTAACTTAACTGAGTATTCAGAATAGACGTTTGTAGAGATCATAATATGGGGGTGTTGAATGAGGCCAAGACACAGAGAAAGCTTATCAAAATAAGAATGATGCAGTCATCATTTTTCGGGCATATGATGAGAAAGGGCTCAAAGGGTGATTTAGAACACATTTTAGCAACCGGTAAAATCGAGGGGGACAGAATTCCGTCGAAACAGAGTTTCGTCCAAATAGATGATGACGGAGAAAATTTTGGATAGCCTGACATCATAGCACGGAAGAGCGTCAAAATGATATCAAACACCAGAGATTTACAGAGATCCATGATCGCCTACGCCAGCCGGCTCCTGGTGATGAGAGATCATAATAGCCTTCGCTAGCCGGCATGGCACAGGATAAAGATGATAGTTCGTCGCGTCGAAGAATAGCGACTTGTTGCCATTTACATAGAGATGTCGCATACAACGTTTACAATAAAGATAAACTATATAAATGTACAAATACTTCTGTTAATGTTGCTGTTCTAACTTTAAAACATAAAGTATAAAACGTGTTCATTAAAAAATATAATAATTGCCATTATAGCTAACTACATATTCACGTTGAATATTTTTTAAGGTTGTTAGCAGCGTAGATGAGCTACGCCTATTTTCGGGTTTTCTAATTTTAGAACATCCCGGGTCGGAGCCATTTTTGTCAAACTTGGTGGAATATATTCTTCAGTCTTTGGTATTCAAATATTTGATTGTATATTGTCGACAAAAAGATGCAGGCAATCAAGTGTGTTGTAGTAGGAGACGGGTAAGTCGTTATTTATTACAGGCTGAATAGTACGTACACATATAAATGGTGAGTCGGTTTAGTTAACGTTTGAGCCCCTCAAGGGGTTTTAAAATCCAAATTCACTTCCTCATGACGACGCTAGATAAGACAATGCTCAACAAATGTCTACAAACTTGTAAGTAGAAGCAGGATATGCCGCATCTAAAAATATGGATATTTTATGATCTCAGAAAATTCATATTTTCAGTTTCCCTAAAATCGTGTAAGTATTTCAGTAGTCATTACAATTACACACAGAGTTTACGACGTTGCTGAATTTATGCAGAAATTCAGTTGCATTTTATTTTCAATATATTTTCATGACGAATTTAATGACATTTTGTTGTCTACAAGTAACAATCAAATGTAGTCTTGAAGTGAAGATAAATCATTAAATGGTCGCATGTAACTGTACTATTATCAAAGGATAAAATAACATTCATACTTAGGTGTTGTGGTAAATGTTTACAAGTATAAATTTTAAGTGATTTACCAACCGTAACGTCTAAAAAATGTTTAGTAAAAAACTTCTCTTTGAGTCTTTAACTCTATTATATATATAATAATTATATATATGTTTACTATTGTTTACCATCAAATTCTGTTCTTCCATTCATAGACATTTATTTAATGTCATTTTCCTGACAACTAGCGTATAATATAATAACAGGAAGGAAAATAGAAAAAAAGCTGTTTGATTAGTAATTACATCACTAGTTATGTTGTCATGTGTATTGTTTACAGATGTCAACCCCATTGAAATGTTTCTTTAAAAATCTGAGTAAAATAGTAAATTGATCAATAGATTTGGTTCACAACCTAGGACAAAGTGAACACTATTTGTTTAATTCACAGTCAATTGTAATACAGCTGTTCTCTTTTGTTAAGTTACATTATTTCCTGTATCCTGGGAACTGCGGTCACTGTTCTTATTGCAGGAGTTAAATATCACAGCTACTGGCATTATTGCTAATATTGTTTTACTACTTTCAAAATCATAAAACAAATCAGTAACTCACTGTCCACTTTGTTTTTCTGCTTACTTGGTTATCGATAGATCTATCAACCAACTGCTAAAAGTTTCTAGCTAGTTTGCCAGATTAGATATGAAAGTGCTCGGGGATCAAAGAAAAATATGTATCAAATAGCTTATCCACAATATTTTTTTTTTTAGATACAGAAACACTTGAGCTTTCAGCTTTTGGCCGGTGCCACGAACACCATAAATCTGGGGAACCTGTGGATTTTCTGCCAGCCCGCGGAATTGAACCACATTCACAGGGGCTTGTCACCCATCATCCAACGCACTACGAACATGCTGGGCAGGAATTGAACCGCATTCACAGGGGGCTGGGCAGGCAGGCAGGCTGTCCCACAATATACCTTATGGGCTCTACTTTATTTTTGCATGTGACTCCACTTTTTTGGTTTTCTGCTATGAATTCAGTAGTCATTCCACATAATTCAACAGCTCTGACTGATTTGCTACATTTTGTCAGTGTATATCCACACGCTGGCTAGTATATACACTAATGTCACTATGGATATTCCATGTGGCTGGGCTAAAACTTTTCATATAGAGTTCTTTAATTTGCTCTTTCAACAAAAAATTATTTACTTTTCTCAGACAGATAGAAACATTATTTTTGTCATCTTTAATTGTGATGTTAAACACTGATAATACACTGACCTGATAAAGTTTCTAATTTGCCTTCTGTATCTCTCAACAGAGCTGTTGGTAAGACTTGTCTACTAATCAGTTACACAACAAATGCCTTCCCCGGAGAGTACATTCCAACAGTGTAAGTAATTTGTTCCTGTATGTTCAATTAATTTATCTTACTTTTGAAAATGGTTTAGATCTATGTCATGTCTATTATCCATCATCAAACAGAAAGCCCTGGATCACAGATGAAACATGGCAATAGGTAGGAGAGGAAGAAGTTGAAACAGGAAGTAAACCAGGCATGGACTCAACAGCAAAAATGAGCGACAGCAACTAGATATAACACAATGGCCAGATATATAAAAAGAAAGCTGAGAGATGACAAAAAGATCTTTCCTTAATGAATAAGCAGAACAGACAGGGCCAGCAAAGGTGACCTCACTATCCTTGACCAGAAAGAGACCATTGACCCTAGGCTTAGAGATCAACAGGCTGGATTCTGGATAGATTTTGTAATGACCAGATAACCACCCTGAGAGTCATCGTAGAACAAACAATGGGGCAGCAGACTCCACTCTTCATTTGTTTTGTTGATTTCAAGAAGACATTTGCCAGCAAAGATAGGAAATCAATGTGGAATATCCTGAAACACTATGTGGTACCAGAGAAGACTGTTTACGTCATCAAGCAACTGTAAGAGGGGTGGGGGTTGCTGGCCAAGTTATCCGCGATGGAAGGTTGTCTGAGGTGTTCCCGGTAACTATGGTGTTAAACAAGGATGCCTGCTGCCCCTCCTCTTCTTGGTGCTACGTGATTGGGTTACACGCACAGCACATGCCAGGTCCAGAAAAGACATCCAGTGAACACTTATGTCAAAATTAGAGGACCTGGGCTTTGCAGACGATCTTGCTCTTGCACAGACTGCAAGAAGGGGTCAAAGGCGCATGCGGCGGAGTGCCAGGATTAGTGAGCCGGCAATAATCAATACCCTGTCCCTTACCTCCACGTGGTGACTCTGGAAACAGACTTTGGTTCCGGTCTGACTAATGGGAGCAGGGATCGGGAACTACTGGTAGTGGTAGCAGTGCAAGTACGAGAAAAAAACAGAAATGCAGCTCCATACGAACAAATTGCACAAATCTCTGGCGATGCTCAACAAAATATTGTCCAAGTTCCCGAACAAAAGAAACAGCAGCGAAACGTCTCTAACATAAACCCCGGAGTAAGGGCTGAACGCAAATCGTAATCTCCGGAGAAGGAGACTCCATACACGAGCTCGACATGTAAGTCAAAGGTCCCTCCACAAATTACCAGTTTCTCTACCGATGGGGTGACTGGTGAACATGAAAGAATGAGAGGTGCATCCAGTGACGAAACGTGTGCCCACGTAGGGCAAAACTCGAAGCCCTGAGGAGGGGGCAAACATTGCCAGCTCGCGCAAGAATAAATAAGTCAGATCCATAACGAATAAAAGTCTACCCTCGTGTCGATCGAGGAAGATTGCAGCTGACTCTGCATCGATGGCCTGGTGCAGATACATGTACTGGGCATGGTTTGCCGAGCACCAAAAAAAAAAATTGTACGTTTTAGTGCATAACGAAACTACCCTCCATGTGAAAACCGTGCACGGTACTGTTGCGATAACAATTAACATCCCCAGAAGAACTGAGGTGGATGATGCCTAACGGAACTGCCAGCCTTGGGACAACCGGGCAAGGTACTATTGCAGTCACAACTAACATCCCCAGAAGAACTGGGGCGGGTGATGGTGGCGAGCGCAAAATCCTCAGTTGTGTTGCTAGCGCCGATTGAAATGACCCTCTACATTGTTTGTGCTTGGCCCCAGGCGGTGTCTTCGAGGCTAACTGGTGCCACGTACCAACGCATGTCTAGAAAAGGCTGAGAATGTTCCTACTCCGGATCAAACTCAAAAGTGAACGGTAAAGTAAGGTCGACAATGTAAAGATCTGACAGGCTGTCCGGGTCCGAACATTGGCGAAGGCGATACTCTATACTGTGTTTTATACGAGTAAGATGCCATCCGAGGACAAGCTTATAAGCCCCGTGAAATGTTTCTAATCCGGAACGACCTCACAGTCAGAAAGGGCATAATAGCGTAACTGACTGTCTTGGCGTAGATCATAAAGCCCAAATATACGGCAAAGCTGATCGAAAAGGCGAAGATCCGGGCCGACGTAGTCGGCAGAAAGGATCGCACCTAGGAAAGTTCACCCCAGTAAATCAAAAGCTGGCTGAAACCAGACGAGCGGGTCTAGTCACCATGGGCGCACAATCAACCCGACGTAGATCACCCCGTTCTTGTCAGTGGACCAATTATACATCACAAAAAGAATGATAAAATTGGCAGTGAAGAATGATCGAGAGAAGAAAAAGACTGCAAGTGGATGCTCTGGCAGAAATTTGTCCAACGGGTTGGTCTCAAAATCAGCTAAGAGAAGACAAAGGGTACTATGAAGCAATAACATACAACAAAACCCGATATTGATTGAGGAAAGGGATATAGATGTTGGTAAATTTGTCTTGACATTAATGACAGGATTAGAAAAGCCAGATAAGCCATGGTTTCATGCACACAGTGTGGAAATCTACTGCTAAAACAAAGCTCATGATATTCACCTCAACTGTGAAACCTGTATTGCTGTATGGCTCAAAAACATGGTGAGTCACCAAGTTAACTACAAATAAGATTCAAATTTTTGTCAACAGATGCCTTATGCGTATTCTCAAACTGAAATGGTATGACAGAGTTACAAACACAGACCTGTGGATAAGAACAGAACATGAACCTAGGATGGCCCAGGTTAAGAAGAGGAAATGATGATGGATCGGGTGTACACTGCAGAAGACACAGTCGAGTGTCACTAGATAAGCACGCACTTGAGTGGAACCCGCAAGGAAAAGGGGACGTCCTAAACAAACCTGGAGACTAGTCTTCCTCGTGAACTGAAGGATGCTGGACCATCCTGGGAAGCCATAAAGAAAACAACCTGAGACCGGGAAAAGTGGCAAACAACTGTTGAGGCACTATGCTCCACAAGGAGTGGAAAGGAATAAGTCAGTCATAGCTTTTTCCTTTATATTGAAATTAAAATACAATATTTTGCAAGTTTATTGCAAGTCTAAAGTAAGTGAGTATTGTTTATATATTTTGACAAATAATGTTTGGATCATATTAACAGATTTGACAACTACTCTGCCAATGTTATGGTGGATGGCAAACCTATCAACCTTGGATTATGGGATACTGCTGGACAGGAGGACTATGACAGATTGCGGCCTTTGTCATACCCTCAAACTGTAAGTTTATATCTTTCACCAGTCTTTGTCACGTCATTTAGCTTTTGGTTTCTTGGAAGAATAATTTGTTTGTCTGATGCCATGTAGTGGTATCTGTGTGTGTTTGTAAGTTGTTTCTTTGTTCAGTATAAAACTTTCCATTTATCTGGCCTTAGAGGAAGAAGAATTTGTTCTGTCATCGTCCAATGTTTGGCACCGAAAGAGGTGGTCCAGTTTTATAATGTTGTATACACCGCTCACAATCGGTGTACACAGTACTGAATCGGTGACCCAATTTCTTTTCATAATCGTCTGTAACAAAACTTAGCAATTGACCTCACCCATATTTGTGAAACATCAGCTGATATGATCATACACATTTTAGGAATGGCTGAATGAAGCAAAATATTTAAAATAATTAAATCTAAAGAATTGTCAACATAAATGTAATACCAAACAACTGTTGTGGCTCTATACTCTACAAGGAGCAGAGAGGAATATGGTTGATATTGTGATGTGTGATTTCAAAATGATGTAAGAATATGGGGATAAGAACACAAATTCTAAAATTCTATGAAGTTTTCATAAGAGATGCTGGCGATGGATAGGGCACACATTGAGAAGGTCGATCAGAAGCATTGCAAGACAGGCACTGTTTTCGAACCCACACGAAAAGTGGAGTAAGGGAAGACCTAGAAATACTTGGAGAAGAGATCTGGAGACTGATATTAAAAGGATAGGCAAGACTTGAAATGAATTAGAAGGGATAGCAAGAGAGAGTAAGGGCTGGAAGAAGTTTTTTGAAGACCTGTGCTTTGTTGCAAGAAGAATAATAATTTATTCTGGTTTGTCTCTTTTTTGTTTGTTGCACTCTCTATTATTACTGTAAAAATATGCTATTATATAACTTTGATAATGAGATTACCTTTCCAAGTACACTTCTCAATAGAGGTCATATTATTATTTCATCATTGGGTACATTAAAGATCATGCTCAATGTATAACAAAATAAAGTCAGTATTTTATATGCTCACATAAAGGGTCTTTTTTTTTTTTTTTTTCTTTCGTCCGCTTTTCAACTCAGACGAAGTTTCATCTCTGAAACTGATTTTGCGTGAAAATCCGTTTTACCAATTTCTTACAATGGCAGCAGCGTGCACATTGTAAATTACTTTACACTGGCAGCCGTGTGCTCAATGTACTCGTAATTAGTATTCCCTCGCCATACAGGCAGATTTTCTCCGACTTCAGAGGTACTCACGTTATCGTCCTGAGTGAGACCACACATAAAGGGTCTAAAGCCTAAGGATTGATTTCATTGCGCTGTGTTAACCCATATGGCTCGGTCCTTTTCAGCAAAAATGGTACGCCACCTGTAGAGAGTATCGCACAAAGTACAACCTTCATAGTTCTGGCAACAATCCTATGGGTTTCTGACAAAAATGCACTCGTGAACAGAACAGCGAGGTCTGGATTCAAATCCACACCCTTGGGAACGCAAGGCAAAGCTTAGCCACAGATACCCCCATTTTTATATGGGCCAAAATGTACCATCAGTTTTAAATAAAAGTTATTCTTAATAAAGAATATACTGGCATTTTTGTCACAAATGATGATCCTAGGTGCCAAAAGATTATGTAAATGTTTAGTAACAATTATTTGAAATATTTAGTGTGAAATGTATCGTCCGAAATAATAAAATTAGTGTTGTGTGACCCTAAGCAGGTCACTCTTTTGCAGTCAGTAGCAAGCTCTGTACTTCGTAATGGATAAACCTAATATTTCTTTTGCGTCTCTAGATGTTGATTCCAAAATTTGTTTTTTTTTTCTTCCCAGGATGTGTTTCTCATCTGTTTTTCACTCATAAGTCCCACCAGCTTTGAGAATGTTCGAGCCAAGGTATGACATGTTTATATTTTTATGATACACAATCTATAAGAGAATTGGTATTATTAGCAATGCAGTGTTGTTTTTTTTAATTTACAAAATGGTTTATAATGTGCTTCTCACAATTTGGACATGCAGACCATATATGTACTAGTCTTCTTCAGTTAAGATCAAAGTTGAGCCTCATTTTGTCAGGATACTTTGCTATTCATATCAAGAAGAGACTGGTTTAGAAATGAAGACATCAGGAAAAAGGTGGGTACAACATCAGTACTGAACTCAATCAAGAAACAACAAATTAAATGGTTAAGACACATAAGCAGATTACCAACAGACAACTATCCTCAAAGAGCAAAGTTACTACGATACAGTGGATACCTAAGCGAAAGGCAGACCACATAAATAACAGGAAGAACCATGTATAAAGTGCACAAAAAACATGTTCTGTAAATCTTTTTTATCCTGACGCTGTGGTGTAAAACATAATTAGAGATGAGAAGAAAGAAGAAGACTGCTGTCAACCACAGACCTGTCTTTTCAAGTGGTCAAAACTCTACAGTAGACTGAAAGACAAACACTGGATATGATTATGGAAAAGACTTCCTCAAACACCTCAGCAGAGCAGACACCCGAACATATCCTGCAAGACTGTCTTTTCCTGGGTGAGCTTTTTCTTCTTCTTGCGTTGTTCTTTACGACCAATTTAAATCACTCTTTGTGATATGTTTGATCTTTGCCAAGAACGTGTATACATTGCTGCACATTGGTTTGGTAGGCCCCTAAACGCATAGACTTCTACACGTTTAGGACACATGCATCCGATTTCAGACTAACCCCCTTAGTCGCCTCTTACGACATGCGTGGCAGGTAACAGTGGTTCTATTCTTTACACCCCAAATTTGGGCCCAGTAACCACTCGGGTGCCTGGGTGAGCTGAGAAGTAACATG